>JAAFCE010007744.1:10276599-10296361 GCA_013389805.1 Trigoniulus corallinus
GATAGGGCAAGGCAGGGTCAAGAGGATAGGGCAAGGCAGGGTCAAGAGGATAGGGCAAGGCAGGTTCAAGAGGATAGGGCAAGGCAGGGTCAAGAGGGTAGAGCACGACGGAATAAAGAGGATAGGATCATACGGGATAAAGAGAAAAGGATCATACGGGATAAAGAGAATATGATCAGACGGGATAAAGAGGATAGGATCAGACGGCATAAAGATGATAGGATCAGGCAGGATAAAGAGGGTAGGTCACGACAGGATAAATAAGGTAGGTCACGACAGGATAAAGAGGATAGAATAAAACAGGATAAAAACCATAAGACAGGCTAAAAGGGATTGGATGGGGTAAGATAACCCAACTTGGACAAGATAGGATCGAATTGGATAGCACGGGATGAGATTGGATCGCTACGAAAAGTATAGGACAGGTGTAACAGCTAGGTCGACAGGATAAATGGGATAGAATAAAAAGGATAAAGAGGATAGAATAAAACAGGATAAAAACCACAAGACAGGTTAAAAAGGATTGGATAGGGCAAGACAGGACAACTTGGACAAGCCGTGAATGTTGTTGGTATTTTAGGGCCCTTCAACTACAAAGGTCATTAGAGCCCCGTCCACAGCATAGTTCTTATGCAGAGCCTTCACAGACACTACACTAATGCGACGATTTTTGTGCATTAGCAGTACCCAGTTTTCCCAAGCGGCCACCCATGTCAATACTAGCAGGAGTTGCGCTGCTTAACTTCAGTGATCAGACGAGAACTGGTGTGTCCAACTCAATTCGCCGCTCCCCGACAACTTGGCCAAGATAGGATCGAATTGGATAGGACAGGATGAGACTGAATAGGTACGCAAAATATATAGGATAGATGTAGCACCTGGCCCCCTCCTGGGCCCTGTCAGACCTAGTCCTTTTTCATCAAGCAATGATCAATTGGCAGCAAATAGCAATATCCTGTCCTAAAAATATTGAGATTCGGCTACAGAGGTTGGGAGGGATGCAGAATATTTCATTAAATTCCCATTAGGTCCTTAATTTATCCCTGTACTGGGGGGGGGGGGGGGCGTAAAGGCAGTGTTGCCAAATAGACTCGTTGACCTCCCACCAATTCTAATCAACTAAAAGGGGATATTTCATTCAATATACATTTCTCATTTCGGACTGAGACACAGCAACTAGTCCACTGGTGAGTTTTTAACGACAGAATTTCAAAAAGCCCATTTCACATGAAAGGGCTAGAAGATGTGGGCCCCTTCAAAATAACGTCACTACTAAGATAAACACTGCATTACATTACTACGTCAGCAAATGAAAATTCAACTTTTAATATGCTTATTAGAGTTTCAAATGAATTCAACAAAAATCTATCTTCAACTTTTCAGAAACGAGACAGCGCCTCCAGAAACGTCGCGGCAGTTCGGTCGGTTAATTTTTCACATTATTTCAATCGCATCATATCAGAAACCGGAAGGAGGGTAGGGGAACAACAGTTGGGAGGAATGAAATGCAAGAGACAACTGAGATGGTGAAACATTCCACAAGGCCTGCATCAGCATCAGTAGACAAAAGGCAGCATTAGCAGTAGTCTGTCAGCGCTGCTATTGAAGCTCCAACAATGCTGGCAACATGTTTGGAGCAAACAAAAGGAACTCAAAACAATTCCAGATCATTTTAAATGCCCTTTTTCCCATGTGAGGATCTGTGCTCAATCAACACCCCTGCGGCTAGCGTATACCACTTCTTGAATCCATGGTTCCACGATCAATCCTGACCGACACGGACGGGTGCGACTTAAAGAGAGGGAGCGACAAGTTGCGTTGGACACACCAGTTCTCGTCTGATCACTGAAGTTAAGCACCGCAACCCCACTTAGTAATGACATGGGTGGCCGCTTGGGAAAATTGGGTACTGCTAATATCCAAAAATCGTCGCATTAGTGTAGTGTCTGTGCAGTCCCTGCATTAGAACTACACAGTGGACGGGGCTCTAATGACCTTGTAGTTGAAGGGCCCTAAAACACCAACAAACAACAACAAGCGACTAAAAGAGAAGCTCCTTCTGTCAAATGGGAAGAAAAGTGATGCCATTACGGCACGAAAATGAACACTCCCCACATGGACTAAAATATACATTAGAGCCAGGTTTGGGGCAGTTTATCACCCCCTGGCGTCGCGACGGTGGAGTTTTAGGGCCCTTCAACTACAAGGTCATTAGAGCCCCGTCCAATGCGCAGTTCTAATGTAGAGATTGCACAGACACTACACTAATGTGACCGATTTTTGGGTATTAGCAGTACCGAGTTTTCCCAAGCCGCCACCCATGTCAGTTCTAACTGGGGTTGCGTTGCTTAACTTCAGTAATCAGACGGGAAATGGTGTGTCCACCGCATTAAGCCGCTCCCTCCCCCGATCCAGGTCGACGTTTCCTAAGCAATGGGTTGCAGCATTACGTCGACAGTCGGCTTTGTAAAATTACTGTTCAAGGTTTCGCCCGTGTGTTCCGTTATCCAACAGGAAAACGTGGATACTCGACCCTAGCTCTAGGTGTAGAACATCGCCCCTTGGAGTCGGTGGAAGTGTCCCAATGCTGAAAATAGACCGACGTTTGCAGTTTTAATCAAGGAGTTGCGGTATTAGCTCGGAAGACAGCTGCGTAAAAATGCCATCCAATAGTATGCTTTCTGTCCCAGGTAGACAATTGGGTACCCGACCCTGCCCTAGGCGGAAAAAGGATTTGGAATGATGATTTTCTGCATGGGGATGTAGTTCAGTCCGCATGTTGAGACATCGCTCTCTATCCTACAGAAAGTATTTTACCGACACTAGGAGGTGCTCAGCTCCACTACTTTGAATTGCGTTGGACACACCAGTACTCGTCTGATCACTGACGTTAAGCAGCGCAACCCCAGCTGGTACTGACATGGGTGGCCTCTTGGGAAAACTGGGTACTGCTAATACTCCAAAAAAAATCGTCGCATTAGTGTAGTGTCTGTGCAGTCTCTGCATCACAACTATGCTGTGGTCGAGGCTCAGATGACCTTTGTAGTTGAAGGGCCCTAAAACACCAACAAACAATAACAACGATGTGCACACGTATGGGGGTGCAAGACCTCTCCACAGCCCCTTACAAGACGGACATGACGATACCTATCCATTCTTCCGTCCGACGGGAAATTTTGCTTCGACCAAATGAAACCCCTCAGCCAAGATGGAATCTAAGTAGCATAATTCGAGTCCTACACGCTATAAATTGAGTTACTGTAGGGGACCGGAAGTGGTAGGAGGTTTCGTCGGAGTCCAATTAAGGGAAACCGTAAGTATGTGTGCTTCGTAACGAATTTGTTTACTTATTACGTAATTGTCGGAATCGCAATTCCGAAGGTCAACAACAACAGGCGCCAAAGAAACTGTAAATTTTCCCAGTTGGCTGGGCATGTGGAACTGAACCAGCCCACCTATAATTACGCCAGAGCGACAACGTCTTACGGGATCGAACCTTCGGACGATCTAAGTCCTTGTATTTCCGTACAGAAAGGTTTCTCAGTGCACTTGCATTGGACTATGAAGTTTCTATTAACCTGTCATTCCGCCGAAACCCGCCAGGGCTACCTCTACTGCTGAAAGTAATTTACCGCCTTCAGGAGGGCGAGGCACCTACACTAGGGAATATTGCCGCTCTCACTCACACTTAACTCCACCTAGAAAGGGATCTTTTATAAGCACGTGACGTCTTATGCCCCCCCCCCCCACGTCTCCCGCAGAGGTCCACATATGGCAGGGTAAGGTTACCATTTTAGCGCTCGAACCGGGAACACAGGGGGAGCGGCGAATTGCGTTGGACACACCAGTTCTCGTCTGATCACTGAAGTTAAGCAGCGCAACCCCAGCTAGTACTAACATGGGTGGCCGCTTGGGAAAACTGGGTACCGCTAGTATCCAAAAATCGTCGCATTAGTGTAGTAGATGGGGTTCTAATGACCTTGTAGTTGACGGGCCCTAAAACACCAACAAACAACAACAACAAAGGGACACAGGTCAGTATCATTACGCAGTCGACTCCCGAACTCGTTGCTTATTTAACGCCCGCCTATTTTCTTAGGTACTTTTCCTACACCCTGAACGAACACAGCCCTGCTACCATAGTACAGACAGATAAATGGGTCAGCAGTAACACGTAATAAATGAACGACCTGTAAAAAGAACGAAACCGGAAACAAGTTTTTAGACCAACGATTGGTCGAAAATTCTCAACAGGCCCTACAGGCAGAGAGCCACAAACACTGAGTAAAGACACGCGTTGTGTGAGTGTCACGACAAGAGGGTCCTGGGGCAGTTTGTTCGAAAAGCAAGAGGTAGAACGACCCCATCAGTGCCAAACCACGCCCATTGCGTGTCATTCCATTGAATTTCGTCATGTACAAATCCCACGACGATGATGACGACGACTACTACTTACAAACTCCGTCGTCCTTCTTCCTCTTCCTCATGGTACTATCCATCTCCAAGACATTTTTGCCGGGTTGCCGAATAAGTCAGATCGTCCACCAGACGGCGCGTTCAGCGTGGCATCCTATCGACCCAAAATCGCACTGTGCAACTAGCCGTCAGTCAGTACAAGCAGCAGCAACAACACCAAGTACAGCATAAACCACAGCGAAACCTGATCAGGAGAAACGGCAAACGAACGACAACGGACGACGACAACGACTACGGAAACCTGAGGATTCGGGAAATGAGAGGGCCCGACAGGGGTCCTCCAACAAGTACAATATATTTATATGCATATAAAATACTAATTTCATCCAAAAAAACATATGCGAGGGCTGACAAACGACAGTAACGTGCAAGTTTCTCGTCTGCTACGATTGCTTTTTTTCTTTCGGGCCCATTCCCCACCTCCACCGCTTACCGGAAGTGCCACAATCTGGTCTACTTTACGCGTGTGACGTATCCCTTCCCTCCCAGTGTCAATCCATTCAAAACTAGCCTTTCGTGTACCTCGTACGGGGTGGTGATTCATGGTGACGCATGGTGACAAATCGTACGAAAACTGGAAATTTCGTCCTATTCGTTATAACGACAATTTTCGGGGGGGAAAAAAGAAGCCGCCCCGCGAAACAATCCACGACTCAAATTTTACGTTGGAGGAAAAAAAAAATGACGTCACAAAAGAGAACAACTTTTTGGGTAAGTCTCTCTTTTCATTTGTCGTTTCTCATTTATCGTATTCGTCGTGAGTGAACGAATAAGTCGCATCCTCTGTTGTCGTCAATTCATCGAAAACTGACATTTTCACCATTCAAATGGTTACTGCCGCCCAATTTAATTTTTAGAAAATTTAAACTATATTGTTGCCATCAAGATTTAATATCCGAGTGTAGAGAGAGGGCCATCTCCATCCCCCATCCCATAAGTGGTAGACAGAAGGGAAAAGAGAAGAGTATTACAGTATTTTAATGAACCGTCTCCTAATGCAGAATATGTAATGAGCATTATCCAAAATGCTGGAACAACATATTGAAATATTCAGTGCCCCATTATCGTTATCATCATTTCGTGATTCATTAATTCGGTAAATAGAAAGACTGGACTGGTAAATCAATCGACCTAAACCAGAGTACTAGAAACTAAAACTTCTGCACACCGAAAAGAGACCCCCACCCCGTCCCTAAAATAATAGGGTCCTTATTTACAAAACTAATATCTTCCGGACGGCTGTCTTTATTACGTCTCGGCATGGTGGACGACAAACAAAAAGTCCAATTCCGTATGCAGGAATGTGTCCTAATAAAGCCAACCATCATGTCTTGTTCAAATAAAACAACAAACAATATGCTGACAAGCGAAATCCCTGGCAAGCAAACACTGCAAACTTTTCCCCTCCCTTGTGCCTTCAACTGGGAGGCCCTAAGGTCTATAGAAACAAGGACCTGTTCAGGACGACCATTAAAAGCAAAAACAGCAACAAAAAGATGTCAACAGATTCCATGTAGGCCTACTCCTTCAAGCAATTTACATTCTAAGGCCAGTAAAACTGTCGGTAAAGTCAGGGAAAAACCTCAAAGGTCCATTAGAGTTCAGGAAAGCGACAAGGCATGATGGAGCCGTCTTTAGTAGCACCAGGGATGCTGCGACTTGGAAAGTTATATCTGTTTCGAAGGTCAATCAGATTGTGGAGCACAAGGAAAAATTTTCCAGGTTCCAGGGATGAGAGACCTAGGACTCTGATGACTAATGATTACTCGAGTTCGCGGCCCGATTCAGAACCGTGTTAGAGAGTTACTTCCGGCAGATACTTTACAGAAATAAAACAACGGTGGTCTAGAAGAGTTTTTAAGGTGAACAGTCTGTGAAACGGGTCCCATGGAATCCACAAGTTGATTCGATTTCTGTGGAACCTGCCACAGCCTCCTTACCCTGAAACATGACTCTAGAGCAGTGGTCTTCAAATTTTGTCGACTCACGGAACCCTTAGAACTATGTTTTGGGGAACCCCATCCCACCTTTAGAAAAGTTTATCTTGCCGCTGCTAACGAATTTTCATTTTGACTCGCGGCACCCCCAGAGATGTATTGCGGAACCCTGGGGTTCCGCGGAACACAGTTTGAAGACCGCTGCTCTAGAGCTTTGCCATTCCCTGGGAAATTTTCTAGGGACACCCATGGCCTGTAACTTACAGTTGGCAGAATGCTCTTGATGCAGTACTTCTTTAGAAAACAATTTAGGGCCCAGTCCTCCGTCTAACCCTGCCCCACACCCACATAGCCCTGACCGTCACAGTCCTAAGCCAACCCTCTGTCTGAAGTTATTAAAAAGTCTGTTTATTTTTAGACCTGGTCCTCGTCCCCCATTCGAATCTCTGCAGTAGTTTTCTCGATGTTAAAACACTGATTTAGGCTGTAAAACCGAGTAATGAGTAATAGGACACTGCTGTTGGCTTCCAGACATTGTACTCAAGGCTGGCGACGTTCATCCCAAAAGTCGCCTAATAAAATCCTGGCACATAAAGGTTCCTTGCTAAAGTGGAAATTGTGACAGTAATTGTGCGACAAGCCCGATTACTAGCACAGTACAAACGTGATCCAGAAACAAATTAACCAAAGCAATGCGATAAATTCCTGTTTTAGGGGAGAGCTCTTTGCTCATTCTGGACATGCTTGGGCAATTCTCCAGAATGGCCATCTGACCATGAACTGCCAGCCACTGCTTTCAGCAGCATTATGACAACTCCAAAGAACAAGAATTGCCCATGAAGTTAAACCGTAATTGGAGTGTATATGGGGGAAGAGACAGAGAGAGAAGGGGGGCGGGATGAATTCAGAAATTAGAAAGGATGACAACCGGCCACCAACAACTAACCCGTTCTCTACGGTTCTTTCACAAGTGAATGGACTTTACAACACTTTTGTGGCCCTTGCACAGCAAGACTCTTGGCGCGTCTGCAATTAACCAACCAAGATGCTAATAGATTGTAGTTTTCAGCTTGTGAAAAAAGCTTTCAAAAGACCCCTGGAGTCCCTTCGAGGAGTAGTGACCATCTTCAGTACAGGAGAACCTAAAGGCAACAGCATCTTCAGGGCAAGGGGAAACCTCAAGGCTCGAACATCATCACTGTGAGGAACATTTTCAGGGCACGACAAATTCCCAAAGCACAAACATCTTCAGGATGGGGAAACCTCAGGACATGACCATCCTCAGTGCTTGAAGGTTGAGTATCAAGGCCGGAACGACTTCAGTGACACGAAGAGAGATTATAAGTTCCTACACCTGACAAGTTTGCTAACCTGCACATATATTTATTCGTCATGACAGGGGTCATTTCAGGGGTTACGACTGGTGGCAGTGTCATACCACATTGGACCGCGACGGATTCAGACTTACTAGAAACAGTTTGGGGTAAAACGACTCTTGTCTGGAAATGTCAAATTCTTTTTAAGGAGCCTAATGCTACGGCAGTAAAATGCCATCTACGTCGTCTCTGGACGTATTTGTTTGTTTTGTTGGTGTTTTCGGGCCCCTCAACTACAAGGTCATTAGAGCCCCGTCCACAGTATAGTTCTAGTGCAGACACTGCACAGACACTACACTAATGCGACGATTTTTGGATACTAGCGGTACCCAGTTTTCCTAAGCGGCCACCCATGTTGGTACTACCTGGGATTGCATTGCTTAACTTCAATGATCAAACGAGAATTGGTTGTTGTTGTTTGTTGGTGTTTTGGGGCCCTTCAACTACAAAGGTCATTAGAGCTCCGTCCACAGCATAGTTCTTATGCAGAGACTGCACAGACACTACACTAATGGGATGATTTTTGGGTCTTAGCAGTACCCAGTTTTCCCAAGCGGCCACCCACGTCAGTACTAGCTGGGGTTGCGCTGCTTAACTTCAGTAATCAGACGAGAACTGGTGTGTCCAACGCAATTCGCCGCTCCCACGAGAATTGGTGTGTCCAACGCAATATGCCGCCCGCCTCTGGACGTAGGTATCCGCCTAACAAGCAGATGGTCCGAGGTCGATTCCTCAATGTTGGATTTATGTTGTTCGTTGTTTGTTGGTGTTTTAGGGCCCTTCAACTACAAAGGTCATTAGAGCCCCGTCCACAGCATAGTTCTTATGCAGAGACTGTACAAACACTACACTAATGCGACGATTATCGGGTATTAGCAGTACCCAGTTTTCCCAAGCGGCCATGCATGTCAGTACTAACTGAGGTTGCGCTGCTTAACTTCAGTGATCAGACGAGAACTGGTGTGTCCAACGCAATTCGCCGCTTCCTCAATGTTAGAAACCTTGTGGTGCTCCCCCAACTGTAGTTTCTCTCCATAGTGTAGGGCGCCAGAGGTAAAACAAGAAAACGTTGTACCTAACACTACAGACCGGCCCTTACTGCTCAGGGTATGAGAAAACTCATTTTAACTATCCAGAACCAAATACATCAAAGTGATAGACGTCGTCGTCACGGGTGACAATTTCATAAACGAGATTCAAGGAGCAAGCGAGAAAAGGTTGCAGGAGAGAGAGCGAGACAGGTGCAAAAAAAATATAATAACAAGTTGGTGACGCCTCTAAGTGAAATATTTGCTATCGCAGCTTTTGTTCTACTCGCACTATTAATTTAATATCAAAATAATAACACAACTATTAATAAAATTCGGCTAAAGAATTCCTGTTACCACCAAAGATAAAAAAAAGAAATTCATAGTTAATCAGCTGAGCAACCACGAACCAAATTCGAGCAACATTTAGGTGGCAGGCCGGGGGCCTGGGTAATTCCTTTGAAGAAAAAAAAAGCCCAGGCAAATCATAAGAGTGACAAACGCCCCCATCGGAGGCGGAGAAAGAGGGGGGGTGAGGAACGTTACCGGAAATTAATCAACTATGAATAGAAGGAATACATTTTATGATCAAACGCAACGCCTCGTCGTCCAACGGCAAACAAGCGACTTCCTAACAATAACATTTGCCTGCGCCACTTGGCGGGTAGTCAACAAACAAAAGAAATCCGAAAATGGGACCTCCTTCCCTCCCCTACCCCCCCATCCCAAAAAACAACAATTGCCTTTAACAGTCACCATTTTGTCAACTTTTGTGACCGAAATCAAGAGATAGACGATGGAAATACAAAAGTGTGCTTCATGCGCATGCGCACCGGAAAGACGTTTCTGTAGAAACCACCTGGCTGCCTGTTAAACCCATTAAGGGACAATATCGATTTTGGCCGTGTCCATCCGGTTCTCAAATGCTACCGCCCTTACGCACACCTCCGCAAACCGCGTTTCACACCAATGGACAATAGGACAATACAGACTGGTCAGAGACAAGATTACTGTTGAGGTTTCCAAACACTGCGCACACTACTTGCAGTTCAACTTCCGGTCTGGTTGATGTCAATGGTCAGGTGATCAATGACCGACACCAGGGAGGGGACGAAGGAGTGAGCTCTCACCTGGCGAGTTTCGCAGATCTGCAAGCAGAATTCACTCCATGAAGAAAGGGCTCTTTTCCGCGTTTCAGTGGGGCAACGACAGCGTTCTAGACTACGACGTCAGTGGTTTCAGGCTCGGTCCTGAACCGAAGCGGGGGGTTGGCTTTGGGTGGGAGAGCAGAGATCCCCAGTGCGCCGTTCCGAAGCCCTACCTTGAGATGGTGTGTACGGTGTCATCACTGCACAGAAAAGAATCTTTTCTACACAGAGAATACGTACCGGATTTTTCTACCGGGTATACGTGTAGTTTTTCAAAAGTTCCAGGGGAAGGAGCTCCCCCAGGCGTCGGTGGAGCGTGACGGTGTCAGTCAGTGTTGATAATGATGTAGCCTCACCCCCGGCGTGGTGGAGCAGATATGCCCCAACGAATCTAAATAGGCCGATGATACATAAGCATAGCAGTTACAGCAGCATTAGGTTGGCAGCCGGCTGCATGAAAATGCCGTTCAACAGGTTGGTCAAGCGTCCCAATGGGGAAAAATTCGGCACCCGACCCTGACATAGGCGGACGAAAAGTGTCAGTGTTGATAATGATGTAGAATGAGGTTGTTTTACGTGCAGTGGTGACAGTGCCCACACCACGCAGGACCCACAACTTTGCTTCATGCACGAAACGGAAGGGACTTCTCTTGGTCTCAGGACGCGCCGAAATGAGTCACCCACCTCTGCAAGGATCGGACCCGCACCCAAAGGTTCATGATTTAAGCATGGTACCGCCGTGCTGTTCTTTAAAGAAAACTGGTTGTTGTTTGTTGGTGTTTTAGGGCCCTTCAACTACCAAGTCATTAGAGCCCCATCCACAGCATAGTTCTTATGCAGAGACTGCACAGACACTACACTAATGGGACGATTTTTGGGTATTAGCAGTACCCAGCGTTCCCAAGCGGTCACCCATGGGTTTTGTTGCTGTTGGTGTTTCAGGGCCCTTCAACTACAAGGCCATTAGAACCCCGTCCACAGCGTAGTTCTTATGCAGAGACTGCACAGACACTACACTAATGGGACGATTTTTGGGTATTAGCAGTACCCAGTTTTCCCAAGCTCCCACCCATGTCAGTACTAGCCGGGGTTGCGCTGCTTAACTTCAGTGATCAGACGAGAACTGGTGTGTCCAACGCAATTCGCCGCTCCCCAAGAAAAATGGTGAAACGTCAATAAAACTGTTAGGTGCTACGAGACGACACCTGAGTGGGCTAAACAACCTTCAGAGTTGAACGACCGACGTTAAATAAAGCAATAAATGAACGAACCGGAAGTAGGCATATGGCGGGCATACAATTTCCTTTGTACTGGGCTTCTTTTGTTCGTTCACAAGCAGAGTTAGAATGCAAAATAACAACAATATCAGCTTGCCCTTAATAACAGTTCATCGACATTCGCACGTGCATTTCATGAAACAAGTTCGCGAACACGCTGCTCAACTGGTGGCCAACGTGTTCGTTAGAGTTGTTTTTAAAAACAATTCATGAGACCGCAACAGCGCAAACAATCGACGAACGACAATCGTCTCAATACAACAACAACACAGTCTCATTGTCGTCCTCATTTGATCGCCCATTAAGGCCGCAGCGAGTTAAGAGCTCGTCACCTGAGCAACAGGTGCTTCACAGGAGAGCGCCACTCAACGATTTTAATCGAAATTTCAAGCTGTTAATCTCAATTAAGCTTTTGAATTACCCGATAAACAGAAATGACACTGAGGTTCGCGCACACATTTTACTCCATGTCACTTTTCTGTCAGACCGCACATCCACCCCTGACAACAAATTCATCTACAGTGTCGTAACACAGTCGCCACCTGGTAGCCGCAACAAAACAGCTCCATTCATACAGTCCACCTATTGTTGCCTCCAAATTTGTTTTGTTTCGTTGGTGTTTTAGGGCCCTTCAACTACAAGGTCATTAGAGCCCCGTCCACTGCGTAGTTCTACATAGGGCCAGGGGTGGCGAATATATACAGGGTAACCTGCAGTATACTATATATAGCCAAACCAATCTGCAACTCCTAACCATTTTCCCACTTATGGCAGGGCCGGGTACCCATCTTGTCCCTCTGAATAGACACAAGGGGAGCAGTGAATTGCGTTGGACACACCAGTTCTTGTCTGATTACTGAAGTTAGTACTGACATGGGTGGCCGCTTGGGAAAACTGGGTACTGCTAATACCCAAAAATCGTCCCATTAGTGTAGTGTCTGTGCAGTCTCTGCATCAGAACTATGCTGTGAACGGGGCTCTAATGACCTTTGTTGTTGAAGGGCCCTAAAACACCAAATATAATAATAGGGCCTAATAATAATGGACACAAGGGCGATATATTGAACTGCCGGTTGCTGACCAAAGCTGCAACCCCCCCCCTACGAACTACTGTTCGTTGGAGCATTCCACCGACACCAGGGGGAGAGCTCCTGCACCTGGAAATTTTGCCTCACCTACCCGTTGTGTAGTAGAGAGGGTTCTTTGAAGTGCAAATGCCATCGTACACTACATGGGACCTTGATTCTACTTCTCATCCAAAAGGAGGCGCACTTGGAACTTCTGACCCCTCCCACAAAATAGTCAACCCCCTTAGTCCAGTATGGAACCAATCAATTGGTGAAATTTCCTATAACAAACCGGAATTAAGGATACCCTACTATCTGGCACGTTAGTACATCCAGCTGAAATAGGTTCGCCACCCCTGACACAAACACTACACTAATGCGACGATTTTAGGGTATTAGTGGTACCCAGTTTTCCCTAGCGGCCACCCATGTTAGCATTAGCTGAGGTTGCGTTACGTAACTTCAGTGATCAGGCGAGAACTGGTGTGTCTAACGCAGTAAGCCGCTCGTTGCCTCTGGGGCTCCGACCTGCGTCGGAAAAAGTGTAGGGAAAAAGCGGCTGTACTGCGTTGGACACACCTGTTCTTGTCTGATCAGCAACGCAACCCCACCTAGTGCAAGCATCGGCGACTTCTTGGGAACACTGGGTACTGCTATTGCCCAAATCGTCATAACAGCATAGTGTCGGTGTAGACTCTCATTAGAACTATGTAATGGACAGGCCTCTAATGACCATTGTAGTTGAAGGGCCCTAAAACACCAACGAAACGAAAAAAAAGCAAAAGTGGGATTTTGATCATTTAATTTAACGTCAGTTCGTCTGTCTCTCAGGTCACCCTGTGTTTGATGGCGCAGGAGGCAGCGTGCTGGACTACTGCATCAGGGGTTCCAGCTTTGATACAAGAACTATGCTTTGGGTGGAAAGATACAAAATTTCCAGGTGTAGGAACTCGGCGGAGCGCCCCAAAGAACAGTAGGTCGACGATCAAAAGTATAAGGGGTTACGTCTTTAGTCAACAGCCGACTGGGCGCAATCCTAGCATAGGCGGGAAAAGTATGAGTCGTTGCTTGCGACTATCTCTCTCTCTCTCAGGTCATTTACCAGGCCTGATAGCAGGACAGGCTTTATATCGATTTTTCGGGCCTGAGACCCAGACCCCCCTACACTCAGAAAAGCCCTGCATTTTCAAATTTCTTTGAAAAGCTGATATGATAACAGACCTCGCTTCTGCAGGTATTGTGAGACCGCACTGACAACTTTTTCTAGGGGCTCCGTCACCCGGCCCTACCCGGCAGGGTTGGGGAGGGAGGAGAGTGGGGGAAGAGAAATAGGGCGAGCTCCTACATCCCAAAATATTCCACCCCACACTTTATTTCCGTCCGGACAGTCAGGTATCATTCCAGATCGTTACGTCGCTCTGGAAATGGCTCCAAAATTGCCCCACGATATTGACGGGACAGTAACACTGATACAAGTATGGAACGACTTCAGTGCCACAACATTCCAATCCCTAAAAGAACTACAGCGATTCTACCATTCCCTGAATGTCGTGGACCTCATGAGGCCTCTCCCTCTCGCACTAGGGTGTCCCAAACCCTTCTTTTACCCTCAAACATGGAATAGCAAGCAACTGGACACAAAGGTATATTGGACGGCGATTTTTCCGCAGCCGGCTGCCGACCAAAACTGCACCAACGCCAGGGGCGAGCTCCTACACCTGGAAATTTTGCCTCATCTACCCGTCGCATAGTAGAGAGGGGTCTTTTACGTGCAAATGCCATCGTACACCACACTGGACCTCGAGTTTACATCTCATCCGAAGAAAGGCGCACTCGGGGCTTCTGTCTCTCTCGCCCGAAAGAAACCAACCCACCTCAAACCAGTATCGAACCTGGATCCACTAGCGTAGTAAATCGAGCACGCTACCTTTAGCGTCACCGAGGTAGGTCCATTGCTCAATTCCGTGTTTGTGCAACAAAATGACTCCCCAACCGAGGAAGTCGTTGAACCGAGTCAAAATCATTCCTTTAATTCAAAGAGCACTGTATGCTAATATTCAATGTGGTCTCTTTTCGTAAGCCCTGAGACGCCTAAGAGGGAACAACGACGGAAGCGTCAACTGTGTCACCTTCTCGAATATGTTGGGGCGGGAACTAAATAGGCCCTTTCAAGAATAGCAATTGAGTCTTGACGGGCTTCTAGAGTACATTTTGGGATATGAAAATTTAATGGATGACAGAGATTTTAAAAACTAAATCAACATCCCCCTCCCCTTCCCCAATAACATAATTATGCGTGAAGACAACTTCCTCCGCGGAATCCATCAAGAATTTTATTTCCGTCTAAGAGCTCAGCATCTTATTGATGGCACTCCTTAAATATACACCATGTCCCAGAAGGCCTTACTTCCGAAATCTAAATGAGTTGTAACTTAGGAGCTCCTAGCTGGAACACTGAGGTCAAAGTGAGCAGTTTCATTCCATTTCCTAACCACTCTTAGTCCTATTTGAGGCAGGGAGGAGGGGAGGGGGGGTCTGTCGACTCATGAGCCCATTTACCAAGGCAGAGAGGGGTAGTAAATGGAGGGGGCGAACACTTACACTTAAAACTTTGGCCGATCTACACGTATATTTTTTCTGCAGTCTATTAGTCCGTCCGATTCGGGAACTGAGCGCTGCAGGATCGATTCCCACAAGAAACGGTAAGTCTAATGTGAGCAAGTCGTGTAGAATCGACGTTACCACTGTATGGAAACGAAATTCCCAGCAGCAGGAGCTCGTGGTCTGGCGTTGGGTGGGGAAAAAGCGCCCCAGAATCAAAATGAGCCATTAACAAAATAAGGGGTTGCAGCAATTGGTACGCAGTTGTTGTTGTTGTTCGTGTTTTTTGGCCCACCACTACTATGATCATTAGGGCCCAGAAAGACAGTCATACCATGGTGGGGGTACAGTGGCGTCGCTAGGTTGGCGTCACCCGGTGCGGTGACACCGTGGTGTCACCCCCTCTCCCGAAAAAAAGCCGCGTCTTATGCTTTGATGTCACCCCATTTCTCATGGTGCGAGTGGTGTCACCCGGTGCGGCCCGCACCCTCCGCACCCCCTGGTGACGCCACTGTGCGGGTGTAAAGTGCCACCCCACCATGGTGACAATGAATAAAAAGGCAAAAGCCCTATAGGGAACAAAGGTCACATAAAAGGCAGGAGCCAAAAACAGACACAAAAATAGAACGGCAAAAGCCAGGACAGACACAAAGATAAAAAGGCAATCGACGTTAGGACGATTCCCTCGCCAGACAAGGGAACTCTCAACCCCATGAGAATTAATTCGCAGCCGGCTGCGCCCAAACACCGTCCAATAAATCGATCATGTGTTGCAATGGGGGTAAAACCGGGCACATGACAGAGCAGGTCCTGAGCAGATCCTCGCAGAGCAGAATAGAACCTGAGGCAGAATTCCCACGTATAGGAAGGTCGCCCTCGCTTGGCGTACGGGTTGGCAAATTTCTTTATGAGGAAAGGGACGCGAGAGAGCCCAGCTTCTTTGTTTCCGTTTGTTTGTGTTTTAGGGCCCTTCAACTACAAGGTCATTAGAGCCCCGTCCGCAGCATAGTTCTTATGCAGAGACTGCACAGGCACTACACTAATGCGACGATTTGGGGGTATTAACAGTACCCAGTTTTCGCAAGCGGCTACCCACGTCAGTACTAGCTGGAGTTGCGCTGCTGAACTTCAGTGATCAGACGAGAACTGGTGTGTCCAACGCAATTCGCCGCCCTCCCCGGAGAGCACAGCACCTTGAAGCAATCACTTAAAATGTGCCTACTCGTCTAGGTCTTCTAAGGTAGAGTCAATAAGGATTCACGCCTCTGTATTTTTGTTCAGGGACTGACCTTGAAGAGCACTCTCCATCCTTCTGTCAGCCTGAAGGGTCCCTGAGCTCATCTCTCCTAAATCCACCGTTAGCTATTTCACTACCTGCACTTGGGGGTTGATTTTCCCATCAGTGTATTACACCGAAAAAAAGAACGTAAACAACGAAATAAACCAGGCAGATTTATATGCTAATAAAACACGACTAACGCTTAGGATAAGACAAGGCTTGTCGTAATTTCAACACGCATTCCAAGACTTTGTAACGGCGCTCCCGCATACAGACGTTCTTTATGATGCAGGAGGATTTGCACTGTTAAATTGTAAACTTGCAGGCTGAATTTCTTTCAAGAGATGAGCAAAGAAACTCAATCTAATACGTAAATAAGCATTTTCAAAGGGCCCTGAAAGCAGAGGGTGTAGCGGGGGAGGGCATATTTTAGAGGTAAAACCGTCAAAATAAAAGCGGTTTACTAAGAAAAAGACAAAACGAAAGACTGTGTGTGTGAAAGGGGGAGCCACTACCAAACCAGAATCATTATGGCTGAAAGCGAAAAATATACAACTGGTTATTATCCGAAAACCGGTAAAAATAAACTCTTATGCTATTCAGAAAATATATTGGGGAAAAGGCGAAGAAACAGAACAAGGAACCATTAAAATTGGACTAACAGCTATTTCCACGCAGGAGATAAGAGAGAGAGAGCACCAAGAGGAATCCTGGAATCCTGCACGACCCAAACGCCTCCAAGATATCCCAATCGATCCATTCCCTAACCAGAATAACTGCTGTCCCAAATCTGAAACAAAGACAGCTGAAAATAGGAGAGTTAAATCACCCTCAAAGCACATCCCCACCCTGTCCCAACCCCTTTCCTTCCAGAAAAGAAAAACGAGTAGAATGGCCTTGCAGTGCCATTAAGAAGTTACTAATTTTACAAACACCAAGAATTTTGCTTACAATGAAAGAAAAGGGTTTGTGTGAGTCGATGGCTAATAAAATATGCCCTTATTGTTTACGAACAAGTTCCAAGATCCGTATGGCGTGGTGACGTCACGGTTGCCACCAGGTGGAATCTATATCCGGTCCTGAGCGCGCACCTGCAAAAGTCATCGCACTGCTTGCTAGACAATCAATATCTGATATGAAGTCCATTTCGAGTGGGTGTAAGTAACATAATCACAGTCCGGTGGTGTTGAAAAGGGGACGGAAAAGGGGCTGAGATGGGCGTGTGGGGATGAAGAAGACAGGCAGTGGCAAAGCTGAAAGAAAGCAAGAGTGATGTTATTTTGATACCAAAAACATTACTGAACAGATAAAGTCAACAAATAAAATACTCCAGAGAGAGACCTTAACACGGTTGTTTTCCTTGTAACCTACAACTAACCATCAAGGGACCTGCACTAAAGCAAACTGTATTCTCAATACCAACATAGTAAACACACCTTACACCATCATCATCACACCCTTATTCCGCCTGCGGCAGGGTAGTAGGGTCTGCGGGTTCTGGCCCTCCACTCCCGCAAACTCCCACCTGGTCCTTATCCACTCCACGCACTATCACGTGCTTCAAAACGTTAACTAAATAGTAGGCCCTATACCTTACGTCAACATGAATATTTTATCTCAGTGCACAGAACGGCTCCTCCCCCACCCCGGTGCATTGGAAGACATTGCAGGTTCGATGCCGGATCGGCGTGGTTTAACTCATTTCACGACGAGATAAAAGACCCCAAGTGCGCGTTCCGTCCCGAGTGGGATGTGATACCCTATCGTGTGAAGTGTATACGACGTCACCACTGCACAGAAGATTTGTTTGTTCGTTGGTGTTTGAGGGCCCTTCAACTACAAGGGCATTAGAGCCCCGTCCACCGCGTAGTTCTAATGCAGAGACTGCACAGACACTACACTAATGCAACGATTTTTGGGTATTAGCGGTACCCAGTTTTCCCGGGAGCGGCCAATTGCGTTGGACACACCAGTTCTCGTCTGATCACTGAAGTTCAGCAGCGCAACCCCAGCTAGTACTGACATGAGTGACCGCTTGGGAAAACTGGGTACTGCTATGCTAATACCCAAAAATCGTCGCATTAGTGTAGTGTCTGTGCAGTGTCTGCATAAGAACTATGCTGTGGACGGGGCTCTAATGACCTTTGTAGTTGAAGGGCCCTAAAACACCAACAAACAACAACCCAGATTTCCCAAGCGGCCACCCATGTCAGTACTAGCTGGGGTTGTTTAACTTGAGCGATCGGACGAGAACTGGTGTGCCCCAGGCAATTTGCCGCTCCCTGTGTACAGATGAGAACCCTTACTACACGAAAAGTAAAACACACGTGTATATAGGTCGATAACAATTCTTCCAGATGTAGGAGCTCGCCCCCCCCCCCCCCTGTGTCAGTGCCCCAACAAATCAACATAGACCAACGATGAATAAGTATAGGGGTTTCAGCATTGGGATGGCAGACGGCTGCTTAAAATGCCGTCCAAAAGTCACTCGACGCTGCCATAGTCAGGGAAACTGGTTAGTCATCCGAAACGGAAGGAACACTTTGGGCTTCCTCTGTCGCCTAGATAAAGGCCTAACCGAGTAAAAGATTAGGGAAGACATTTTCTGTGACTGAAAGATTCACGACGGCGCCCCAGTAGGTAAAAGGAACTCTCCTTCTACCTGATGGGGCTTCGAGTCAGTACTCTTCAGTACCCAAAGAAGAGCGGAATTGAATGATCACGTGATCACAGGAAAGCACCAACAGGACTTCATTTGTGGACAGCCTGAATGGTCACAAGAAGTCAGTACATCAAATCTAAACCTAACTGACCGCAGCAGCTTTCACTTAGGATTAATATGAATCCTGATAAAAGTTAAATGGTCTTTACTGGAATAAAATACTTGGGATTAAGATAAGACATTGTATCATCATCACGTGATCATCAAATATTCAATGTCCACCTACTCCCAGAGGAAGTGGTGCAGAAAAGACAGGGGGGGAAGGATAGGGTTTCAAAGGCTGAATGAAGGGGATCAATACTGAGTTTTCTTTTCACTCAGCCAAGAATGTCTGATGAGTGCACATTCCAGCGTGTCCACTCGACAATCCTCTGCAAACGGATCCTTTGGTTTCTAGGAGAAAGAGGAACTGGGGTCATCTTAAGTGTCCCACCCCTCCTAAGACACATCTTCCCACTTCTGTGATATAGTATCCGTTTCATTCATTCCTAAATCCGTTCCATTCCTTTACCCTTCATCCTTTCTCAACTCACTCCACAATTCCTGAATTTCCGTCCCCACCTTGCGCCTCCAGACCCTCCACCGCGCACTCATTTTTCTGCTTTGTGCTTTCCAGCATCTTAGTCCCCTGGCAGATTGAAGATTGATGTTTACAGTAAACAACAGAAAAATAATTGAAACCCAATCTGAGGAGGAAAGCAGCCTGTTGCCTCCCCCATCATAAAGAACCCGAAATTCCTAGCCTGGTCATCATCATCACGAATAGCATTCCGAGCCTTAGTGAATTTTCTTCCTACTCGTAATTAGAACGACCCTATAGAGAACACTGCTATCACCCACGTTAATTCTGA
>JAAFCE010007744.1:10300918-10312853 GCA_013389805.1 Trigoniulus corallinus
GAGAGAAGTGGGGTCTATTTCATTTCTAAGAACAATCGACCCTGCCATTGGCGAAAAATTGGGTAAGTGAATGAGTAAGTTGGTTAAAACCCCCTTTAGTGAAATACACTGTACAGGGTATATGAGAGACAGTGCATTTTGGGGTTCCATTGTCAGCTGTAAAAAGGAAGTTGAACTGATAATGCAACTTAGAAATACTCAGAGGCGTCGCTAGGGTTGGCGTCACCCGGTGCGGTGACACCATGGTGTCTCCCCCTTCTCTCCCGAAGAAAAACCGCTCAGTTCCTTCTTCTGTTTTGGTGTCACCGCCATTTGTCATGGTATGACTGGTGTCCCCCGGTGCGGCCCGCACCCCCTAGTGACGCCACTGGAAATACTGGTTAACACATGTTGTTGCAAAGTGTTTAATAGTAATTAATTGAATCACTCTTTCTATTGTTTAACTCAGTGTTTTGCAAGTATTTTGGCAAGGGAACGGCAACTCGGCCTCACAGCCCCCTTACTGAATGTTGAATCAGAATAGCCCCCTTACATCTGTCCCCCGCCCCCGTTGGAAAACATGGGACTAGACACTACCATAAAGCAGCAAAGCATCTGTCACAATTTTAAGCCATAATTCAGGAAGTCCGCTCTTTGGCCATGTTACATTTTATTTTGCCACCACCTGTCCGGTCAGCAGAAGGTCATAAAACGACCTGGACATTTTATAATATCCTTTTCGGGAGTCCAAATTACCAGTTAAGATATAATGTCGTGCATCAAAGAATTTCAAATAAGGCCCTTAAGACCCTTCTTTTCGCCCTCTTACTAAATGCATCATTTATTGGTTTTCTTTTATACCCTTCAACATTAATTTTTTATCAACATCGACATATTCCAGCTTCAGCATCCCCAGGATCCAGGGTCCCGGGACAGAGGGAGGGGAGAGACAGCGGTATATCAAAACCCATTTTAAAAAAAAAAGATTTTATAAAGAAACTATCAAAGAATGGGCCGAAGTAGTAAGAGTCCATTAGTGCGAGGAAAAACGCAAGAGAATAAACAATTACATGGAGAGAAACGAGAGGATAAAAAAAGTGGGGCAACACAAATGAAGACAGAGGAGGGAGGGACAGAGAGCCACCTTGGGTAGGATAGGGTCTATTTTTTTCGACATCAACTGGTTTCCCTCAATTAACTGCATGCGGCTTGCAGTTAAATCAAAAAAATTCACTTTTTACAGAATGAATCCTGTATAACGCATCAGGGATTCAGGATATGCTCTTCAGAGACCTGTGTGTTTGGGAGAGGGGAAGGGGGGTAATAGTAGGGGTTAATCTGTTGAAATATTAATAGGCACACGTGACTGCTATCCCTACTACTTTCTTCTCGCCTTTTTTTCCATTCCTTCAGACGCCCACAAACTTGTATATGAAAAAATTCAATTTCGATCGATTTCTTTACGACATGCGACCACATAACTCCTTTAAGAAGCGCCATCCAATGTGTAGATTATTTTAAAGAAATACCAACAGGACAAAATTGACGAGGTGAAGGGGGACAGGACAAGAAGGATAATAAGGGGAAGGGGGGGTAAGCCAGAAATCGACCAGTGAGGGAGAGAGGCGGAGGTAGGAGAGTTGGAGGGAAGAAGTTATGACCACGTCTCAATGAAGAGGAGAATCGTTCCAGAGATTTCTCTAAAGAATTGAGGGTAATAGTTCAAAAGGTACCACCCCTCCCCTCCCCAATATGACCATCCACCCATCACATTCATGGATCCCTAGTATCCATCACTACTGTTCAACGACAAATGCAATAAGTTATATGCTGTAATAGCATCTTGGAGTTGCACTACACAGCAACTGATCGGCCAGTGCTCCGGATGTGCCCACCACGGCTGTTGAAGTGGTCCTGCTATTTATAGTAACAATCCACATTATTATCTTTCTGGATACACTGCCTGCCCACAGGGCTTTCAAAATATGATCAACATTTCTACAATGTCCTATCTAATGAGGTAGCACTAATTTTAGTAAGGTATTTTCAGTAAAAATGTCAATGCCACCATCAAATGAAACTGGGAGAGAGACAAGGTCGGGTGGCCATTTGTGTCCCATTGAAAAACATGAGAGCGGTGTACTGCACAATATTTTGACACTGCCGACTGATGCCTGGTTCCGTATACCCACGCGCTAACGCTTTTACCGTTGAATCAGACGACACAGCACAAAAAATGGTGACGTCACACTGCTACTTGGGGTGTCGCAGAGCAGCTATGCGGGACGGTAGTTGAGTTGACCAGTGGTCAACTCACATAGCGTCCCGCACGTCACGCTGCGTTCTGATTGGCTGGCGGTTGAGCTGTCTGCTTCAAAAATGGCGGAGGATAATGTAAGACATGACGGCGGCGTGCGGTGACTCCAAATAAAGCGCTGCACTTAAGGAATTGCGCTGGCGGTCCTTCATAACGCACTAGCACAAAACGTCATCAAAATGTCATCAGTGGCGACGTGATTAGCGTTGAAGTGCGGTGATACGGAACTAGGCATGACAACCCTGCTGCCGCTGCAACTCCTATATTTAGGTATTTAACGTCGGCCTGTATCGATTCGTTTTGGGGGCCTGTCCTTCTCCGATACCACGGGGCGAACTCCCACACCTGGAAATTTTGCAAGCGGTGAATTGCGTTGGACACTCCAGTTCTCGTCTGATCACTGAAGTTAAGCAGCGCAACCCCAACTAGTACTGACATGGGTGGCCGCTTGGGAAAACTGGGTACTGCTAATACCCAAAAATCGCCGCATTAGTGTAGTGTCTGTGCAGTCTGCATAAGAACTATGCTGTGGACGGGGCTCTAATGACCTTTGTAGTTATAGGGCCCTAAAACACCAACAAAAAACAAATGGAAATTTTGCTACCGTTCGAATTACAGGTTTTACTCTACGGTAGTAAGGTTCTCTTCCATGCAGTGGTAACATCCTACACACCACATGAGTCCGACGGAAAACGCATTGGGAGCTTCTCTCTCGCTCGAAAAAGCCACCCTCCTCGGTCCATTGTTGTTTGTTGGTGTTTAAGGTCCCGTCAACTACAAGGTCATTAGAGACCCGTCCACTGCATAGTTCCAATGCATTGACTGCACAGACACTACACTAATGCGACGATTATTGGGTATTAGCAGTACCCAGCTTTCCCGAGCGACCACCCATGTCAGTACTAACTGGGCTTGCGTTGCTTAACTTTAGTGATCAGACGAGAACTGGTGTGTCCAACGCAACTCGCCGCTCCCCTCCTCGGTCCAGAATCGAACCTGTAATCACTAACGCAATAGTGAGAACATGATGTGCTTCCATACGCAATCATGAGCGACAGCCATCGTCATCACAACATTCCCAACCGTTTCTCCGACAATGGCAGGGTCAAGCAACCCCTTTTATCGAAATCGTCACACGAAACGCAAGGCGAACTATTTGACGACATATTTCGGTAGCCGGCTACCGATGTAATGCCACAACCCAGGTGACTGACCAATCATGTCACCATCCATGGGCACTATAGGTTTTTGATGCCTGCTGAAGGTAATTTACCGACACCAAGGAGAGAACCATAGTGTTTTAACGGCTGCTGAATTTATCGATATCAGAGGTAGAAGCTTATCCCTACCTAGGGGTTCTTTTACGTCCAGTCGTTTGTTGGTGTTTTAGGGCACTTCAACTGCAAGGTCATTAGAGCCCCGTCCACAGCATAGTTCTTATGCAGAGACTGCACAGACACTACACTAATGCGACGATTTTGGGGTATTAGCAGTGCCCAGTTTTCCCAAGCGGCCACCCATGTCAGTACTAGCTGGGGTTGCGCTGCTTAACTTTAATGATCTAACGAGAACTGGTGTGTCCAACGCAATTCGCCGCTCCCTTTTACGTAAATCCAGGTATTACACATAAGACCAAAGGGTTTTACTCACGATCCGACTGGAATGTAGTTTCTCTCTCTCTCTCTCTGGATACTAAGACCTTTCAGCCCTACCACTGAACCACTGCACCGTAACGTTCATAATGATCAATGACTCAAGAAACCTGACCACTGATCATACTCCTGAATTGGACACCAGAAATTTCAACTCCGGAATAAGAGACCTGTGGTGGGATGCTGGAAGTAGAGATAAAGATTTAATGAGCCATTACATTAATATCGTTTTAATAGCAGTTATGATAACAGCGCCCCTGAAATCTAATATAAAGGTGTTGGATATTAAAAAGTCATTGAATCAGCTCAGTTTTAGATGACAAAACCGGAACAACGAACCATGAACAAGATCAATCGATTTTAACCACTGATGTAATTGGGATGAAAGCAGAGAGGATTTTGAGTTGTTGGAAGGAGAGAGCGGGGAGAGGGGTTGAGGACGGAATCAAAATGCCTATCCTCTTAGTGATCATCTATCCTACACCGGATGTGCAGTGGTTAATGGCCCTTTTATGTACTTTCCACGTTTCATGTCAGTTTAAGTTATCGTCCTTACTAATTGCTGATCCACCACTTACCCAATCCAGTGCAGAAATTTCAAGTGGTTGTTTGCTTTTCCTGTTTCATTCCACTAAACCTTCCTGATCTTTTGTTTTAGGATTCATATTTAAAGAATTGGAGTAAATATGGCCCGCTTCCCCCTCCTCACAGGCACACACAATACAAGAAGAACGAATTGTAGAAAAATGACCAATAAGATAACGCCCCGGACTTTTGATTCTTCATCTTGACAATGATGTCGACGACGACGACAGAAACTTTCTGTTCTGCTCTATTTTACAAACGATGGCAATAATAACAGCAACAAAACATACGTCAGAACAAGAGCATTAACTTATTTATGGAATAAAAGAGAAAATGAAATTGAGCCAACAATAAACATGCTTACAGTTAATGGGTTCCCCCGTTTCTTCAACCTCACAATAGCCCAAAAAATGTCACTAGATACGAGCCAAGTCAAATGGGTTCTACGTCCTCTCCAAGATAAACAATAAAACATCCCTGGATGGACGACATACTGCATATGTTTGGGATGCAAACAACGCTAAACAACAACAAAAAGAAACATTAAAGTTCAAATATTGCCAAATCCCCCCCCCCTGGACTACTTGTAATTTGTACTGGAATACTGTATCCAACTTGTTAAGTATGCCTAGTTAATTCCTGAAAAAAAGGAGTTTGTCAGTTTACAAGTGCATTGTCTCACACTTATGCAGATAACGCACAAAGGATTAACAGACCTCTTGATAATATAAACAACTTATTAAGGAACAGAGTTTCATCCCTCTTCCCCTTCCTCTATCGACCATGGGCCGTCGAAGATCAGGGCACAACACAACGGGATCAATCCCTTATTCTTCAGAAGCAAAGTCACTACTACCTCAGTGGCGTCACTAGGGGGGTGCGGGCCGCACCGGGTGACGCCACTCGTACCATGAGAAATAGGGTGACACCAAAGCAGAAGAAGCGATTTTTTTCGGGAGAGGGGGTGCCACCATGATGTCACCGCACCGGGTGGCGCCAACCCTAGCGACGCCACTGTGTCCATGCCGAGATTCAATTCGACTTTTAACTTCAATCTGTCACCAGAAGTGAAGGTGGGTTTACACGCAGTGGCGTCGCTAGGGTTGGCGTCAATCGGTGCGGTGACACCACAGTGTCACCCCCCCCCCTCCTCTCCCGAAAAAAAGCTCCTGCAACTAGTGCAAATATATGCCACGCGGGACCATAGCCTAAGACCAATTTTGGAGTATTGTAGCCCAATTTGGTTTTCCTTTAGGCAGGACTTTTCTTGGGAAATTGAAAGGGTCTAACGGAGGGTAGCAAGAATTGTTTGTTGGTGTTTTAGGGCCCTTCAACTACAAGGCCATTAGAGCCCCGTCCATTGTGCAGCTCTGATGCAGAGACTGCACAGACACTACACGAATGCGACGATTTTTGGATACTAGTGGTACCCAGTTTTCCCAAGCGGCCACCCATGTCAGTACTAACTGGGGTTGCGCTGTTTAACTTCAGTGATCAGTCGAGAACTGGTGTGTCCAACGCAATTTGCCGCTCGCAAGAATTGTACTCCATAGGTTTTCTCCCAGGGAAAGTGTGTTTTATTAGGGAATTAGGGTGGGACACAGTAAGCCAGAGGCGTGTAGCTCACAGCACTAGTCTATTTATCAGGCTACTGCTGATGGGGTGTAATGGACCTTTGGTTGGAAGTGTGTCCATGGTTGTGTATAAGGGGAGAAAGGATCATCCATATAAAATGAAGGAGATAAGGCCATAAACAGCCTTCCCTCAGCGGAAAAAATACGTGCCAGGGGCATAACTTCAGTTGCAGCGCCCAAGGTAAGAGGCATTCGCAAGCATGGTACACGTATATAGGCACTTTTTATTTGCCGTAAAGTCTTCGTACAAACATTGTTTAGTGGCGGCTGATTACCAGAAGGCGGACAAGGCGCCCCCTACAAGGGGGCGAGTTGTCTGCCGCCCAGGACAATTTGCCCCATTGCCCCTACAAGTTACGCCACTGATACGTGCAGTCTTAGTTCCTCCTACACTGAGCACTACATCCTCCTACACCACACGAGACCTCGGTTTCACTTCACATCCCAAGAAAGGCGCATTCGGGGCCTCTCTCTCGCCCAAAAGAAACCAACCCACCTTGGTTCACTATCAAACCTAGAACCACTGACGTAGTTGCCGAGCACGCTACCCACTGCGCCACGAAGGCGGGATGAATTACTGCTATATAAAAAAAAACTCCTAACCCTTTTCCCGCCTATGGCAGGGTCAGGTACCCATTTGTCCCTCTGAATGGACACAGGGTGATATATTGGACATAGTTTTTTCTGCAGCCGGTTGCCGGCCAAAGCTGCACCCCTACGCTTATTTATCGTCGGTCTAGTGTTCGTTGGGGAATGCTACCGACGCCAGGGGGCGAGCTCCTACACCTGGAAATTTTGCCTCATCTACCCGTTGCGTAGTAGAGAGGATTCTTTTACGTGCAAGTGCCATCGTACACCCACACGGGACCTCGGTTTTACTTCTCATCCGAAAGAAGGCACACTCGCGGCTTCTCTCTCGCCCGAAAGAAGCCGACCCACCACGGTCCAGTATCGAACCTAGAACTACTGGCGTAGTTGCCGAGTGAGCTAACCACTACGCCACCGCGGCGGAATTACTGCTATATAAAAATAATACAAAATTCCAAAACGAAACTCATCAGTGGTCTGTTTCATTCTTAATATCACCTGGTGTTAATTATTTTTAATAATAACCCACCGGGAAAAACGAGGCATCCAATTAGGGCAGTCCAATTCCTAGTTCACCTATCAAACGGAAAGCGGAACCGGTCACCACTGCAAATAAAATAATCAATTATAAAAATGTACCTCATCTGGAGACCTCAAATGACCACACCAAGGCTGATAGGCCTGTATTACCTTCCCAAGACACGACCTTTCATTCGTTAGTAATGTTCATTGGGGATTCAATGGGGAAGTGCAATCAAATAGCACGAGATAACTGGCACGTAAACCAGACACTGTGGAGAGAGTATCTCGTTTGCACTTGTACTGTAATTTGACAATACCAACCCAGCAATTACACCAAGTTTTACACTTCGCGTGTGCATTTGAAATACCACAATTTAATATCAGGTTTCCCGTTATCTTTAATATTACATCTTATAGACGACTCGGTTTGTAGTGGAGAGAGAGAGGGTGAATGAGTGAACGAGCAGGCAGGCCATTTCAGAAATGTCATAACCCAAAGCGATCTTTGAAAGATAATGATTTAAGGATAAAAGTTCCGAATTGACTTTTACGGGGTTGATTGCCCACCACTACAGTTTTGTTTGAGAAACAAATGTATCATACATAATGACTGCGACGTAGTTATATCACTGATTAACACGATAAACAATAACCGTTCGTGCTTAATGACGTATTCAAATGACTCGTTTACCTGTCGTTTGTCGTCTACTGCTACTGCTGCTATTACAGGAATACCGCTCAAATTTCACTTTTGCCTATCATATATGTGTACACAATCATATCAGGAGGGCAAATTATTCTTAAATTGACGTAATAAAGTGGTAATCTCTCGCATACAAGATAACTTTTTCTGTTACTTTGGCGGCACACAAACGAAGAGGAAGAGAACGATTGAGTAGTACGCCATTTTTGACATCAATACTGCGCATGCGGCATGTAGTTCATAACTTGGCAACGACGCTCATATGATGACCGAGTCGGCCTTAGCCTAAATGGCACCCCAGCCAAAATTGGGCCGATGTGTGGTATGTTATTAGTACCCAATTGGGCGGTTTAAGTAAAATAAAATAAAACGCAACTCCTAACCTTTTCCCTGCCTATAACAAGGGCGGATCCAAAGGAAGAGCAATGCAGCCATTGAACCCCGTCCACAACGTAGTTCTTATGCAGAGACTGCCCAGACACTGCACTTAGGCAAGGCGCAAAATGAGGCCGCAGGGTGACGCAGCGTAACGCAGCCCTGCGAAATACTGCTAGGAGGCAATCACTGTTACGTTGAAAGCCATTTTAGTTGACGCAAATTGCAAACCAGTATGTTGAAAAACTGCGATTCAATGGGTGGTGATTGCCTGCTAGCAGAATTTCGCAGGGCTGCGTCACGCTGCGTCACCCTGCGGCCTCATTTTGCGCCTTGCCTAACGCGACGATTTTCGGGTATTATGCAGTATCCAATTTTCCCAAACGGACACCCATGTCAGTACTAGCTGGGCTTGCGTTGCTGAACTTCAGTGATCGGACGAGAACTGGTGTGTCCGGCGCAATTCACGGCTCCCACAATGTGGCCCAACTGATGAGGCATTTTTGCATTGCTATCCCCATCTCTACATTGCCAGTCCAAAAGTTGCAGTCAGTGCTAGATTTAAATATTAATAGGCCCTAGGCCCTGCCACATACCAGGGGTAGGGTACACATCTTGTCTCTCTGAATGGATTAGTCTCAAGGGTTGGGGAGTAAGCCTGCCAGCCATAACAGGACGAACCTTAGGAGGCTGCCCGCGAGATATGAGGAGGTAGGTGAAATGACGAAAGAGAGGGTTAATTTGCAGCACCCAACGTTCTTTACCTACCACCCAGGTTGGTATTGACGTGAGCTTGCGCTGCTTAACTTCGTGATCTCACGGGAACTGGTGTGTCAAACGCAACTTGGCTGCATCATCATATCCTTATCCCGCCTGTGGTTGGGTCGGGTTCTCTCTGTATGGACACAGGGGTTATATATTGGACAATGTTGCCAACCAACGCTGCAATCCCTATGCTTATTTATCGTCGGTATACTGTTCGGGGAGCACTCCACGGACGTGCAGTGAGGCAGGAGAGCCTGAAAACTGGCATCAATCCAAGTATTATTCGGCGAATGTTCTAACCTGTTTTAGGGCCCTAAAATTACAACGTCATTAGAAGCCCGTCGTTCGTTCGTTGGTGTTTTAGGGCCCTTCAACTACAAGGTCATTAGATACCCGTCCACAGCATAGTTGTAATGCAGAGACTGCACAGACACTACACTAATGCGATTATTGTTGGGTATTAGCAGTACTCAGTGCTCCCAAGCGGTCACCCATGTTAATACTAGCTGGGGTTGCGTTGCTTAACTTCGGTAGTCAGCAGGGAACTGGTGTGTCCAACGGAATACAGCCGCTCACAACTCGTCTAGTGAATTTAATAACAACATAAATTGGAAAATTTCCGGGAGCGGAAACTGTAGAAAGTACTTTTTTTATCAGCATGCTAACATGAAGGTAAATAACGTGATATGATCAATAGATTAACGACGCCAACCGACTGCACTTCCGTTTCACGGAGGCGGTCAACAGGCATCACGTGACACTCCCAAGTCTTACGTTTAGCGACTTTTATCGCACAGGTCATTCATGTGATTTATATTAACGAGCTACTTTTACATTGTCATTAACTGCAATTATTCTCGTGCTTGACTTAGGCAGGAGGCGGATGGGACAGGTGAGGAGAACGGATCTTGTATTCCAGGGCCAGGATTTGTTGCTATGGATTTATGATCTCACTTCACCTTAGTTTAATATGGAATCTATGACCTATCCTTCAAACAGACAACAAGGAACTGACGTGTAGAAAGGGACCTTTCGCATACAGGTGACGCAGTTGACTGACTACATGCTAAGTTGCTTCTGGGACGGTTTAGGCATCTCCATCCATGGCCCACTAGGATTCTTCGTTTCCCTCATTTGGACGTTTCTTTCAGATGCCATCATTCCTAACTTCCTCCTCCGCTTATGCAGAGGTCGAGTATTAGGTTATCACCTTGGTAACCGCCTATGCTACGGTTCCAGTACCAATTTGCCTCCTTGGTATCGGAACCAAAATGGTGAACTCTTGAACGGTTGGCAGAATCCTGCTTGTTTAAAGGCGGTAGGGTGAACTCTTGAACGGTTGGCGGAATTCTTACATACCCAATTGTGCAGCCAAGTTGCGTTGGGCACACCAGTTGCCGTGAGATCACTGAAGTTAAGCAACGCAAGCCCACGTTAGTACCAAGATGGGTGGTTATTAAAGAACGTTGGGTGCTGCAAGTTTCCCATTTCCTGCATCCTCCACACCTTCCTCCCTATCTTCCGCAAGCAGCCTCTTAAGGGTTCAGCCTGTTATGGCTGCTTGGCTTCCTCCCTAACCTATTATTGTGTAAGAATCCTGCTTGTTTAAAGACGATAGAACGTGGAATTTTGTCCTGCTCTCTGCGTAGTCAGGGTTCATGTGCAACAAACACCAGTAATTCCTATCCGGGACTGAAGGCAGCAACCTCTTCCAGTCGTGCAGAAAACCACCAAACTCGTCTAGGAATGATCCTGCAACCACGGACCCACCAGTTACACCTGCTATCCAGTTGAGCCTAGAGTAAACTATAGAATGTGGCCCCGATCTGTGGGGTGACGTGGTATGCGATGTCATCGACGGACCCTGAACTCCACCCAAATTCAATTGAATCAAATTCTTGCAAATGATTCTCGTTGGGAAGTCTGTTTAACATGACAAACTCCTAAACCTAGGTTGATAATCATTGGAATGAATGTGGAATGGCCTTGAAAACTCTACTGGAATTGTAAATCCCAGGAGTCATTCCAGTGTTTTTAGGTAGTTAGAAAAGAGAGAAAGAGAAAATGATGCTTCAACCGTATAAATGACTTTTTTGTGTGCAATTTACAACTCTATAATTTGCATAAATGTCGTTCACAACTTCAGAAAAATGAGTTTGAAACGTGAATCTTCCAACTAAATCATCGACACCCCATTCACACATATCCCATAGCTATCCCTTCTTCCCCTGGGTTCCACTCCACCTCGACCCCTCTCGAATATACTACAAATAAATGGCAGAAAAACCTAATTTTGGGGAGAGGAATTGAAGAGGAAAAACGGGGGTGCTGTTAATCCTTCTACATTACGAAATTGTAACGGGGGAACCTGTGAAGAGTGTCCCATTCACCCCTACCTCCCCGAGTGAATTTTTCACAGCCAGGTATAAATGAGAACTGAAAAATGACAAGTGGCACCTACCATTAAATGTAATTAGGGAGTCAAAATGATCGAAGGTTCACTTCTGGACGACGTGGACGCATTTTCTTTTCAGAGTGAGAAGTAGGGAGGGGAAGTAGGATGAGGGGAGAGACAGGCAGAGAAATAAAGACATGGAGGAGGAATAGAGAAAGACGGGGAGAGAGGAAGACAAGGTAAAAGACACGGGGGGCGAGATACGATGAGAGGGAGAGAGACAGGACAAAGAGGGACAGGGATTGAGACAAAAGGAGAGAGAGAATCGAAGGAGGGGGAGAGATGGAGACAAAGAGAGAGGCAAGCAGAAATAGGAGAGACGGGATAGAGAGGGGGAGAGACGGGATAGAGAGGGGGAGA
>JAAFCE010007744.1:10312863-10344570 GCA_013389805.1 Trigoniulus corallinus
GGAGAGACGGGATAGAGAGGGGGAGAGACGGGATAGAGAGGGGGAGATTCGAGATAGAGAGGAGGAGAGATGGTATAGAGAGGGGGAGACGGATAGAGAGGGATAAAACGAGATAAAGAGGGCGAAAGATGGGATAGAGGAATGAATGGGTAGAAGGGAAGAGTTAAAGACAGGAAAAGGTACAGAGACAGGATAGCGAGGGGCGAGATGGAGAGTAAAATGCAACTCCTAACCCTTTTCCCGCCTATGGCAGGGTCGCGTACCCAATCTTGTCCCTCTGAATGGCCACAAAGGCGATATATTAGTCATTGTTTCTCTGCAGCCGGTTGCCGACCAAAGCTACAACCCCTATGCTTATTTATCGTCGGTCTACTGTTTATTGTTCTTTTGGGGAAATTCCACGGACGCCAGGGGGCGAGCTCCTTCACCTGGAAATTTTGCCTCATCTACCTGTTGTGTAGTAGAGAGCGTTCTTTTACGTGCAAGGGCCATCGTACAGCAATACCGCACCTCGGTTTTACTTTACTCGCGGCCCCTCTCTCTCTCTCTCGAAAGAAGCCAACCCACCTCGGTCCAGTATCGAACCTAGAACTACTGACGCAGTTGCCGAGCGGGCTAACCACTACGCCTCCTAGGCGGGTTGAGATGGGGAGAGAGAGTGGAGAACTGAAAATAGAGGAGTAGGGACGGAACAAGGGGAATGGAGAAGAAGATAGGGAAAGAAGTAGAGGAATAGAATGGGAAACAAGAAAAAAGACGGGATGCAGAGGGATAAAGACAGGAAGATGCAAAGAGAGAGAGACACACAGAGTCAGACAGATTTGTTTGTTTGTTGGTGTTTTAGGGCCCTTCAACTACAAGGTCATTAGAGCCTCGTCCACTGTGTAGTTCTGATGCAGGGACTGCACAGACACTACACTAATGCGACGATTTTTGGATACTAGCGGTACTCAGTTTTCCCAAGCGGCCACCCATGTCAGTACTAACTGGGGTTGCGTTGCTCAACTTCAGTGATCAGATGAGAACTGGTGTGTCCAACGCAACTCGCCGCTCCCCAGGCAGAGAGAGACAGACAGAACCGATAGTTTTGCCAATCTCCACGTATATGTATTTCACTAAGGAGGTAACACAGCACACACCCTAAGCCGGACACCAAAGCAGTAATTTACCATCTGCGACAGAAGGTGCAAATGACGTGTCCAGTTAAAAACACCTGCTTGCTTCGACTAGGATCGAACTTGTTCCATTGGACTCAGGAATCATCCGTTACCACTGTCACCGAAATGGGGGAAGGAAGAGATCTTCCATTTCCCTGTTGTCATCAACTTCACTCAACCCTTTCTACATGATGTAAAATATGCGTGTAGATCAGGGTGTTTAATTCCAGTTATGGGTGTGACAGGTAATTTAAGACCTTAAGGGGGTTAACGAGCACCCCATACGAATTCTGACCTACATTCAACGGTTTTCTGACTGCGACGGGACTGAAGGAGAGGAGGAAGAATTAATTTCCCGTGGATTAATTTTCAAAATGACCACTGATTAATGATGACCACTCGTGTTAATTACCAAATCGCCTCTGGTCAGCCCGACCCAAACAAACAGAAAGCTGAACGAACCGTAGTCGTTAAGTTGACAGCGGTCAGTACAATCCACGTTAAGACGCTTAATTGCATTCCATCACAAAACAACGATGGGTCTTTGGATAATGAAGACTAACAGTTATCTAGATCATAAAGACCTAAAATAAACATAGCACATTCCAAATAATTTATCTCCCAACTGACCAACGGTTATTCCGGCCAGCAAACACTGACTTTAAGGCTAATTTGCCTGCTAACTGTTAGCGCACTTGACCCTTTATCTCAATACGGGTATTACCAATCCCGAATTTGTTATCGTTTCGCAAACGACGGCCGTTTACAGGTTAAGGTAATCTGCTGATGTCAGAGACTGGAGTGAGAGGAGGGACGAGAACGAGGTTCTACTGTACACCCTTAGAACCCTTCAGGAGCGGCTTATTGCGTTGGACACACCAATTCTCGTCTGATCACTGAAGTTAAGCAACGCAACCCCAGCTAGTACTGACATGGGTGGCCGCTTGGGAAAACTGGCTACTGCTAATACCCAAGAATCGTCGCATTAGTGTAGTCTCTCTGCAGGCTCTGCATCAGAACTATGCTGTGGACGTAGCTTTAATGACCTTGTAGTTGAAGGGCCCTAAAACCCCAACAAACAATTAGAACCCTTGAACCCCCAACGGCCATTACAGCCTCGTCCATTGCATAGTTCTAATGCAGAGTCTGCACAGACACCACGCTGTTGCGACGATTTCGGGGACTTTTTTCGTTGGTGTTTAAGGGCCCGTCAACTACAAGGTCATTAAAGCCCCATCCAATCTGTAGTTCTAATGTAGAGACTGCACTGACACCACGCTAATGGGACGATTTTTGAGTATTAGCAATCCCCAGTTTTCCCAAGCAGCCACCCATGTTAGTACTAGCTGGGGTTGCGTTGCTGAACTTCAGGGATCAGACGAGAACTGGAGTGTCCAACACAATGCAGCCGCTAAAACCGTTCTTTAAAAAATCGTCCGAATTGGGCACGGTAACTAGTATCTGGACCCTCTCTGGACGTTGATGAATCGGTCAACTCTCCTCCTGAATGACATTGCCGTTCCTAGATGTCGCACCTGTCGCATTATGGCTGTCGTCGATGACGACAACTCCTCTTCAACGTGATGAAGCTGTTTTATTGTGATTCTGTCAGGTACATAATCTCAGGAATAATTTATGGGATTCACTTGTCAAGAAACCAATTAACGGGATATTAACACCATCAATCAAGATAATTTAGACCACGAAAAATACAAACACTTGTCTCTGTCAAACAACAACAACACGAAAAAAAGAGGTTACAAATTCCAGCTGGAATCCATCGTGGATTTCACACTCTCCACTCCACTCCTCTTCCACATTTTTGAAATAATTCACTTGTCATCTTCACTTCTTATCTAAATTTTAATTACATCTTATAACATTTTAAGAAGAATGAAGACGCCTTTGCCTTCACTCCACTATAGCCCCTCCACCTCCAATAAAATCCCCGTCCCATAAGGGAGGGAGACAAAGGGTCCAAACTACTTGAATGTGCAACGGTCAACGAGCCATTTAACGTGACGCATCAACTATCAATTCCATCTCCTATTGCTAACTATAAACATTTACCTCTTGAACTCGGGGCACACCGGCTCGCTGCTGTCCGAGGTCAATGTTCTCCCTCTTTATTTGGACAATGTGATGCTCCCCTGCTCACACTCGAATCGCAACATACAACATCTGACGTCGGCCGGTCAGCTCTCGATTCCTGAAAGAGGAACGAGGGCAATTTTGGAGAGTTAACCTATCGGTTTTCCGTGTAAGCGAGGGTTCTTTTAAGCCATCTCAGTTTCTCCAGAGCGGCGAATTGCATTGGACGCACCAGTTCTCGTCTGATCACTGAGGTTAAGCAGCGCAATCCCAGCTAGTACTGACATGGGTGGTCGCTTGGGAAAACTGCGAACTGCTAATACCCAAAAATCGTCGCATTAGTGTAGTGTCTGTGCAGTCTTTGCATCAGAACTATGCTGTGGACGGGGCTCTAATGACCTTTGTAGGTGAAGGGCCCTAAAACACCCAAAAATCACTTTCTCCATGGTTGCACTTTTGACTTGTGAATCCATGGTTCTGGGTTCAATCCTAACAGAGGCAGATGGTTGGTTTTTTAGGTTAGGGAAGAGTGGGCAGCCCCAAGGTGCATCGCATCTTCCGTCTCGGTTGGGATGTATAAAGCCATGGTTCCATGCAAGGTGCACAATGTTTATCAAAGGGCTCTTCCTGATGTAGAAGATCTTTCCCGCCTTTGACCTTGTCCCAAATACGTAGAGCAAGGCTGTATACTTTTACAAGATGCAACTGCTCAGGCGGTGAAAGAAAGGAAGACATCAACATACACACATACACATCCGGAAGTTCCCCTTTCAAGTCTCTGACATTCGCCCTTGAAGAAATTGACAACAGAAACTTTTGAAATTTTGACGCCTACAATTGCATTCTCCAATTACATTATTATCCTGTCAGGCACAGACACCAAGTTAGTTTTACTGCCCTGGCAGAGCCTAGATTTAAAGACTGCGATACACGTCTCTTGGGCAACGGTTTCGGGAGAAGAAGGAGTAAGGGAAGGGGGGGCAGTGCTGTCCTTTAAGGCCAATTTCAGATGGTGATGACAGCAACTCTGGTTGCTCCCCTTCTCTTCCACCACCCCCCTTGTACCATCCACGTCCATTCTTCCTGCACAAACAAAGAAACTTCAGCAAGAAATCCAACAGTTACTTTTCTCTGCAGGGTGTCTGATACCGGAAATAAACAGTTTTCAACGCAATAAACTCCTTGCAGGCAGGAGAACCACAAGAGGCCCTCTAATACCTCCTCGTCTAGAAGGTCATTTGTTTATGACAGACCTAGAATTAAGGAAGGAGGTCCTGTTCCGTTTAGTGGTGGCAAAGAATACACCACTTAGGACCACGGCTTTACTCGTTCCCATAATGGGATGGAAGGCGGCCCGCCTCGAGGTGCGCTGGATCGAAGCCCCTAGTGCACCTTTCGTGGAATAGGAAGCAAGCCTATGTGCAGACTAACCACACTGCCCGGAAAAGAACCCTTTCTGCATGAAACGTGCAGATGGGCGAAATTTCCGGATGAACGAGGTCGACTTCCCCCTGTTGGCATTTGTTTGTTTGTTGGTGTTTTAGGGCCCTTCAACTACAAGGTCATTAGAGCCCCGTCCACAGCATAGTTCTGATGCAGAGACTGCCCAGACACTACACTAATGCGACGATTTTTGGGTATTAGCAGTACCCAGTTTTCCCAAGCGGCCACCCATGTCAGTACTAGGTTGGGTTGCGCTGTTTAACTTCAGTGATCAGACGAGAACTGGTGTGTCCAACACAATTCGCCGCTCCCCCCCCCCGTTGGCAGGAAAAGAAGTCCTCCACCCAGAGCAAGCCCTCCACCAAAAATCCATCTCATTGACCTTTATACTTGTGGGTGTGGAGATAGTCACTGCCTGATGTTTAGAATTTAACGTGTTTAACCCCCTACAGTGCCTAGGGCCAGTGAAGCCCTAGGAACACATTATTAACTTAAAATATAAACACGACAGTTATTTCAGGTTCGCTTCTGTCGGTTAGGGTTGTAAAACCGTTGCCCTACCGTGTGATGGGTGTACAATGTCAGCACTGCACGGAAAGGAACCCTTACTACGAGGAGAGTAAAATATGCGTGTAGTTTGGTACAAAATTTTCAGGTGTAGTAGCCCGCCTCCTGGCGTCCGTGGAGGTAAATAGGCCGGTGTTAAATAGCCATTAGAATTGTAGCATTAGGTTAGCAGCCGGCTCCGTCAAAATGGCGTCCAACAGGTCGCTAATTCGTCCCAATGGGACAAAAAAGGGCATCTGATCCTGCTCTAGGTGGGGAAGGGTTAGTGATGATGATGATGAAGAGTTAAAGAAAGTGTTTAGGGCCTATGAAGTGTTTAATGCCGTTCAACCTGACCTTGGCAACAATATAGTTGATTATCACCTAGAAGTGACCACTTATGGTAGTGTCCACCCTAATTTTTTTTGTTATGGGCAGTTTAAAAAGCTTCGTGAAGAGGAGCCCCAACACTTTTCCATTACCGAGATTAGGCCGCGAAAATGTACAATTGATTTTCTGATATATTTCTTGTGCTGTTGTAAAATCTACTCGGATCCTTTTCACTATCCACTACAGAACAATAAAATGGAAAGTGATGCGAGGAGTACAAATATATCCATCGGACTTAGGGTATCCATCATGTTCAGTTAATTTCCACCTCCTCCCCCGTAGGGCAGGTAATGTGGTGATCGTGACACTGCCCTTCTGCTTGTAATCATTAGCTCCATCATCTCGTCAATACAGAGTTGTGTCTACTGCAATATCAAGTATCCCTAATTGTGTTTCCACGACTTCATCCACTCTCACATCCACCTGGATAGTATCCCATCCGAAGTTCCAGGCGCAGATTGATCCTCCCCCCGCCTCTTCTGCTGTCTATTCTTGTTAGTGGTGGTCATTGTCCAACTTTAAAGATGAAATTGAATTTCCTGTTGTTTGTATGGCTTCTGTCATTTCTGTGGAAATCCCTCATCCACTCTCTTTGCCTTCACTCCTCTTTTATCTTCTCCTGTCCGGCCTGTTCCCATGTTCAGGGAACAGCTCTCACTGCCTGTAGCCGCCTCCCTACCCTACTCCCCCCATGATCTAAATTCGTCATAGCTGCGATGATTGCAAGAGTCCTTCAAGACACGAACAAAGAGTGTTAATGGAGTTTCTTCTCTCTTTTGAGAAAGGAGGGCCCTTGAAGTAGCGGTCCTTTCCTGGCTTCAGCCCGTTGTTTGCTGTTCCCCCACCACCACGCTCCTCTCCATTATCTTTCACTGAATCTGGATCCTAATTGCTTTTGTCTTGAGTTGGTAGTCGGTTAAAGGCCTGAAGATGAGCACAATGACAACAAGGTACTAGTCAAATGGCTCACTGACTGCAGACTAGCCACTTCATGTCCACCGGTCCTCTCCTGAGTGTCACACACACAGCCCTATTACCCTATCACTCCTCCTAACCTAGATAGCTCTCCCCCACATACGTTTCAGAGAAGAGGAATGGGTGCAGTAAGGATTGACGAAGAGCAATCCATCGGAACTCACACTTTTTTTCAGACAATAGGAGCGGGGACAGGGAGGGCCACAATAAGCTCTCCCCATGCATTTTTCAGAGTAGAGGAAGAGAAAGGGGTCCAGTATCGACACAGTATCGTCTATCTCCCCCTCCTTCCCTCTCGTACACAATTTCAGGGAGCAGGGGAAGGGGCAGGGTGGTTAACAATAAGGAGAGTGGGGGGTCAACACTAAAATATCCCCCTCACACTTTTCAGAGAGGAGGCGGAGGGATGTGTGCAGTTCGGAGAGAGGGTCTCCTATTGTCACTGAAATATCTCCATCCTTTTCCTCACATACACATTTTCAGAGTAGGAGGTGGGACAGGAAGAGGTGCAGTTAGGAGATTGGGAGAGGGCAAGCACTGAAATGTCTCCCTCACACACTTTTCAGAAAAAGGGGGAGGACGGGGCACACAAAGGAGAGAGCTCTCCGCTTGAACCCGCCTCTTTTTTTTTCGTCCATCTCTTCCCCCCTTTCCTCACACACAATTTTAAGCAGCAAGAGGGCAGGGAAGTGATGGGATTCAATAAGGGGAGGGAAGGTAGGATTCAATAAGGGGAGGGAGAGCGAAAAACCTCTCCGTGGGACGTCTCATTATGACTCAACTCCTCCACTCCATTTGTCGACTGTCCAACAAGGAGAGGCATCCTGAGGATGAAGATAACTTCAATATTTGTTGACACCTGCTGGTTATGTGTTGTTATAGTCTCTCCCTCTCTCCAATTGTGATCTCCACACGCACGCACACAAACTGCACTACGAGAGATCCATTAGGACCCTGATGACCTATCCATTTGATATGATTTTCGGACTCGACGACACGTTCCATTACACTTGTAATAGAGTGCAGTTTCCATTCACTTGAAAAGGCAGTACAACATAATGGTCAAGCTTGTTGAAAGATACACGTTTCAGGCCCTAGAGAGAGAGAGAGAGATAAACCGGGGGTATGTGGGTGGAGAAGGAAGGACTAAGGGGTCTGCTACCCTCTGTCGCCCTCTTGATCGGGTCATTTGGTTTAGCACCTTCTTAAAAGGGAAATGCAGAGGAGGAGGAGTGTGTTGCGCATGAGTGAATGATAGCTCCAATGTGATGATGAAGTTAGCGCCATCTTCGTTGCTGCTGTTGCCATGCCAACAGCTGAGATTTACTCAACATTGTTACGTTGATTGCGAGGGTGGACCGGTATCGGCATTACTGAACGATGTAGGAAAGGGGCTTTGGGACTAGAGAGAGAGAGGAGGGGGGGGCATATGGCACCAGTACTGTATTGTTTGGAACAAACGGTTTCCCTAATATGGCCCTTTGAAAGATTTAACGAGCCATTACATTCTGGAGGTCATCTTCGCAAATAGCGCCTCCAATAAGTTATTGGTAGCTAATGTGACCTCCTGACCTCCTGGATGTTTAGTTGGGTTGATTTTGAACGATTTCACACCGGTGCCTGTCCGCCACACAATACCCAAAATCCGGCGCCTGTCAGTACTTACCACCTCTACCTAAAGTGTTGTTTATTTGGTCAGTCTCTCTACTACTAGGAAGATGATATGAGGCGTCAGAGGGCGAGGGCAAAGGGGAACGGGTTCAACCCCGTTTTACTCAACGTTGAAAGGTTCTTCGAAAACCATGGGTCAAAAGCATCAATTCTCATTCGGGACGGGGAAGGATATAATCCACACTCGGCCAGAATGGAACCTGCTACTATTTGAACTTAGGAATCCTTTTCAGTAACCAATAATTTACAGCGCGCTGGTCTTTAAGCTCAACGCCACAGGTTCGAGTCCAACTCTGATGGGCGGTTTCTTTCGGACGAGAGCAAAGGTCCTAGCCTGTTTTCCGTCTCCCTCCCCTCGGAACGGAAAAAATGAGCATCCACCCCTGCCATATATGTCTATCAACCTAATTGAACCCTATGCTTATTTATTGTCGCCCTAGAGTGATTCTTTAGGGCACTTTCTTTCCACCGCCAGGGAGGCGAGCTCCTACAACTGGAAATTTTGTACTGAACTACATGTAGATTTTACCCTCCGTGTAGTAAGGCGCACTAGGGGCCTCCGTCTCTCTCCTTCTTGAAAGAAACCATCCGCCGTGGCGCAGACTCGAACCTAGAGCCACTGTCCCAGTAATTCAGCACACTACCTCTGCCCCGGCACGGCGAACTGAAACCACACAGGATGACTGGATGGAAATAGACTTCAGGTTTCCTCTTTAGAACTTCGAAATGAATCACCAGCCTCTGCGAGGTAGGAACCTGAGCCCAGTCCAAAGGTGGGCTGTAACACCGGTAGAGGGAGCGGCGGATTGCGTTGACACAGCAGTCGTCGTCTGATCACTGAAGTTAAGCAGCGCAACCACAGCTAGTACTGACATGGATGGCCGCTTGGAAAAACTAGGTACTGTTAAGACGCAATAGTCGTCGCATTAGTGTAGTGTCTCTGCAGTCTCTGCATTAGAACTACACAGTGGACGGGGCTCTAATGGCCTTGTAGTTGAAGGGCCCTAAAACACCAACAGACAACAACAACACCGGTAGAGACCTTAGTGCGAAAGAAGCTAAACTACGTCAACTCAGTTTCGAATCTGGAACCACTGACGTAGCAGTCCAACACGCTACCTAGTCAACTTCCCGCCTGTGATAGGGTTCGTCGGGTACTCATCATTGTCCCTCTGGATGGACACAAGGGTGATCGCTTGTTGTATGTTGGCGTTTTAGGGGCTTTCAACTACAACGTCATTAGAACCCCGTCCACTGCGTAGTTCTGATGCAGGGACTGCACAGACACTACACTAATACGACGATTTTTGGATACTAGCGGTACCCAGTTTTCCCAAGCGGCCACCCATGTCAGTACTATCTGGGGTGGTGTTGTTTAACTTCAGTGATCAGACGAGAGCTGGTGTGTCCAATTTTTATTGTTGTTGTTTAGGGCCCTTCAACTACAAAGGTCATTAGGGCCCCGTCCACAGCATAGTTCTGATGCAGAGACTGCACAGACACCACACTAATGCGACGATTTTTGGACACCAGCGGTACCCAGTTTTCCAAAGCGGCCATCCATGTCAGTACTAGTTGGGATTGCGTTGCTTAACTTCAGTGATCAAACGAGAACTGGTGTGTCCAACGCAATTCGCCGCTCCCGACACCTGGGGGTGAGATGCCTGTCTGATCTACCCCTTGCACAGTAAAGGGGTTCCTTTACGTGAAATGACATCGTCTACCACACGGGACCACCGGCTGTACTTCCCACCCGACGGAAGGCGCACTCGGGGCGCCCTTCTCGCCAGAAAGATGTCAACCCACCTCCATGGAGTATGAAACTTAGAACCAGTGACGCAGTTGTGGTGCACTCTATTCTCCTCGCCACCGAGGCGAGATGATTACCCCTTTGAAAGGGGTTCGATATTTTTTTTTTTGTATATTTTGGGAGGACCAGTTTAAGGGTTAAATTCCCGAAGAAGCGATAACTGCGTCGCCTATCACACTATTTCATTCAATTTAATTAATTCACGATTCGTCGTCAGCCATGGATGATGTGATGCGAAATCAAAGCTATGTGCTCCGTTGTCAGAAGGGCAGAAGAAGAAGAAGGCAGGAGGACGAGGAGGAGGATCAGGGGGAAGAAGAGCTTTAGGACCAAATTACGGGATCAATAGGGTGAAAAAGAGGAAGAGATGAAGGAGAGGAAAAGAAGAGCCCATTTTTGTATTCATTCAACCGGAAATAGCATCATCATCGACACAACAGAAAAGTGAGATTTTTGTCAACTTTTCAAACGCCTTCCTTTACTCCTTTTTCATACAGCCAACATTACTTAGGCCAATGAAGACATCGAGTGCCACATAGTGATAACGATGGCAAACAATGGAATTCTGCTTAGAAAATAGAATTCTACAATCTCCCTCCACTTAATTGATGGATCCAGCAGACAAAAAAACAATCTCTGTGGGGGTGTCGGGAGATTCCTCTTATGCCTCCTCTCCAACTTCCGCTTTCAAATAGATGATTTCCTTTGCTGCCTTTCTGAATCTCTCCACTTGCCTCATGTTCCATCCCCCACACCCCAGGACTGGTCTTTTGAGATCCATATTACTTCGACCTATCCACTTCCGGTTTCAATTTGTCCTACAGACATCGACGTGAGCACGTATCTACTACACCTGAGAATTTTGCCCATGTACGGCGTATATTTGAGCATACCTCGGTGGCGCATAGGTAGAGTGCTGATATAATACCAGGTTCGACCCTGGATCGAGGTGGTCTGGCTTCTTTCGTGCAGGAGAGAGAAAAGGCCCTCAGTACGTCTTTCGCTGGATGGAAAGTAAAGCCATGACCCCTTGTGGGGCTTATGTCACCTCTGCATTTCAGAGAACCATTTCTATGTGAACGTTAGAAGTTCGCCACCTGGCGTCGGTGGAGTGCAGCGTTATGTTGGCAGCCGGTTGCCTAAGAGTACCATCCAACAGATCGATCATGTGTCCCTGCCAAAAGTGGGTACCCGACCCTGCCATAGGAGGAAAAAAGATTAGTGTGATGATGATGATGGGGAAAGGGGTCTTCTTGGGTAGTGATGAGACACACGGAGCCGAGGTTTCACTTCAAATTAGGCGGAAGGAGCATATGGGATTTCTCATAAGGCACTACTGACCTTGTCGGTTGGGATCGGACCTGCAACCACGGATTTAGGAGTCAAACGCGCTATCACTGAGCCTCCAATTGTTTATTGGTGTTTTAGGGCCCTTCAACTACAAGGTCATTAGAGCCCCGTCCACAGCATAGTTCTTATGCAGGGACTCGACAGACACTACACTAATGCGACGATTTTCGGGTATTAGCAGTACCCAGTTTTCCCAAGCGACCACCCACGTCAGTACTAGCTGGGGTTGTGCTGCTTAACTTCAGTGATCAGACGAGAACTGGTGTGTCCAACGCAATTTGCCGCTCCCCTGAGCCTCCAAAGCGGGTAGGAGAAGGAAAGGGGGCAATACGTCAAGCTGGGCGGAGCTACACTGAGATTTTCCATCTGATGCAAATGGGTTGGCACCTATCACCGGAAGTAAAATAACTCTCTCTTGGCGGAAAAAGTGGCTTCCAAGATTTAGCACTTGATGGACAGTTCCTTAATGGTTTTTTCCAGGCGTTTTTTCCTCATCAAATGGACAAGCCATTTTATCTTTCATTATTCAGCCTAATAGGCACTTCCGCCCTCTTAAACTGGCCTGGGGTGTTCGTTCTTGACGTCATCGGGGACCTGAAGCAGAAGTTTTCAAATGCGGAATGCACTGATTGAAACGCACAATACCTGTCGAAGAAATTCCTTGTACAAGGCCTCTTCTCCTCGGCACTTGACAGCTCATTGGGCCTAAGGCAGAAGTGCTAGTGTTGAGTAGTAAACCAAAAAATTGATAACTTCTTAAAGGAAACCTGTCATGTAAGTTGTCAGTTCTGATAAGCTCGCAGCTTTTAGTCCATAATTCGGATATTCCAAAGGCGTTTGATTTTGGTTGATTTACTTAACATCGAAATCGTGCAGTTTCCAGTGTGCAGGAGGCTGCAGAGCGATAACATGCCACCAGACACACCCAGGGCCAACTTCAGGCTTTACGAGGCCTCGGGGAGAAATAGAGGAGGTCGGGAATAGGTTGGTAAACAGAATTTTTTTGGCCAAAAATCTTAGAAATGGAACAATGCCTCTGAGGTCCGAAAAATCGACGTGTGAAGCAGGGAGGGAGCGGCGAATTGCGTTGGACACACCAGTTCCCGTCCGATCACTGAAGTTAAGCAACGCAACCCCAGCAAGTACTGACATGGGTGGCAGCTTGGGAAAACTGGGTACTGCTAATACCCAAAAATCGTCGTATTAGTGTAGGGTCTGTGCAGTCTCTGCATAACAACTACGCTGTGGACGGGGCTCTAATGACCTTGTAGTTGAAGGGTCCTAAAACACCAACAAACAAACAAAGTGAAGCAGGGGCTCGAATTGAACCTGTGCCCACGGAGATCTAAAACTCTGAAGCTGCTACACACCGGGGAATTTCGCCTGCCTGATATCCACACTGAAATTGTATTCCGTCTTCTTTTACGTCCAACGGGGTAAATGGGTGTCCGACCCTGTCATAACCAGGGAGCGGCGAGTTGCGTTGGACACACCAGTTCTCGTCTGATCACTGAAGTTAAGCAACGCAAGCCCAGTTAGTACTGACATGGGTGGTCGCTCGGGAAAGCTGGGTACTGCTAATACCCAATAATCGCATTGGTGTAGTGTCTGTGCAGCATATGCATTAGAACTACGCAGTGGACGGGTCTCTAATGACCTTGTAGTTGACGGGACCTTAAACACCAACAAACAACAACAACCTGTCATAACCGGGTTAAGGACTTAGGAATACTGGTGGTGGTGTGTGGCCTACATTGGGGACACGGTGAACACCCTTTAGATTCCATTCGACCAGTGAAAATGTTGACCAGTACAGAACCTGTCATCATGGACTCACGAGTCCCACTGAGCCACCGAGGCTTTAATGCAAGGCGGGAGTAGACCTTTGCTCTGCAGCGAAGTAAAATCACAAATCTGCTCACGATTGGCCAATAACCCTTAAGATACACCCTTTCCGGTCCTAGCCGCACCTCGTCTACAAACTAAAAATTCTTGAAAATAATCGATTTCAAGCTTTACAGGAAGTCTTTTGTTTACGAATGTCGGTATTGTATGGCTTTTGGTTGGTCACGTTGTTACCTCTCCAACCGGAAGTGCCTCAGTAACTCATTTTCCTATCACTAGGACAGCATTAAATGTCAACTACATCTCCTTTCTTTTTTCGAAAGCCATTTTTTACTCCAAAACGATTGTCATTTGAGATATTCTAGTAGCACATAAATTACGGCGCCCCAAGACTGGAAGAAGAGGAAAACCCTCAAAAAAGGGCCATCCAGAAGTCATTAAGGCGTGGTCCAAAAATCAATTTTGGCATCTTCCTTTCAATAATTCCGTCAAATCAGCTCCCCGGAGGCGACTTTTATTTTTATGAAACTAAATACGGGAGAGAGGATTTGGGGAGACAGGAACTTCTCTTAGAAATCAGGAGAGAGAGGTCAAGAAGACGGCAGTGTCCAGATAATGTGATAATAATCGGACTCCTGGACAAATAAGCTAAGGACTTCGTGAATAGCCCTTCACAAGACAAAACAAATGCCTTCGATACCCAGGCAACGTCTGTCGCTTGGGCGTCTTGCTGCCAAGGCTACTAAACGTTAATCCCCATTTTAACCCAAGGGATTTACTCTTTACCCCCTCCACCTACCTGCTGGAGTGAACTTAAGGGTAATGTTACCGAAAATAAACAATCCCCTTCACCTAGGCTCGAACTCACCTTTCTCAAGGTGGCAATATACAGAAAATGCTCATATGTTGGCGAATAAACGGCTGGGAAATGGGAGTAAACATCACCACTAACCCTTCCCCGCCTTTGGCGGGATGGGATGCTCATTTGAGCCCCAATGGGGCCAGTGGGCGGTCTCCTGGACGGCAGTTTTACGTAGCTGCAACACTTTTTCGATTATTTATCGTTGGTCTATTTTGATCTGTTGGGACACTTTCACTCCACCGACGCCAGAGGTCAGGCTCCTACACCTGGAATCGGTCCATGTAGAAAGGGATCTTTATAATGACGGTAGCCAAGGTTTTTCTCATCCGACGAAAGGCGCACTGAGAGCCGCTCTTTACGGAAAGAAGCCACTCCTGGGTCCGGGATCGAACGTGGAACCACAAATGCACGAGTCGAGCACCCTACCTCTACTTCAGCACGGCGGAGGATTCGATACCAGTAAACGTGGTAAATATTTTTGTTTGCGAACAATGAACTGTTGGTGAACTGTTAGCAACAATCTATACGCGAACTGTTTGCAAATACACTTGCTCTGCATACATACCCCATATGCCTCAGTATTGAGCCTACTAACTACACTCTACCCCGAATCGAACTCTGTACCGCGCATTCGCGACCTCCGTCATTAAGGAGAGATGCGCCATCGACTCCGTACACATTCTGGAGTTTTTTTGTTTCGTCGGTGTTTAGGGCCCTTCAACTACACGTACAAGGTCATTTGAGCCCCATCCACTGCGTAGTTCTAATGCAAAGACTGCACAGACACTACACTAATGCGACGACTTTTGGGTATTAGCGGTACCCAGTTTTCCCAAGCGGCCATCCATGTCAGTACTAGCTGGGGTTGCGCTGCTTAACTTCAGTGCTCAAACGAGAACTAAGGTTTCCAACGCAATTCGCCGCTACCCGTTATATGCAAGTGACGGAAGAAGAGGGGGGCCCGTCGCCTTTAATCCCTACGGTGAACTTGTGGGTTTCTTTACTCCCCCTTGTAAGACGGAACCGATATTTTGCCAGTCAGCAGTTGTTAAAAAGGATTCCCAAATACTGATGTAGACAACAGGGCAAACATAGTGAAATGCTCGCAAATAGCCACAAACAACAAAGCGGCGCGTTGTTGTTTAGAATATATTATGAATTCCAACATTTACTTCCGGTCTCAAGTGCACCAAACTTTTTTTTCAAACTGTCAGCCTTCAGGGCGGAGGGAAGAGGAGAAGGGCTTTAGAAAGCGTCGACAGTTGGCATGTGACAAATGCATGTAAAGACTCCTTTTGTGATCAGAGACTTCAGGCAGTTATTTGAGCTTGTGAGGGAAGAAGAGGGGCCCCCCGTTATTTTCGTCCTCCTCCGAATCCTGGTCAGGAAAAGAGAGGTATCGAGGAAGGGGGAGAGGTTGCGCAGCTGTTGGAGATCGGTGGTTTGTCCTGCAGCAGAATTCCTAAAAAGATCTGCCCACTCAATTCACAATGGAAGCGAAACTGACCTCATACATTATGGATTTAACGGATATCTTTTCAAAATTTTACATTATCCAAACAACCTACGTCATACATCAGGGAAGAAAACTAAGGAATCCGTGAATCAAAGTAGAGACATGAATTTGTCATGAATATTACATTAAGTTTTTGATAACTCCATGGGATAAACAAATAGGACTTTCGGTCTTCTTCTTGACCTCTCCTCCCCCGAGGATGCCATGGGCTCATGTACTCACACCTTTTGCCCCCCCTCATACACAACCGCTCTTTACCCCATCAATTTTTCCATAACATGAATTATAAATGGCCCCTTCCTCCTTACCCCTTATTCCTGTTTACAGGTTGTGGTTTTCATCCTGGGCTAGAAAAGTGGAATTCCTTGCGGGCGAATGAGAGAGGGAGTGAAAGGGGAAGAGAGAGAAGGGGGTGAAAGGGGAAGAGAGAGGACTGGGTGAAAGGGGAAGAGAGAGAAGGGGGTGAAAGGGGAAGAGAGAGGACTGGGTGAAAGGGGAAGAGAGAGGACTGGGTGAAAGGGGAAGAGAGAGGACGGGGTGAAAGGGGAAGAGAGAGGACTGGGTGAAAGGGGAAGAGAGAGAAGGGGGTGAAAGGGGAAGAGGGAGGACGGGGTGAAAGGGGAAGAAAGAAAAAGGGTGAGAGTGAAGGGTTAGTGAAGGAGAAGAGAGGAGTGAGAGGGAGGAGAGAGAATGGAGGGTCTCTAATGACCTTGTAGTTGACGGGACCTTAAACTCCAACAAACAATAAGAGAGAGAATGGAAGAATGTGCGAGAGGGGAAGCGAAGAACAGGGAGAGAGAGAGAGAGAGAGAGAGAGAGAGAAGGGAGAGACGGGAATAGGAAAAGTGAGAAGACAGCGAGAGGGAAGGAGGTAAAGAATAAAGGGATGGGAGAAGGGAAAGAAGGAAGAGAGAAAGGAGTGGAGAGAAAAGGGGGAAAGAGACAAGGTTTCTTCTGCTCTGAATGGGAAGTAAGGACCACGAATCCGTGTGATGGGTGTTCGATGTCACCAGAGAACCGAAAAAAAACGTCCGAAACCTCCTTTCTACATCCTATCATTAGGGCGTTTTCTTGCAGCGTCAACGGACGCACACAAAGACGTAGGCAGACCACGTGACTGACAGATCCGTCAGTGAGGAAAAACTATTTTCTTGTAACGTTTAGTAAAACATAAAACGTAACGGCCGACACACGAGCGCCACCTATTGACTGATGACGTCAGCCATTTATTTTTCGTTCAGTGTTTAGCGCGCGTCCGACGTAGAATTGGCGATGCTTGAGTTGAAACGCAACTTAACGTAACTGCGTGCAATGTTTGCACTTGGCGAAGTTGAATTGTCATCTGATTAACGTAACGTACGTCAGCTAAAAACGCTACAAGAAAACTCACTATTAGAGAGCATGAGTGATCCGTTGGTGTACAATGTATGTTACGCACAGTACCGTAACGGGAGTATGAAGCGCCTGTGGCAAGTGTCTAACTTGCGCCTCCCCGTAACCCAATAATGACAAAAAACGTAAAAATTTTGCGCCCCCAACCCAGTTGCGTCCGTGGCGGCCGCCTTCTTTCCCACGCCCTCATTACGGCACTGGTTACGCAATGCAGACGAATTACGTAGCTACTACGCAGGTGCACATGTCCTTAATAGGAGCGTTGCACATGCGCAGGACGTAATTCGTCTGCTATGGGTAACATACGTTGTTCTTAAACGGATCACTCAAGCTCTCGATTATCGTTTGCCTCGACCGGAATCATACGCTTGAAGAGTGAGTTCAGCAGGTGCCACATGAGGCCCTAAGAGTTTCACCCCTCCGTGTATGACGTCACCTGTCCGCAGTGGTGTCACTAGGAGATGCGGGCCGCACCGGGTGACACCACTCGCACCATGAGAAACGGGGTGACACCAAAGCAGAAGGAGCGGTTTTTTCGGGAGCGGGAGAGGTGGGAGCGGCGAATTGCGTTGGACACACCAGTTCTCGTGTGATCACTGAAGTTAAGCAGCGTAACTCCAGCTAGTACTGACATGGGTGGCCGCTTGGGAAAACTGGGTACTGCTACTACCCAAAAATCGTCGCATTAGTGTAGTGTCTGTGCAGTCTTTGAATAAGAACTATGCTGTGGACGGGGCTCTAATGACCTTTGCAGTTAAAGGGCCCTAAAACACCAATAAACAACAACAAATAGGGGAGAGGGGTGTCACCGCACATGGTGACGCAAACCCTAGCGTCGCCACTGCCTGTTCGACTGCGATCCCCCCTCCTCTAAACACCTGATTTTTGTTGTTGTTGTTTGTTGGTGTTTAAGGTCCCATCAACTACAAGGTCATTAGAGCCCCGTCCACAGCATAGTTCTTATGCGGAGACTGCACAGACACTACACTAATGCGACGATTATTGGGTATTAGCAGTACCCAGCTTTCCCGAGCGACCACCCATGTCAGTACTAATTGGGCTTGCGTTGCTTAACTTCAGTGATCAGACGAGAACTGGTGTGTCCAACGCAACTCGCCGCTCCCTCTAAACACCTGAAGTCGGATCAGACTTAGGACATAACGAGTGAGGGGTGTCGTCAGTTCCCTTTTCGTTTGCTCACAAGTTAACCATAAAAACCCAAAATAATTTTTTTTAAATGAAAAGAACCGGAAGATATAAAAAGTCCTATTGCATTCCACACATTTCCGGGTCAGAAAAAAACATGAGGTTTCCATTAAAAAAGAAACGAAAATTTCTCCTTGACCTCCCTTCCTTCCTTAGCCGAAATCAAAAAAAATTTTGCTATAGTCAGTAAATAACTTTAAAAAAGTGAATTTAAAAACCTCCAGTCACATCACCGGAAGTAGACCTTTAAAAAAGTCGATATGAAACAGCGGCGTAAAGAATATTTTCGGACTACCAGTGGATCAACATTTCAGAAGGGGTTTATCCTCCCATCAAGCTTCAAATACTGTTTTTTTTAGAGCTTGACGTCGAAAAATCTTATTTTGATGTTGAAAGACTGTATAAATAAATACACAATCAAATGCTTTTCTTTGCTGACATTGAAGATATTTTGATAAAGTGAAACATGACATTTCTGGTTTGGAAAAGTGAATGCATTAAGGACTTTGAGGAGAAGAAGAAGAAGAAGAAGAAGACGATGATGAATGGCGAAAAGGGATACTCAGGCCTCACACTGGACACACACCTCTTCCAGAAGTAGGAGGAGGTGGAGGAGAAAGAGGAATGACAAGATGGACTACATTAAGGGCCTTATTATATTTCGCCACAGAAAAGTTACAAATTGTGATTGACAAAAACGAAACAGGACACCGCCACACTTTCTTTCAAAATAACATTAAAAAAGCCGAGCGCCTTGGTAAAAAAAAACCGGGCGGGGGGGCCTAGGGGGGGAACGAAAAAGTTTAAGAGTGCGCAAGTGCATTCCAGCTGGTTTATTTATTAGGTTGTACCTCTCAGCTCTGCGCAAAGCAAAAGCAACTCCTAACCCTTTTCCCGCCTATGGCAGGGTCTGGTACCCATTTGTCCCTCTGAATGGACACAGGGTGATATATTGGTCATAGTTTTTTCTGCAGCCGGTCGCCGGCCAAAGCTGCACCCCTACGCTTATTTATCGTCGGTCTAGTGTTCGTTGGGGAATGCTACTGACGCCAGGGGCCGAGCTCCTACACCTGGAAATTTTGCCTCCTCTACCCATTGCGTAGTAGAGAGGGTTCTTTTACGTGCAAGCGCCATCGTACACCCACACGGGACCTCGGTTTTACTTCTCATTCGAAAGAAGGCACACGAGCGGCCTCTCTCTGGCCCGAAAGAAGCCGACCCACAATGGTCTAGTATTGATTGTTGTTGTTTGTTGGAGTTTAAGGTCCCGTCAACTACAAGGTCATTAGAGACCCGTCCACTGTATAGTTCTGATGCAAGACTGCACAGACACTACACCAATGCGACGATTATTGGGTATTAGCAGTACCCAGCTTTCCCGAGCGACCACCCATGTCAGTACTAACTGGGCTTGCGTTGCTTAACTTCAGTGATCAGACGAGAACTGGTGTGTCCAACGCAACTCGCCGCTCCCGTCTAGTATCGAACCTAGAACTACTGGCGTATTTCCGAGCGTGCTAACCACTACGCCACCGCGGCGGGTGGGCTCTCAGCTCTGCGCATTAGTTACAAATATTCTCCTTCCGGACGCGATGGAGGGGTGAGAACTAGCACATTTTTGGAGTGAAACCAGGGAATTGCACCATGTCAACCTAGGAGTGAACCATCATCATCATCATTCTTAACCCTCATCATTTTTAACCTTTTCTACTTCATCGTCCTTATTCCTTTCTACCTTATCATCACGACTCCTAACCGCGTTTCTTCCTCCTCCACATCATCATCAGCAGCAGCGATATTTTTGTACCCCATTATCATCACTTTAACACTTTCTATCATCATCATCATTCTCGTATCTCTTCACTCTCGCCCCACATCATCATCATCCTCGATCCTTTCTATCCCCCTTCCTGTTCACCATTCTCAACCATTTCCGCTTTAATTATCATGATTCTTAACCGTTTCTATACCTTTCTGCCTTCTCATCGTCATCATTCTCAACAGTTTTCGACATCCTCATCACCTTTGACCCTTTTTATCTCATTAGCATCATCATCCTCATCTTCAACCCAATTTTTATCTCATTATCATCATCGTTCTCAACCCATCTTGCTTCTCCTTTAACATCATACTCATCCCCTTTCTATCTCTTTTATCTTTCTTAACCCCCTATCGCAGCGACTCTCAACCACTGTGCCGCGAGATTCACGAGCGGCGAGTTGCGTTGGACACACCAGTTCTCGTCTGATCACTGAAGTTAAGCAATGCAAGCCCAGTTAGTACTGACATGGGTGGTCGCTCGGGAAAGCTGGGTACTGCTAATACCCAATAATCGTCGCATTGGTGTAGTGTCTGTGCAGTCTATGCACTAGAACTATGCAGTGGACGGGTCTCTAATGACCTTGTAGTTGACGGGACCTTAAACACCAACAAACAAACAACAAACGCGAGATTCACGAGAGTGTGCCGCGAGGTCGGGTACCCATCTTGTCCCTCTGACTGGACACAAGGGCGATATATTGGACAGTGTTTTCCCACAGCCGGTTGCCAACCAAAGCTGCAACTCCTATGCTATTTATCGTCTTTCTACTGTTCGTTGGGACATTCCACCGAAGACAGGGGACGAGCTCCTGCACCTGGAAATTTTGGTCCTCTACCCGTTCCATAATAGAGAGGGTTCTTCCACGTGCAGATGCTATCGTACACCACACGGACCTCGGTTTTACTTCTCACCCGAAAGACGGTGCACTCAGGGCTTCTCTCTCGCCCGAAAAAAGCCAACCCACCTCGGTCCAGTATTGAACCAAAAACTACTGACAGTTACCGAACGCCACCGAGGCAAGTTTTTGCATAGGGTGCCCCGAAATGTGTCGTTGTTAGTGTGCCGCCAAATTTTGAAATTAGTAAAAGTGTAACGTGGCGAAAAAAAGGTTCAGAATCGCTGCCCTATCTCAACTTATGACATGTACTCGGTTTGGTTGTTGGTGTTTTAGGGCCCTTCAACTACAAGGTCATTAGAGCCCCGTCCACAGTGTAGCTCTGATGCAGAGGCTGCACAGACACTACACTAATGTGACGATTTTTGGATACTAGCGGTACCCAGTTTTCCCAAGCGGCCACCCATGTCAGTACTAGCTGGGGTTGGGCTGCTTAACTTCAGTGATCAGACGAGAACTGGTGTGTCCAACGCAATTCGCCGCTCCCCTACATGTACTCGGCTGGGGGTACCCACACTCCCGTTGGTGGTGGGGAAGAATGGACGAAATAATGAACGGCAGTTGTACGCTGCCGGCTGCCGTCTGGATGGATAGTGTTCCCTTCCCTTGTTTAACGTCAGGCAATCTTCAGTCGGTAGGGCCTAATTCTTAGATTCGCAGCCGAGGGAGGAAAGGGCCATTCTACCCCAGGGCTATTTTGTCACCCCGCGCATGTCACGAACGGCATGTCACCCACGTTACTCCCATGTCGAAATCTACAGTGCTGAAATATATGCAACACTGCTGAGCTGCGGCCTAACGAGGCGCCTTCCGCTGAATGAGATGGAAGGTTGGTGCCCCACTGTGTTTTGTACCATGTTACCACATCACGGAAAGGAGTCTGGTGGAGTGTCCCAACGAGCAGTAGGCCGCCTATCGACCTAAGCATAGGGGTTGCAGCAATAGATTGGCAGCCGGTTGCGACAAAAGGCCGTCCAGTAGATCGCCCATATGTCCGTTCATCATCATCTCACCCTTATGGCGGGGTCGGGTCTGCGGGTTCTAATCCTCCACTCTCGCCTATCCCCCCACCACACCCCCTCCCATCCTGCACGCTTCCATGTCCCTCTGCACCACCTGCTCCCACGTCCGTTTTGGTCGTCCCCTACACCGGGTGCCCCCAATCGCCTGCAGTCCCACAATGAACCTAACAAGCTCCTCCTCGCCCATCCTCATCACGTGCCCATACCACTTCAACCGATTTTCTCTTGTCTTTTCTGTGATGTTCCCCACCCTCAAGCTACCTCTAATACGGCGGTCTACAAACTGTGTTCCACGGTACCCCAGGGTTCCGCGAGTCAAAATGAAAATTCGTTAGCAGCGGCAAGATATACTTTTCTAAAGGTGGAATGGGGTTCCCCCAAAGCATCTTATAGTTCTAAGGGTTCCGTGAGTCTACAAAGTTTGAAGACCACTGCTTTAATGCAAATGTAATCGTTTCGGAGCCCATGTGTCCGTTCAGAGGGACAAAATGGGTCCTCGACCCTGCCATAGGCTGAAGAAGGAGTTGCAGATTACTTTGATATAAAATCTGCAAAGAGAGTGACAGGGGCAGGAGGAGACCGAAGCTGACGTGGGAGCAGGTTGTCCGCAAGGATATGGTAGTGTGCGGGGTAGAAGGGGACCTGGTAAAGAGATAGGCGGGAGTGGAGAGCTAGAACTCGCAGAGACCCGACCCTGCCACAGGCAGGAAAAGGGTACGATGATGATGATGATGGTGATGTTGAAAGAGAGTGAACAACAACAACAACAGCATAAGGTTATTGCAATAAGGCATCTGGTGTAACATTCGTCACATATTCGCGCGGGTGAAAGCGTCAAAGAATGCTCGTTCGCCGAGAGAGCGAGCGAAGCACAAACCCCCCCAAATCAATATTCCCCAAAGAAAAAAATCTTATCAAAGAATAAGAAAAGAAAATTGCATTTTTAAATAAAAAAATAAATCCAGATGTATGTCAGACGATCCTATTACTCATGGTGAAATATTGTATTACGGGGCGCATGGATGGTGACGTCACACGTCTCAAACTTTAGTCTTCCGGCTGTTGTTCCTAGGAGAGGAGGTATCCCAGTGAGATGGGGAAGGGTGCAACAAAGATGAAGGAGACTAAGTGGATTAAATCGACGAAAATCTGGGGATTAATAATTCGGCACATATACAGAAAAGTAGTTTGAATTCGGCGGAAGATGAGGAGGAGGACGACGAAAAGAGAGGATCCTGGGTTGAAAGGGGTTACACACCAAGGAGAGGGGGGGGTAGCAATACAGTTGCAGAATTCAACTGCAACATTACGAGAAAAATGAGATGGCCCATCCTCATCATCGACCCAGTTCGCCCCTCATCTACTAGTTCGAGGTCAAAAATATCAATTTCATTTTCTGCGTAGGATTAAAGCAGATTTTCTTTGATGCGTAGACTCTCATTTCCGTCCGACATAACATTTTTACATCTCGCTTCACGAGGCTCGTTCAGAAATGACAGAACCGTCTCGTGTACGTCCCCCAATTCATCCATTGACAGACTTAACGGGTTGACCTTCCGAATTTCGTTTAATGCACATTATCTATCTGCAGTACTTCTAAATATTAATTACAGAATTAAGTTTACTAAGGAGCAGCCCCAGCACGCAGAAATTTTGCCCTGACCCACACATACTTTACTACATGCTGAAAGAGTTTCTTTCCGCGTAGTGGTTACATCTTAGGACCACTGTTTTGGTTCATATTTTACGTGGGACAGTCCGACATCAGTCCTCTACAGCATTCCAGTTTGTTGTTTGTTGGTGTTTTAGGGCCCTTCAACTACAAGGTCATTAGATCCCCGTCCACTGTGTAGTTCTGATGCAGGGACTGCATGGACACTACGCTAATGCGACGATTTTTGGATACTAGCGGTACCCAGTTTTCCCAAGCGGCCACCCCAGGACTGCATCGTTTCCAAAACTGATGATTTGAACTGGTACACCTGAACACCTGGTGAAGGCGAGAAGTTTGTTGTTTGTTGGTGTTTTAGGGCCCTTCAACTACAAAGGTCATTAGAACCCCGTCCACAGCATAGTTCTTATGCAGAGACTGCACAGACACTACACTAATGCGACGATTTTTGGGTATTAGCAGTACCCAGTTTTCCTATGCGGCCACCTATGTCAGTACTAGCTGGGGTTGCGCTGCTTAACTTCAGTGATCAGACGAGAACTGGTGTGTCCAACGCAGTTCGCTGCTCCCAAGGTGAGAGGGGGGGTTGCTTCCCTGTCATCTGAAAAAAGGCTACCAGCCTAGGCCAAGATCGAACCCGAGTCCATGGACTCCTGAGTAAAACGCATGACGCCGTTGAGTCACCGAGGCGGGTTAACAGAGTTTACGGACGCCAGGAGGAAGGGAAGGAAGAAGGATAAATGACGCCATCGTATTTATTGTTAAACTACTAACCCTTTTCCCGCCTATGACAGGGTTCGGGGGACCCATCATTGTCGTGAGTCCGTATGACGTGTCACATTAGCCTAGAACCTGAACCTGTCCTACACGAAATAGTGACTAGTGTCCATTTGTGGTTGTCCGTAGAGATAAATAACCCAAACTCTAAATAACCCAAACGGCACTAGGAACCAACCTGGATCCACGGAGCGGCAAAACTGGCTTCACTTCCTTCCTTTCCATAGGCTCGGAAAAAAATGCCTGACGACACTCAAGTTGATCCGATCCGTGTTTCCCAAACTTTTCTGATCTCAGCCCACTTACATGAAAATACCTGACCAGGTACATACAAAAGCAAAAGCAACTCAACCCTTTTTCCGCATCTGGCAGGGTCGAGTATCCATCTTGTCCGTCTGAGTGGACACAAGGGCGATATCTGGACAGTGTTTTTCCACAGCCGGTTGTCAACCAAAGCTGCAACCCCCCATGCTTATTCATCGTCGGTCTACTGTTCGTTGGGGCATTCCTCCAACGCCAGGGGCCGGGTCCTACACCAGGAAATTTTTGTCTCATCTACCCGTTGCATTGTAGAGAGGGTTCTTTTACGTGCAAATGCCATAGTACACCACACAGGGCCTCGGTTTTACTTCTCATCCGAAAGAAGGCGCACTCGGGGCTTCTCTACCGCCCGAAAGAAACCAACCCACCTTGTTGGTGTTTTAGGGCCCTTCAACTACAAGGTCATTAGAGCCCCGTCCACAGCATAGTTCTTATGCAGAGACTGCATAGCCACTACACTAATGTGACGATTTTTGGGTATTAGCAGTACCCAGTTTTCCCAAGCGGCCATCCATGTCAGTACTAGCTGGGGTTGCGCTGCTTAACTACAGTGATCAGACGAGAACTGGTGTGTCCAACGCAATTCGCCGCTCCCCTAAAACTGCTGATGCCCACTGCGCCACCGAGGCGTTTCCCTGACCAGATACATGGACAGCAATAAGATGTATGTCCCACCAGGAGATTTTCGTGGTCCAGGAAATGGACCGCAGCGAGCACTTTGAGAAACGCTTTCCAAGAATTCTGTCTTCAAGACTCGCTCCTTTCTACACCACCATCTCCGAACGTTGTCCCTCTCCTGTAACACTGCCGCCAAGCCTCGTCCGTCCCCCTGTGGAACACCCTTCAGGCCTCCCTTTACTTCAGGGCAGTAGATCCCCTAAAGGCTAGCCCGCAATTCGCTGAGCGCTCTGCGCTGTTTACACGTGACACAATTGGAAAACTATTGCTGAAGTTGAACAAACACTTACCGTAGGTCTTTGGCACTGGTCAAAGGCAGTTTGCAGCGTACACAGGAAATGCCAACTGTTGGGCCTTGGCGTCAGCAAACAAAATGAAGTGACCTCAAGAGCGAACAACAATTGATTAATCTGAGAATGCCTACACAACTTTTCTTCTGCGGTCCATCTAAGAAGTGACCAAACAAAAAAAAAGTCTCCGAAAACCAAACAATGGATACCTTGATGGTGGAGGAGACGAATGGCGGATTTTATCCGTTTTCCGTCCTCCTTTCTCACATACCTAGCCCTCTTTCTGTTTGCAATTTCATCTCCACAATCTTCACCTTTTCATCTTTCGATAAAAGACGTTTTCTAAGGAAAAAGGACAAATATGAGCGCGCACGAACGAACACATTCAAATACAATAAGCGACCGTCCTTTTTTTCGTTTTTTTTTAAAAGGGTTACCAACAACTATTCCAACTAATGACCCGTCGATGCACCCGTAAAATTTCAAAACAACGATAACGTTTAAAATATCATGTGTCTAGACTTGCGGTTTCAAAGAATTGTGTTTTGTGTCATGTTTCCGATTTGAACAACAACAAAATCACTGTTGTTGCCAACAAGAAAAAAACATCGCTACAACGACATTAAGGAATGTTCACATACTACGTCATCAGCAAACACGGATTCATGAGTCCATAGTTTGTTTGTTTGTTGGTGTTTTAGGGGAGCGGCGAGTTGCGTTGGACACACCAGTTCTCGTCTGATCACTGAAGTTAAGCAACGCAAGCCCAGTTAGTACTGACATGAGTGGTCGATCGGGAAAGCTGGGTACTGCTAATACCCAATAATCGTCGCATTAGTGTGGTGTCTGTGCGGTCAATGCATTAGAACTATGCAGTGGACGGGTCTCTAATGACCTTGTAGTTGACGGGACCTTAAACACCAACAAACAACAAAAAAAAAAAATTGGTGTTTTAGGACCCTTCAACTACAAGGCCATTAGAGCCCCATCGACAGCATAGTTCTCATGCAGAGACTGCACAGACACTACACTAATGCGACGATTTTTTGGATATTAGCAGTACCCAGTTTTCCCAAGCCACCACCCATGTCAGTACTAACTGGAGTTGCGTTGCTTAACTTTAGTTATCAGACGGGAACTGGTGTGTCCAACGCAATTCGCCGCTCCCCCATGAGTCCACAGTTACAGTAACGATCCCAAAGCAACAACCCAAGATGGGTCGGGTTCCCACTTGTCCCTCTGAATGGACACAAGCAGTGCCGGATTTAGATATTTAGAGGCCCTAGGCTATTTCAATTTTGAGGCCCTTTTGAACGCCTTTTATTAAGTTTTAAAGCCCGCTAAATGTTGAGGCCCTAGGCTTCAGCCTAATTAGCCTATTGGTAAATCCGGCACTGGACACAAGGGCGGTATATTGGTCATAGTTTTTCCGCAGCCGGTTGTCGGCCAAAGTTGCAACCCCTACGTTTATTTATCGTCGGTCTAGTGTTCGTTGGAGAATTCTACCGACGCAAGGGGGGGGGCGAGCTCCTACACCTGGAAATTTTGCCTCATCCACCCGTTGCGTAGTAGAGAGGGTTCTTTTAGGTGCAAGTGCCATCGTACACCCACACGGGACCTCGGTTTTCCTTCTCATCTGAAAGAAGGCACACTCGCGGCCTCTCGCCCGACAGAAGGCAACCCACCTCGGTCCAGTATCGAACCTACAACTACTGACGCAGTAATTATTAATAATGAATAAAGTTTATTAAAGTAGAAAACAGAGACCATCATTATAATACCCATATCCCGCCTGTGGCAGGGTCAGGTCTGCGTACAGAGAACTTGCTCTCACTTCTGTTGTTTATGAGAAGATAAACTAGATATGATTCGACCTGAGGTCACTTAAAATTGCACGGTGGGTCATAGGTTCGCCACCACTGCACTACACCGAGCCGCACATCCGAAACGCACTCGGGGCCTCTCTCCTTGTTACCCGAAAATAGCATCGAATCAATGACGCAGTAATCGAGCATGCTACCTCCTGCACACAAAGGCCGGTCAGTTACAGAATCGGTCCTAGCCTACACTTATTGCGTCTTTACCACGCAAAAGAGGGAGAGGAGCTCCAGGGGAGTGCTTTCCATCCAGGGAGAGCCCTTCCTACACGGATTAGTTTTATCAGCAAAATTGCCAGGGGAAAGATAATGGTAGCCGCCTGGGCAAAAATACCGTTCAACAGACTGCTCATTCGTTCCAATGGGAAAAAAGTGGGCACCCGAGTGAACCGACCCTGCCAAAGTCGGGAAACTGGTTACAGTAGTAGTTATTTGTAGTAATTCCTGCAGCTTGTAGTAAGTTCCTGCAGCTGTGACATGGTAGGCCTACACACCGTCTCTGATAGAGGATACGCCCCAATGAAGAAACTAGGCCGGCGAGGTAAATAAGTTTGGAAGACGGTTGCCAAAAAAACCATACAACATTTCGGCCCGGTGATCTCGGTTTAAACGGAACAAATGGGTGTCCGACCGGGTGACTGGGTCGTTGTGAGATGGTCAGTTGATGCCAATGTCCTCCTTGGTGACTCCGTCAGAAGAGGAGGGAATGCCACTCGCAATGTGTTAGTCCATGATTGCATTTTTTCCATTTGTTGGTGTTCTAGGACCCTTCAACTACAAGGTCATTAGAGCCCCGTTCACCGCGTAGTTCTAATGCACAGGCTGCATAGACACCACACTAATGCGACGATTTTTGGATACTAGCGGTACCCAGTCTTCCCAAGCAGCCACCCATGTCAGTGCTAACTGGGATTGGGTTGCTTAACTTCAGTGATCAGACGTGAACTGGTGTGTCCAACGCAATTTGTCGCTCCCTCCCATGATTGCAGGTTCGATTCTCGCCTGCCTGCCTGCCATGGTACCTTCTTTCGACCTGAAGGACCTCATACGTGCGATTTTTGTCAATTTAGTTGTAAACCCGTGGTCCCATGTGAGATAAGGACGATGCCAGTGAGTATAAAACAGATAACATTTCCGAAGTGTAGGAGCTCATCCCCTTCCCCCTAGCACCGTAAAATCGAAAGGAATAATAAAATACCTTCCGCCCGGGAGCAGAACACCCTAGGCTGCGCCTGCCCTGGATGTTAAATAATATCAAAACTTTACTCAGCTCCACGTTTGTTATTTGTGTTTTAGGGCCTTTCAACTGCAAGGTCATTAGAGCCCCGTCCACTGTGTAGTTCTGATGCAGGGACTGCACAGACACTACACTAATGCGACGATTTTTGGGTATTAGCAGTACCCAGGTTTCCCAAGCGGCCACCCATGTCAGCACTAACTGGGGTTGCGTTGCTTAACTTCAGTGATCAGACGAGAACTGGCGTGCCCAATGCCATTTGCCGCTACTCAGCTCCATGTAAAAGGGAGTGGGTTCGCTCCTGCACTTTCACGTACAATTTACTCCAGATAGAAAGGGCAGAGAGGGTGCGTATTTGGACCTTCCTTTCTCCTAGAAAGAAACAACCACCGACCTCGGCCAGGACCCACGGAATAGAGGTTTGCAGAGGCCGGCGTTAAATAAGAAAACGAAAATTAATTAGGCACAAGGAGCCTTGGAAAGCGAAAGCAGAGCTGGTGACAAAGGACTTCAAGGTGCATGAAAGTGACAATCATTTACTTGTCGGTCTTCAGTTTGAAACAAAGGTCACTTAGGTCCTTGTAAGAAAGAAAATTAAATGGTAATTTTTAGAAATGATTAGTAATTGAAATCTAAGAAAAAATGGCGGGCACACACAAAGAAGTCGTTAATAGGCCGCCAACAAACCGGTAAAACAAACAACAACGAGGCGGAAATTAATATGATAGGCACGAGTACAATTAGTACTTTCTTCCTGTGAGTACTTTCCTGTTAGTACTTTCTTCAAGACTAAGAAAAAAACCAGGGCTTGAAAGGTGCTTTTCACATTTCGGATCTTATAAGGGTGCCCTTTGTCTTAATAATACACTTAAAACAACAGACGCGGTTCCATTTCTTAAGACATGACAAAAGAAAGGAGTAAGAAATTGGCTTAGAGACAGGAATTGCACGACTCTGGGATTCTTTGTTCCTACCAAGGCCGCTTTGCCACCAGAGTTTGATTTTAGGGTGCACAGAGTTCGCGAGCACAGTGCCGGAGTTACGATTGGCGAAGAAACCCCTGCCTATGGATTTGGCCTTCTTTGACTAACAGTCAGGGGAGGCACACGCTCAGCACTTACAATGGATATAACACACACTGTATATTATGTTAGACCTACTGTGATGTGTTCAAAGCACCCCTGAGGACCTAAAATGACCACAAGCCCCTTCTTTTCTACCTTTACATTGGTTGTTGTTGTTGTTTGTTGGAGTTTAAGGTCCCGTCAACTACGAGGTCATTAGAGACCCGTCCACTGTATAGTTCTAATGCATAGACTGCACAGACACTACACTAATGCGACGATTATTGGGTATTAGCAGTACCCAGCTTTCCCGAGCGACTACCCATGTCAGTACTAACTGGGCTTGCGTTGCTTAACTTCAGTCATCAGACGAGAACTGGTGTGTCCAACGCAACTCGCCGCTCCCACCTTTACATTGGATTATCATTCATCAGACCATCTTAATGTCCTCTTAAGGACTTTTGTAGGTCACAATATATTCTTTCAGCCTAGGACCTGAAAACACCTATACTCGGCATTTTGGGCGTTAAGGTTCCCTACTCTCTATACATGTTCCTATTTTGGCATTTGGAGACTTTTCAAGGACCCCATTATGTCCTGTCAGTTTAAGACCCGAGAAAAAACTTTAATTCGTCACTGGAGATGGGATGCTAGATGTTTCGTCCACGAGTAGAATCCCGTTCTGAAGAAGATGGCCTTGTAGAAGACGACGCGACTAGTTATTAGGTCATTTTCAGCAACGGTGCTGAAAGGCCCTTGACGCCGCACCACCCTTCTTCAAAGTAACCCCCTGAAAGGTCTTTTCCTAATAACAAGACCCTAATAAAACGCTATGGTCAATATTTGACAGCAACACAAGACAGGCAAACTAATAAAAGCAGAAAAGAACTATTTGATGTTTGGGCCTGTTGGACAAGGTTTAATAAAAGACGATTTGAGGAGTACAGTGGAAGGGCGGAACGTTGAGGAAAAGGGATCATGGCCAGGGGAAGACCAGGACGAAGGGTGAAGCTCTGGAAAAGTCCCGTCAATGCTGAAGGCCATTAACCGACACAAGAGGACAGGGAGCTAATGGCATTTGAAGAAATTCTCCAAAAATTGCATTTTTCTTCCTTTCACAAAGAGCTCTTGGTTTCGGTGGCTCACTAGTCAGTCGACTTCACGAGACAATAGTTGCAGGATCGATCTACCTCACTTCTGGCCCAAGGGAGGCCCAAAGTGCACCTTCCATCGGATGGCAATAACCTGCCCAGCTCCGTGTGGGGAGGTGTGCACGATGTCGACACGGAACAACATCCCTAACTACATGCAAAGTAAAATATAGTCCTACGGGTAGTTCGATATAAAATTTCCAGGTACAGGATCTCGCCACCCTGGCGTCGCGTCGGTGGGTAAAAACGTGCCCCAACAGATCGACTGTCAATAAGCAAAGGGGTTATAGCAATGGATTGGCAGCCGGCTGCGTCAAAATACCGTCCAACATATTTTTCCCGTGTCCAATTGTCATTCGAATCCTGCAGTGGGCGGAAAATGGTGAATACAAACACTGTTTTCTATTCCAAAAGAGAGAAAGCGTACCCTAAGGTACGCCCCCTTCCCTAAAACGTAAACTAAACACCCCGTTAAGCAGAGAGAGCTAGGGGAGAGAGAGCTGGGAAGAGAAAGAGAGAGCTGGGAAGAGAAAGAGAGAGCTAGGGAGAGAAAGAGAGAGCTAGGGAGAGAAAGAGAGAGCTAGGGAGAGACAGAGAGAGTTAGGGAGAGACAGAGAGAGTTAGGGAGAGACAGAGAGAGTTAGGGA
>JAAFCE010007744.1:10356960-10411067 GCA_013389805.1 Trigoniulus corallinus
GACACACCAGTTCTCGTCTGATCACTGAAGTTAAGCAGCACAACCCCAACTAGTACTGACATGGGTGGCCGGTTGGGAATACTGGGTACTGCTAATACCCAAAAATCGTCGCATTAGTGTAGTGCCTGTGCAGTCTCTGCATAAGAACTATGCTGTGGACGGGGTTCTAATGACCTTTGTAGTTGAAGGGTCCTAAAACACCAACAACAAATTGAAGGGCCCTAAAACACCAAGAAACAAACAATCGAGCCATGGCAAATGGGGTGACACCAATACAATAGAAGGAACAGAGCGGCTTTTTTCTCGGGAGAGAGGGGGGGTGACACATGGTGTCACCGTACCGGGTGACGCCAACCCTAGCGACGCCTCTGAAATAAAGTATTCATCTCTTTCTGGTCCCAAGGGGACACATGGCTGCCAAAGTCTGTCACGGGCGGAGATACTGGTTAAGAATAACAACGATCGAGCCCTTGGGAAACCACTTTTAAAACCATAGCCTGAAATCGGAAGAAAATTAAACTGATGTGATAAGAAACGCTTAAATATGCATAGTGTTGCAGATGGGGGGTTAGCAATCTTCTCCTAAATACAGGCTCTGTCAATTTCCAGTACCTCAAATTCACGATCCTGTCACCTACGAACACAGCCCGATTAAGTTGATATTCAGAAGACGTACCCAAAAGTAATAATTAACCAACATTCCAAGGTCTTAATGTATCCATTTAGTAGTAAGTTCTTAGCCCCCTCGTGACAATCAAAAATATCTCAACTATTCATCACAATTTTATGAACCATTTACTCGCACAATTTCGTTGGCATAATACGACTGTTGAGTACAATTTGCATGAATTTTGGGGGTAGCGGGGCAAGGGGTCTATCCGTCAAAAGCAATGCCGATCGTGTGACAATCACCCAAGTGCGCCTTACTAACGAGGGAGCCACCCCCACAGGCCGGGAAGTAATGTCAGTTGGTTCTCGCTCTCTGTTTGAGGATCCTTTTAACAATGACGTATAGAGCCAAAAGAAACAATGGGGGGACGAGAGGGGGGGCAAGGTTATCACCAAATAGAATACTCATGAAAGTGTGGGGAACCTGGAGCACCACCTGAGAGTTTGGAGGGGAAGCGAGAAGTCTCATGAAAACATTTGAATAAACATGTATTGGGAAATGCTGTTTTAATGAAGCTTTATGAGCAGAAGGAGAGGAGTACAAAATGGCCCAAAAATGCGAAGTGATCCGAAAATGGCGCTTTGACATTCCAAATATTGGGAGGTATCCTTCATCTCCTTTTGGTTGACAAAATGAATTACGTGTCGCAAAATTAACATTCCATTAATACTTTATCGTGTACACAAAAATTTGCCGGGTTCCCCTAAAGGGCTCCGTCTTCAAACAGTGGCCTCTGACCTCAATCGGTTTACGGCAGCACACTTCTCCCTTTCAGATGGGGAAGGACGTGCAACCCCTTTCTGTTAGACAAAGGTCACCATCTGTACTGCCCTAACGCATTTCAGCACCAAATCATCACCGTCATTCCAATCTCAATTCTCGCATCTAGCAGGGCCAAGTGCCCATTTGTCCCGCTGGAACCAGAAGCAAGCAAGGAACTCTTAACCGTTTTCCCGCATATGGCAGGGTCGGGTACCCATCTTGGCACTCTGACTGGACACAAGGGTGATGTATTGAACTGCTTTTCCGCAGCCGGTGGGAGCGGCGAGTTGCATTGGACACACCAGTTCTCGTCTGATCCCTGAAGTTAAGCAACGCAAGCCCAGTTAGTACTGACATGGGTGGTCGCTCGGGAAAGCTGGGTACTGCTAATACCCAATAATCGTCGCATTAGTGTAGTGTCTGTGCAGCATATGCATTAGAACTATACAGTGGACGGGTCTCTAATGACCTCGTAGTTGACGGGACCTTCAACTCCAACAAACAACAACAAATCCGCAGCCGGCCGCCAACCAACGCTGCAACCCCTATGCTTATTCCCACATCTACCGTTGCCCGTTAGGCCCGCTACCTCATCTACTCGTTGCATAGTAGAGAGGGTTCTTTTACGTTCAATGCCATTGCACACCACACGGGACCTCAGTTTTATTTCCCCTCCAAAGGTAGGCGCACTGCTCTCTCGCCCAAAAGAAGCCAACCTATCTTGATCCAGTATCGAGCGTGGAACCACTAACGCAGTAAATGGAGCATCCTACCTGTTGCTGGATGGTATTATTACACAGCCGGCTGCCGACCTAACGTTGCAACCCCATACTTATTAAATGTCAACCTCTTCGTTGAGAAATATTCCTCCAACTGCCGCCAGGGACGGGGGGAGCTACACTTTTATTTGGCTCCACGTCGACAGTTTTTCTTCCGTGCAGTGGTGACATCGTACACACCCCACTCGCTTCTACTTCTCTTCTTGTTGGAGTTTAAGGTCCCGTCAACTACAAGGTCATTAGAGACCCGTCCACTGTATAGTTCTAATGCAGATACTGCACAGACACTACACTAATGCGACGATTATTGGGTATTAGCAGTACCCAGCTTTCCCGAGCGACCACCCATGTCAGTACTAACTGGGCTTGCGTTGCTTAACTTCAGTGATTAGACGAGAACTGGTGTGTCCAACGCAACTCGCCGCTCCCACCCCACTCGCGACCACGGTTTTACTTCCCATTCGACGAAAGGCACAAATCCCTCTGGTCCCGTAAAGATTCCTTCAGCCTCGACCACAGCCTGCAACTCGGAACTCACGTACCATGCACAATTGGTTAAGAAATTAACGTTTCAGGCAGACGCGTAACGAAGGGAAGGGGGGGGCATATCGCTGCGGCTTCCTCACAGGTGCGAAATTCTACAAAAAAAAATGGTTAAAAGGGGCTCCCTGAGTAGACCAACATTATTTGTGGGAGGGAGCACTATTTAGCCTATATGGCTTGTATATTTGTCTGTTTCTTTGGTGTCCCAGGGTCCTTCAACTAAATGGTCAGAGCTCCGTCCACTGCGTAGTTCTAATGCAGAGTCTGCACAGATACTGGCCTGTTTCGACGATTTTGGGTATTAGCAGTACCCAGTGTTCCCAAGCGGTCACCCATGCTAGTAACTAGCTGCGGTTGCGTTGCTTAACATCAGTGATCAGACGAGAAAGGCGTTTCTAACGCAATACAACTGCTCGTATAGTTTGTAGCCGGGCGCGAAATATCTTCGGTACGCCACCAAGGATCAGCCTAGCGTAAACCTTTCGCTCTCCCTACCCCCCTCTATATTCCAGTACTCCCTTCTTCTCAGCACCAATCCAGTTCTGAAGAAAAACAGATAAATACCTATTGCTCAATGTATCCGAGTTGGATTTGTTGTTGTTTGTTGGAGTTTAAGGTCCCGTCAACTACGAGGTCATTAGAGACCCGTCCACTGTATAGTTCTAATGCATAGACTGCACAGACACTACACTAATGAGACGATTATTGGGTATTAGCAGTACCCACCTTTCCCGAGCGACCACCCATGTCAGCACTAACTGGGCTTGCGTTGCTTAACTTCAGTGATCAGACGAGAACTGGTGTGTCCAACGCAACTCGCCGCTCCCCTATCCGAGTTGGAGATTAGCATCTACAATTTTAAGAAGACAACAAGTTCGGCATTAGGCGCTGCTTCGCAACAAGAATATCATTCCAGTTGCCCTAACAACTTGAATGAATGCTGGTTACCGTGGTGACAGGAGCCTGAAACAGATCACAGCAGTGACTAATGATTACAATAGTACATCTCAATGGATTCACCGATTGAGAATAAACTTTAAACAGATCATACTGTTAATTAATTTCACTTCCCCAGACGTCATTCGACTCTGCCTACCTTCAGTTCGTCCCCCACCTCGAAACCTTCCAAACAAATTTTCAGTCCCAAACAGCCTGTCTACGATTTCAACATCCACCTGTGTTACCTGCGGCATTTGATTTCAAAAATATGAAATTGGGATATTTCATTACTTAAATTAATTAAATAATTCAATTTCATATCCAGCCAAGCATGCGTGTCTTTTGTTTTCTCATCAGCCCCCCCCCCCCCACCCCACACTATCCCTCGCCTACCTGCAGCAATTCCCGAATTGGTTCCCACATGGACAGGGTCTGCGACAGCATCCCTAACATAGAGTCCATAGACATAGGTTCCACTCAGGTTAAGACGAGTAGCCTATTTTTCGGTTCTGAACAGAAAACCCCAAATCCCAACTGTACCTTGCACCGGATGGGAAGCAAAGCATGTGTCCAGTTGAGGAAAAGAACCTTTACTCAACGGAATAAAATTACATAGGCAAAATTCCCAGGTGTAAGAGCTCGGTGGTAGTGACACCGCACCTGAAAATCTAGCTGATCGACACGTATATTGTCAATCCGTATACAAAGGGTTCGTTTCGTTTCCGTGGGGCAGAGGTAGCCTGCTAGCACGGCCGGCGCTATATTTTGCTAGGCCCTGTGCAAACTAATTATGCGGGGCCCCGTCAAAACATAAAGCGGGGCCTTTCTATCAATAGGTTCCTTAATCCGAATTCGCGGAGCCCTGTGCCGTCGCATTGTTCGCACACCCATCACGCCGGCCCTGCTGCTAGACTACAGCATCGCGGTTCCAGGTGCGGTCCTAAACAGCGGTGGCTTGGCTTCTTTCGGATGAGAGAGGGGTCCCCAGCGCGCCTTCCGTCGAATTGGGAGTAAAGCCTTCTCCCCGTGTGGCGTGTACGATATCACAGCTGCATGTTTCGGATTGCTCGGATTGCCCTGCCGGGCAAAACTGGTCATAACCCTGCCATAGGTGGACAAAGGTTAGTAATAATCAGGGCCGTGACTAGGGCGTGGCCACCACGCGCAACCGCCACGGGCGCAAAATGTTTAAGTTTTTTATCATTATTGGGTTACGGACAAGCGAAAGTTAGACACTTGCCACAGGCGCTTCATACCCCCGTTACGGCTCTGGTAATGATGATAGAAAGGGTCCCTTTATAATAGCAGTGGTGACATGATACGCAACACATAAGAGCCACGGCTTGACGCCCCAACTTTCTCTCCTTCGCACCTGAAAGTGAGCGGCGAATTCCGTTGGACACACCAGTTCTCGTCTGATCACTGAAGTTAAGCAGCGCAACCACAGCAAGTACTGACATGGGTGGCCGCTTGGGAAAACTGGGTACTGCTAATACCCAAAAAATCGTCGCATTAGTGTAGTGTCTGTGCAGTCTCTGCATAAGAACTATGCTGTGGACGGGGCTCTAATGACCTTGCATAGTTGACGGGCCTTAAAACACCAACAGAAACAAAACGCACCTGAAAGAACCCACTCACCTCGAGCCAGACTCTAAATCTGCTCATTACCAGTCAAGCACGTATCTTCCGCTCCACCGAGGAGGGATGGGCTTCGTTGGATGATATGCATATCCAACGATGTGCCTGATGTCACCTGCACCCCTCTTTCTATTGCCCTTCTGAAAGAGAAAAAAAGAAAGGGCAAGATAACTGAGGGTGGGGAAGAGTTAACTTCATCTACTGATCAGTCCTAGATTTCGCTACTATTACTTTACCGACTTTTGATAACCTTCAGTGCACAGGGTCTGAAATTTCGATCAGAGTGAAAAGGAAATGAAATTTATGTACCCCCAAACAATAGCTGTCTAAATTTTAAAAACATGAGCATCACATTTTTATACTTTCATGAATGTTGCTTTGCTAATCAAAATAATAATTCAAAAAGTTTAAGAGCAGCATTACAAGATGATAAGCAATATTGATTTTCTACATTTGAAGAGGAGGCAGGCGCTTCCTGGCATATTTAGGAAAATATGTTACATCCCTTACACCCCTTACTAACCCTCTCTCTCTCTCTTTCACCCACCTCCTCAAATATACTCAATTTATTTGTATTAAACGCTTTTTATTAATAGCTTCTTGTTCCAACTACTATATCTAGTTATGTAAAATAAACGCCCCATACAAGAATCTCATTTGTATGCGGCGGATGTTCAAAACGGAAATACGGAATCGGTGAAGAAGAGGATGGAGGAGAGGGGGGGCTTTTTTTTTTGTCTTGTCTCATCCTTCCACAACACCAATTATTCCAATCCATAGTCAATCAATCAGCCTGAGTTACTGTCAGCAGCCCTCTCTACTTGCAAAGGAAAAACAAAATAACAATTTGCAGACAGAAAAAAAGCTCATATTCTTGCACATACATCACTTCCGTTCTGAAACGGTTTGGTGGTTTGTAATTGGATTACTTAAATCCGACCTCTGAGCTGACTTCTAACAACGCTAGGAAGTTGCAAGAGAATGCTCACCTCAGAATTTCATGACCTAGCAGTTTTCCACAGGAGAAAACCTAATTTTTATTGCAGAATGTTAGCACTCCGAGCATTTGCACCTGAGAAAATAGCTGAGCTGCACATTTCTTTTCACGTAGGAGGAGTACTTTCATAATCTGTGCCTTGTGTGTGTGCTACTACTGAGTTCAGGCTCGATTCTGGTTGAAGTTCCAAGAGAGTTCAAGCTCCCGTCGGATGGAAAGTAAAACCCTGTTTGTTCCTTTGTTGGTGTTTTAGGGCTCTTCAACTACAAGGTCATTAGAGCCCCGTCCACTGTATAGTTCTAATGCACAGACTGCACAGACACTACACTAATGCAACGATTTGTCGCTATTAGCGGTACTCAGTTTTCCCAAGCAGTCACCCATGTCAGTACTAGCTGGGGTTGCGTTGCTTAACTTCAGTGCTCAGACGAGAACTGGTGTGCTCAACGCAATTTACCACTCGTAAAGCTCTGTCCCAGTGTGGTGGACGTGTTTTTCTGGTGTTTTAGGGCCCTTCGACTACAGGATCATTAGAGCCCCGTCCACTGCGTAGTTCTAATGCAGAGACTGCACAGACACTACACGAATGCGACGATTTTTGGGTATTAGCAGTACCGAGTTTTCCCAAGGAGTCACCCATGTCAGTACTTACTGGGATTGCGTTGCTGAAGTTCAGTGCTCAGACGAGAAGTGGTGTGTCCAACGCAATTGGCCACTCGTAAAGCCCTGTCCCAGTGTGGTGGACGCCCGCTGTGACCATTACATGACAGAATCCTTTCTGCACACAAAGTGAAATATTGTTGTGAGGACTATACGAGATCGCCCCTAGGACTGTTGGAAAAAGGAAATCTTCCACCCAGTCGTTAAATTAAGCAGAGATTGGGGCATCAGTCAGCTACGTAAAATACCACCTCATAGTTCACTTGTGTCCTGCTCAGCCACTGGAACTGTCATACGCGGAAAGGGGATTAGAGAGGATGATGAAGCGAAATGGACACTTTCCATAGACGGGTGGCATCATATTTAATCCTCAAAAAAAAAAGGGCAGTTCGCATTAGTGGTTCAGTAACTGCATGATTGGCTCATGAACCCATGGATGCAGGTTCGATTCGATCCTGGCCAAGGAAAGGGCGAGTTCCTCCACACCTGAAAAGTTGCCCAATCTACATGTCAATTGTTCTCCGTGAAAAAGGCCTTTTTTCCATGAAGTGATATGGTAGATGCCCTACATGGAGCTTTCCACCTCTAATCCGGCCGAAAGAAAGACCCTGCTTCAGATAGAATCAAGCCCACAACCACGGAGTCATGATTCAAGTACAACTGCACTGGAACTACCGAGGTGGTGTTATTTTGTCGGCTCACAAACCCTGACCCACCATCACCCGAAAGAGGAATACCGTAAGTCCATCTGCAACCCCAGTGCGGATAGCACTAAATTCCCGCCCCTTAAAAAAACAATTTGAAATCATAAGCAGTAATAAAATATCTGCCGTCCGACTGTGTGATGGATCCTTTGAGCCCTCAAATAGTGGTGGCCCCGTTAAAAAGGGCTAGTCATAATCCGGCATCCGACAACAAATATTGTGTAAGATTAAATTTAATACTGACTCCCTGGCACCAATCGTTTTCCTTTTCCGAAAAAGACATGGGCAGAAATAAAACTTTATAAGTCTAGAAGCTACACATGCCATAATCGTTTAGGGCACATCAAAAATATTACGAGAACCTTGTGTCCATTAAAAAGTGCTGGTAAAGATCTTAGAAATGGTCGAAAAGCATTTTATGATATTTACCAATTTAATCCAACGTAGAGAGAAGAAGCAAGGACCTGATATAGGTACACACAGTTGGGAAGAAAAGAGCCCTCTGGAGAGACACAGGCTGCAGCTCGAAAACATGTTTATCCCATAATAACACCTCTCTAATTCCCTTTATCTGTCCATCTGGATTCTACAAGGAAGTCTGTCGATATGCAGAGACTCCATCTCTGGATTATAAAAGTTCCATCACATGCAAATTCTGCAGCTTGGGATCGGTCCCACGTCCCACAATAGTCGTCTTTGACTTTACAGCTTTTCACTTCCATACAGACAGCACTGGTGAAGCCATAGTGCACATCGTGCAACGGCGCTGCCCTTGACTCGTTACTAACAGCATCTTCAAAACAAGGCTGATTGCGAGAGGGAGAAACGGGAAATCACATTAATCAACAAATAAAACAACTACAAAGCAGTAAACTTAAGTGCGAACGACACCAACAAAAAATTATTCGCATAATTATGGCCCTAGTAGCTGCAACAAGGGCACATACACCATAGCATAACACACTAAATAAAATCAGCCATCTCCACAATGGCGCTCCGGTATTCTCAAAACCCTAATTCACGTTAGTTCCAACGCTTTGCGAAAATTTGTAATTCCAAACATTCCCTTATTATATTTTTCACGCCTGGATTGGGACCTTAGGTCATTATCCAACTACTGCTAAATAAAACTAAGCACACATCCGCGGTTAAGAGAAAAAAACGTGACTGCGAACTCATGCACCTGGGAATTTCGCCAATCTTACACGTACATTTCACTCCGAGTTAGAGAAAGGGTTCCTTTAGTTGCTGCGAAGACCATAAGGAACCACAGCTTTACTACCCTGCCCCATCCCGGACGGAAAGCATACCTGGAACTTACCTCTCTCCCGCCCGGCATAAAAATTTGCGGGAGCGGCGAATTGCGTTGGGCACACCAGTTCTCGTCTGATCACTGAAGTAAAGCAGCGCAACCCCACCTAGTACTGACATGGGTGGCCGCTTGGGAAAACTGGGTACTGCTAATACACAAAAATCGTGGCATTAGTGTAGTGTCTGTGCAGTCTCTGCATCAGAACTAGGCTGTGGACGGGGCTCTAATGACCTTTGTAGTTGAAGGGCCCTAAAACACCTACACACAACAACAATAGAAATTGGACACACCAGCTCTCGTCTGATCACTGAAGTTAAACAACGCAACCCCATCTAGTACTAACATGGGTGGCCACTTGGGAACACTGGGTACCACTAGTACCCAAAAATCGTCGAATTAGTGTAGTGTTTGTGCAGTCCCTGCATTAGAACTACTCAGTGGACGGGGCTCTAATGACCTTGTAATTGATGGGGCCTAAAACACCATCATCATCATCATCGTACCCTTCTTCCGCCTGCGACAGGGTCGGGTCTGCCGGTTCTAGCTTTCCACTTCTGCCAGGTCCCCTTCCACCCCGCACACTACCATATCCTTGCGGACAACTTGCTCCCACGTCAGCTTCGGTTTCCCCCTGCTCCGGGTGCTACCGACCACCTGCATTCTTGATATGGCCCTAACGAGCTCCTCGTCCCCTCTTCTCATTACATGCCCATACCACCTCAGCCTATTCTCCCGCATCTTTTCGGCGATGTCCACCACCCCAAGGCTACCCCTGATCCTATCAGCCCCTAAAACACCAACGAAACAAAAATAAAATCGGCTTGCTTGTTGGTGTTTTAGGGCCCTTCAACTACAAGGTCATTAGACCCCCGTCCACAGCATAGTTCTTATGGAGAGACTGCACAGACACTACACTAATGCGACGGTTATTGGGTATTAGCAGTACCCAGTTTTCCCAAGCGGCCACCCATGTCAGTACTAACTGGGGTTGCGCTGCTTAACTTCAGTGATCAAACGAGAACTGGTGTGTCCAACGCAATTCGCCGCTCCCTAATAAAACCGGCATAAAAAAAACCACCCATATTGGCCAAAAGCATCAATCTACAAGGGTCGTGCGATTGGCGAGAGGCGAACCTGATTGCTGCTAGCTCTAGGGGCTCCTCTTAAAGAAATTTCGGAAATAAACAATGTAAAGGAAGGAGAGAGAAGGGGTGGGATAAGGGCGGCAAGAGGCCTTTCTTCGATTAGTTAAGGAGGGGGCTCTTAAACCTAATCGAGCTGAAAAAACCGTACTGACGTCTTATCAATTTTATTAGGAATGAATAATGGGATACGCAACTTTCTCTCTGATTCTTCCGCATCCTTTCAAACGTCTAATGAGATATAATAAATGACCACTACTGCCCTTCCACTACCCCCCACCCAGCTCAAAATTTACCAAACTAATTTACAAATGACGTCAACGCAAATTGATGAGCTGAGAAAGGAAAAATGTTTCTGATTTGAAAGTTAAATTTGAAACAATTTCCTAAATTGCAAATGCGCTCCAAGAAACAACCAAATACAAACTATGCAATCTAAAAATAATGGCGACTCAATCTCTCTTTTCCAGCCTAGCGCAGGGTTTGAAAACACGCACGAAATGTTTGACCGGATTTTTACGCAGCCGGTTGCCGACTTGATGCTACAATCCCCGAGATCCCACCTTGCATTTTAAACATAGCCCTCTCATTTTTCATGGTGGGGCGCATCTTTTACCGACGCAAAGGAAGAGGGGAAACATAAGGAAGACTTATGCCTAGTTCCGTATAACCACACTTTAACGCTAATAGAGAGTTTGCGTTGCAGGGTAACTTGTCCTACATATGCCACTTATCCCACTTATGATTGGTGATGACGTCAACGCAAACTGTATGTTGTGTGTAATGCCTAGTTCCGTGGCACGCGACATGAGAGAATAGCGCCTGAGCAGACAACATTATGACGTCAACCACAGGCGCTAGGCGAAATTGCTCCTGTTGTAGTTCCGTGGCAGGCGAGAAATCATGCGAAGTGTAAATGTTTCAAAAATTGCCTATAAGGTGGCGCCCACAGTACAAAAATCCAACAACCAATAAAATTTAAGAGCTAACGTTGTTCGAAAAGCAATACCCAATGAAATGCACGCGACAGTTGCAAGCAACAAATGCAGTTGACTACCTCTCAACTCCACTTTTCAGTTGATTTCGCGCTACTGTGGAAAAAAGTTGAGTTTCCACGTCATCAGTTTCTGCGGCATTTCGTCTGCTCGAACGCGATTTGCGTCGGTGTCGCGTGCCACGGAACCAGGCTTAAAAAAAAAAATCATTTTTGCGCCAAACATGACGTCATCACCAATCATAAGTGGGATAAGCGGCATATGTTGGATATGTAGGATAAGTTACCCTGCAACGCAAACTCTAATCACGTCGACACTCATGACATTTTGATGACGTTTTGTGCTAGTGCGTTATGAAGGACCGCCAGCGCAATTCCTTAAGTGTAGCGCTTTATTTGGAGTCACCACACGCCACCGTCATGTCTCAGTATGTCCTCCGCCATTTTTCAAGCAGACAGCTCAACCGCCAGCCAATCAGAACGCAGCGTGACTTGCGGGACGCTATGTGAGTTGACCACCTGTCAACTCAAATACCGTCACGCATAGCTGCTCTGCGGCGCCACAAGTAGCAGTGTGACGTCACCATTTTTTGTGCTGTGTAGTCTGATTCAACGGTAATAGCGTTAGCGCGTGGGTATACGGAACCAGGCATTAGTACCTAGCTTTCAGTTTTAGTGGCCAGGGGCAAGGGGTGAGAACAGTTGTGGGGGAGAGGAGATCCCGGTGGTGCAGGAATGTCGCTATCAGTTTTCCACAGTAATGGGGAGATTGATTCTGCCGTGACACATAGGATAAATGCAGGATGGCTCAAGTGGAGTCCTGCATGACCGCAGTGTCCCAATAAAGTTGAAGGGCAAAGTTTACAGAACTGTCGTTAGGCCCGCTATTCTGTATGGCGTTAGGAAGAACCATGAAAGGCAAATGCAAGTGGCTGAGATGCAAAAGCTGCGCTACATGTGTGGGGTGTCACGATCCGACAGAATCCGAAACAATTACGTTAGAGGTAACTTGGAGGTAGGAGATATTGGGGAGAAGATGAGGGAAAATCGTTTGAGGTGGTATGGGCATGAGAAGAGGAGGAACTTACTAGGTCCATTGTGGGACTGCAGGTAATTGGGGGCAGTAGGAGTAGAGGACGACCAAAACGGACGTGAGAGCAGGTGGTGCAAAGGGACATGAGGCGTGTTGGGTAGGGGGACTTGGCGGGGGCTAGGCGGGAATGGAGGATTAGAACCCGCAGATCCGATCCTGCCTCAGGCGGGAGGAGGGTGAGATGATGATGATGATGTTGGTACAGTCGGATGCACATTTTTGTACCACTGGGACACTTGAGCGATCTGTTGGACCTTCATTCTGACGCAGTCGAATGCCACCTAACGTGACAACCCCTTGCTAACTTATCGGGCACCACTTCCATCACTGGCACCAGAAGACGAGCTGTGCTGCACATTGCTTTGCACCCAATCCGGTGGATTTTGTTTGTTGGTGTTTTAGGGCCCTTCAACTACAAAGGTCATTAGGGCCCCGTCCACAGCATAGTTCTTATGCAGAGACTGCGACGTGCAGACATGCGACGATTTTGGGGTATTAGCAGTACCCAGTTTTCCCAAGAGGCCACCCATGTCAGTTTGTTGTTTGTTTGTTGGTGTTTAAGGTCCCGTCAACTACAAGGTCATTAGAGACCCGTCCATTGCATAGTTCTAGTGCAGAGACTGCACAGACACTACACTAATGCGACGATTATTGGGTATTAGCAGTACCCAACTTTCCCGAGCGACCACCCATGTCAGTACTAACTGGGCTTGCGTTGCTTAACTTCAGTGATCAGACGAGAACTGGTGTGTCCAACGCAATTCGCCGCTCCAATCCGGTGGAAGGTGCATAGGGAGGGGGACTCTCGCCCGACAGAAACAGAACCTCCGTGGTGTAGGATGGAACCTGAAAACGCTGCCACTAAGGCGGATCCCTTGCCTCTTGATCTAGGGGTCCCGTACAGTTTTATCCGGCAATGAATCTTTAGCTCGACACCATTTGTCTTTTCAATTCCGAAAATGTTACTGATATCTCGAACTCACGTACAGCCGACCGTGTCATTCGTGGAAACGAACTAACAATTGGGACAGACCATAGGGTCGAACATAAATCCATGAGACCATTAGGAGACTCTGTTAATCAGCGAGTTTCAACCAAAATTGACAACCATTCTAGGAATTCCAATGAGCTCACATTTCTCGAGATAAATCAATAAGATTATCTAGGCTAGTAACTGTCGTCTCAACTCCAGTTGCTAACACATTTTGACTTTCAAGTATTTTCCACTTAAACAAAAAAAAACGAACTTTAAATTGACTAGTGGGTGGACGAGTGCCATGTGATGGAGGTGTCTTTCACACGCCCAAAATCGGTTTCCAGCTCCTTGAAGTCATCTTGGAAGCAAACACAATCAAGACTCTAGCATCGTAACTTAGCTATAATGGTTAATGTGCTTGACTTTGATTACTTACGAAATAAGGGGAGGGAGGAAGTAGTTAAGTTCAATACTTTTACCTAAGGGGTTAAGTACTAGTTACTGTATTTGGTTAATTTCCCCTAAGCAAACTCTGAAATCATGAGTTTACGCAAAGCGAGTACCCGTCTGATATAAACACAAAGTACAGCATTCGACCTAGTGATCGGCCGAGTGAAATGACCCAGCCAGTGGATAGAAACCGTTTCTATTCACTCCGCCGAGTGGCTATCTCCACCAACAGCGGTGCTGTACTCAGTGGCATCACTAGGGGTTGCGGGCCGCACCGGGTCACACCACTCACACCATGACAAATGGGGTGACATCAAAGGCGTTTTTCGGGAGAGGGGGGGGGGGTGACACCGCACCGGGTGACGCCAACCCTAGCGACGCCACGGGCTGTACAGCCAACGACAGGCTGCTGGTGGCAAAGTCTGTTTAGTAGGCCTTGCTGGAGGCGAGTCTCGCTTATACTGGTGCTCGGCCCAGCAACAAAACGGGTTTTTCGGCCGAACAGGCTGGTGTATAAAGTACCCTGTGTGAGCACTCAGGACATCAACACATCTTTTACACATTGCGAATTGTACGAAATGCCTTATCAATGGAGAAAGAGTTCTTTTCCGTGCAAGGGTGAAATCGCCGTCCGAAATCCGGGCTTCCTCTACCATTGGCAAACTATTAACCATTTTCCTGCCTATGACAGGACCGGCTGCCAACCTAACGCTGCAAAGGGTGTAATTTCGTACACCAACATCAAGGAGGTCAACCTCTTACACTAGGAAATTTTGAAGATTTACATATTTCAGGAAAAAAAACACCCGCCTCAGTGACGCAGTGGATAGTGTGCTGGGTAACTGCGTCCGTGGTTATAGGCTCGATAACGGAGCGAGGTGGGTTGGCATCTTTCGGGCGAGAGAGATACCCTTAGTGCGCTTGTTTGTTGGTGTTTAAGGTCCCGTCAACTACAAGCTCATTAAAGACCCGTCCACTGCATAGTTCTAATGCATAAACTGCACAGACACTACACAAATGCGACGATTATTGGGTATTAGCAGTACCCAGCTTTCTCGACCGGCCACCCATGTCAGTACTAGCTGGGGTTGCGTTGCTTAACTTCAGTAATCAGACGAGAACTGGTGTGTCCAACGCAACTCGCCGCTCCGCCCTGAGTGCGCCTTCCTTCGGATGAGAAGCAAAACCGAGCTCCCACATGGTGTACGATGACATTTGCACGTAAAACAACCGTCTCTATTATGCAACGGGTAGGCATCATCATACCCTCCTCCCGCGGGGTTTTATTCTCCACTCTCGCCTATCCTCCACCCCGCACGTCTCCATGTCCCGCTACACCACCTGCTCCCACGTCTGTTTTGGTTGTTGTTGTTGTTGTTGTTTGTTGGTGTTTCAGGGCCCTTCAACTACAAGGTCATTAGAGCCCCGTCCACTGCGAAGTTCTAATGCAGAGACTGCACAGACACTGCACTAATGCGACGATTTTTGAGTATTAGCAGTACCCAGTTTTCCCAAGCGACCACCCATGTCAGTACTGACTGGGGTTGCGATGCTTAACTTCAGTGATCGGACGAGAACTGGCGTGTCCAACGCAATTCGCCACTCTCCCGTTTTGGTCTTCCCCTACCCCTGGTGCCCCCAATCACCTGCAGACCCATAAATGGACCTAATAAGTTCCTCCTCCTCTGCCATCACATGCCCATACCACCTCAACCGCTTCTCCCTCACCTTTTCCTCGATGTCTCCCACCCCCAGGCTACCTCTAACGTAATCATTTCGGACTCTGTCGGCTCGTGACACCCCCGTCATGTAGCGCAGCATTCGCATCTCAGCCACTTGTATTCTCCTTTCATGGTTCTTCCTAGCTGCCCCACACTGAGCCATGCAGCATAGCGGGCCTAACGACCGTTTACAGAACGGTCGTTAGGCCCGGGCCCGGGTAGCTGAGGCAAAATTTCCAGGTGTAGGAGCTCGCCCCCCCTGGCGTCGGTGAAATTCGCCAACGGACAGTAGACTGACGATAAATAAGCATAGCGATTGCAGCTTAGGTCGGCAACCGGCTTCGGAAAAACACTGCTTAATATATGTATCACCCTTGCAACCATTCCTAAGGGGCAAGATGGGTACCCCCACCCCTGCCATAGGGTTAGGAGTTGCTTTTAAACGTTTCAAGAAAAGGGGAGGGGATTCTTTCCGTGCAGCGGTGACATGGTACGGCACCACACGGGAATTACCACCGAATTTACTTTTCCAACTGCACACTGGGAGCCTTTCGCTCGGATAGCGGCGGTAGCGTATCTGTATGAAAGGCGGGTGTCTATGATAGGATAGAGACCCCAAGCATAGATAAAGATTAAGAAATAAGGAATGCAAGTCCTATTACATATAGGTGAGGGTCGGTCGCACTTAATTGAGCAACAGATTTTCTCAATATCCCGTGGGAGCGGCGAGTTGCGTTGGACACACCAGTTCTCGTCTGATCACTGAAGTTAAGCAACGCAAGCCCAGTTAGTACTGACATGGGTGGTCGCTCGGGAAAGCTGGGTACTGCTAATACCCAATAATCGTCGCATTAGTGTAGTGTCTGTGCAGTCTATGCATTAGAACTATAAAGTGGACGGGTCTCTAATGACCTTGTAGTTGACGGGACCTTAAACTCCAACAAACAAACAATCAATAATATCCCGTTGAGAAAGCGAGGTTGTTACTAAAATCTTTTTAGAGGCTGAATGAAACCCAAGGAGAAAGGTATGATGATCGAAAGTCTGGGCTGGAAACCGACCGTCCCTTTGGTTCACGTCAAGTAACACCAATGGAGTAGGTGCCAATGAACCAACTCCAAATCGTAAACGTTGAAAATAAGTGAAGTAACATGCAACCTGGTTAGTTTCTCAACTGTGCAGGCAGCAGCTCAGAAATCGGAATAGCAATTTAGGTTTCTCATCTGTAAGTTCGGAGCAGACCTTAAAATTCAAATGACAAAAATAAGTAAATGTATCAACCGTATGACTACTACTAACATATTGAAAGAAAACTTCAAGAATGATGCCGGATCCAAGAAAACCATGAAAAGACGATCAGCACATCTAATGGAGCCATACAAATTCAATTTACATCTTTCGCATCCATAGAAAAATGCGCGGTTTAGCATTTTATGCAAAGTAAAAAAAAAAAAACAACATATCACTCTTAACCATATACAAATTGTGAAATGAAGGAATAATATTAAAATAGACCTGCTACATTCACCAACATATCTTAAAGGAAGACTATTTCAAGAAGTTTTTCTTCTTCTTCTTTTCTTTGATCGACTGAGTGAAAATGTAAGTACAAAGAAATAAGACATGATGTAGTCTGCAATAATGTTAATCTGATTTTCTTTTCGATATGTTTAAGATCAGTTTGCACTTGGCATAACTGTGTATCCTTTAAAGATAAACACATTCTCTTAATGGTGAACAATCTTACCAGGATGATTCTAGTTGCTAAAATAAGTGTTGAATTTTTACCCCAACTTAAACACTCGGCATTTCAAAAATGAAAACCTCAGCTATTTTCTTTCATTCGCTTACCAGATTGTGTGTGTCTGAAAAGATGAAATACTCTGTGTAATATCAAAAGTAAATTCTTGAGGCAATGCGTTTCAAATAAAAGACATAAACAATACATATTTATAAAAATTCACACGAAAGTTATCATTTCTCCACTTAAAACTATTCCATTTTCATTTTTCTTGCATTAAAACGTCATTAAATATTCATTGGATACACGTGTGTGTGTGTGTGCGCAATCCATCGAGTGCATCACTACTCAGTGGTAATCAAATAACGAAGACGCGATAACTACCTTACTTTAAACAGCCATAATTTTATTTATAATTTTGTAACTAGATTTTAGTCTCTTACCTTGAAAAGCGTCTTTCTGCCATCATTTTAAACTCTTAAATTCTCTACATTTAAGACAAATACAGGTGGTTAACAAAGAGTCTTTTCAAATATTTACCTCGGAAATCAACATGTCTGACAAGACGCAAACAAAAGTATTCTAAAAAGTGCCGGTAACAGCCGGATGGTGGCGGGTTCGGCAGAAAACGAACGTGACGTCACTCGCACACGAAAGTAGGGAGTTTGCGATTTCTCGTAACGTGGGCGTTCCTGGACGAAAGACGAGAAGTAAAAAAACCTTCTCGTCGTTTTCAATACCATATTCTGGATTTATTTCATGGGTTGGGGAGTACGCAGCTTTGGCCGGCAACCGGCTGCAAAAAAAACTATGACCAATATATCACCCTGTGTCCATTCAGAGGGACAAATGGGTACCCGACCCTGCCATAGGCGGGAAAAGGGTTAGGAGTTGCTTTGCAGTTGCTTGTTGGGGAGTACGCCAAGCAGGCATAACAGGACGAACCCTTAGGAGGCTGCTCGCAGGAGATGAGGAGGTAGGTAGTGGATATAGGAGAGGGGAAATTTGCAGCACCCAACCAGGGCCGGTCCTATGGGTTTGGTCTCCCGCGTGCAGTTATGTAGAGACCGCCCTGCCCCCTCATAATATTTTCACTTAATTTTCTAATGTCTGCAAGTTAACATTGATTGGCCGCCCCATCAGGGCAGCCGCCCGCGTTCTTTGCACACTTTGAACCTATTGACGGACCGGACCTGCACCCATCGTTATTTATCAACCACCCATGTTGGTACTAACGTGGGCTTGCGCTGCTTAACTTCACTGATCTCACGAGAACTGGTGTGTACCATATTAAAGAGCGATTTTGCGATTTCTCGTAACGTGGGCGTTTCGGGACGAAAGAGTCCTTCCTTCGAGTCCTTATGGTATTGAAGACGACTGGATAGGACGAGAAGGGTTTGTACTTCTTGTCTTTCGTTCTGAAACGCCCACGTTACGAGAAATCGCAAAATCCCTAAGGACGAGCCGTCTGCAGCAGGTCTGTGAATTCTGTTCTCCCATTCACTTCTATTTTGAGTCAGATTCCCCCCATATCCCGTTTAATTACTCACTCCCAAGTAGTTTCAAGCCTACCTCTATTCCGTCTATGACCCAATACCTGCATTTCCGGTATCGATGCAACCAAGTTCTCCTCAAAGTATGCCCATACCACCGCAACCTACCCTCTCATAATTTTGTCCTATGTCCCTTGCACCAAGACTATGCCCGATGTACTCGTTCCGCTCTTGTGTCCTCACTTTGTTCTCATGGCACTTTCGAGCCAGCCAGCCAGCCCTGTGACCCATAAAGCATGGCTGCCCTAATCACTGATCTGTAAAACTTTCCCCTTCAGTTTCACTCGGATCACACGAAGCACCACTTGCCTGTCTCCACTTTGTCCACCCTGCAGTGATCCTATGAGTAACATCATCTATTGCTTTTGAGTGATCCTACGCACAGTGGACGCAGCTTTGGTCGGCAACCGGCTATGGAAAAAATGACCAATATATCGCCTTTGTGTCCATTCAGAGGGACAAGATGGGTAGCCGACCCTGCCATAGGCGGAAGAAGGGTTAGGAGTTGCTTGGTCAGTATGGAAATTAATTACCGTATTTTCCCCAAGTATAAGACGCACCTATTTATCGAAAAAAAATGGGTCTTAATTTCGGGGTACGTCTTATACAAAGGTAGTTAAAAATACAGTATGACTAGTGTTATGGGGAACCAGAGGGATTGATGGATACAGTCCACGAAGACACAAACCTGTTCCAGTCATTCACTAGGTGAAAAGATCCTGATTAAGACTAAAAATTGAGTTCAATTACTTTATGCCATCAAATTACCTTTTTTTTTTACCACATTCTGGGTCCCAAAATGAAGGCGGTGGAAGCAATGGAGAAATAGACTGGGATGTGACCCACAGAATCAACGGGGAATGGTTGAAGTGGAGTCCTGTGTGATAGTCGTGTCGCAATCAAGTTGAAAGGAAAGTTTTACAGGGCATAGGTTAGGCCAGTTACGCTACGTGGGTCAGAGTATTGGGCAGTGAGGAACAGCCACGTCAATGGAATGCAAGTAGCTGAGATGCGAATGCTGCGGTACATGAGTGGGGTGTCGAGAGCTGATAGACTTAGGAATGGGTATGTTAGAGTTAGCCTGGGGGTGGTGGACATCGTCGAAAAAAAAAATGAGGGAGAGTAGATTGAGGTGATATGGACACGTAATGAAAAGAGGAGAGGATGAGCTCGTTAGGTCCATTTCAGGAATGCAGGCGGTTGGATTGTTTGTTGGTGTTTTAGGGCCCTTCAACTACAAGGTCATTAGAGCCCATAAATGCGGCCCAGTTTCTCCAAGCGGCCACCGATGTCAGTACTAACTGGGGCTGCGTTGCTTCCCTTCAGTGATCAGACGAGAACTCGTGTGTCCAACGCAATTTGCCGCTACCAAGTGGTTGGAACCACCCGGGGCACGGGTAGACCGAAGCAGACGTGGGAGCAGGTTGTCCAGAATGTTATGGTATTGTGTGGAGCGGACGGGGACCTGATGGGAGAATATAAGAGTTGAGGGTTAGAACCACGCGCGGATTCTGGATGGGGTTTTTGGGGTTGCAACCCCCCTATGCTCAACCCCCCCCCCGAAAATCCTGGATCCGCTACTGTCTAGAACACGCCAACCCGACCCTGCTACAGGCGGAATAAGGGTATAATGATGAAATTGAAGGTGTTTCTTAAAAGCACGAGAGCGTTTTATGTGCAGCCAAGTTGCAAGGCGCAGCCAAGTTGCGTTGGACACACCAGTTCCCGTGAGATCACGGAAGTTAAGAAGCGCAAGCCCACGTGAATACTAACTTGGGTGGTTGGTAACGAACGTGGGGTGCTGCAAATCCTTTCACCTACCTCCTCATCTCCCGCAGCAGCCCACTAAGGCAAGGCGCAAAATGAGGCTGCAGGGTGACGCAGCGTAACGCAGCCCTGCGAAATTCTGCTAGCAGGCAATCAACACACATTGAATCGCAGCTTTTCAACATACTGGTTTGCGATTTGCATCAACTAAAATGGCTTTCAACGTAACAGTGATTGCCTGCTAGCAGAATTTCGCAGGGCTGCGTCACCCTGCGACCTCATTTTGCGCCTTGCCTAAGGGTTCATCCTGTTATGACTGCTTGGCTTGCTCCCCAACCCACGAAACTAATCCAGTATACATGGGGGAAAAACGGTAAATGAAAAACGTCAATTAATGCCTAGTTCCGTATCACCACACTTCAACGCTAATCACGTCGCCACTGATGACATTTTGATGACGTTTTGTGCTAGTGCGTTATGAAGGACCGCCAGCGCAATTCCTTAAGTGCAGCGCTTTATTCGGAGTCACCGCACGCCGCCGTCATGTCTTACATTATCCTCCGAAATTTTTCAAGCAGACAGCTCAACCGCCAGCCAATCAGAACGCAGCGTGACGTGCGGGACGCTATGTGAGTTGACCACTGGTCAACTCAACTACCGTCACGCATAGCTGCTCTGCGACACCCCAAGTAGCAGTGTGACGTCACCATTTTTTGTGCTGTGTCGTCTGATTCAACGGTAATAGCGTTAGCGCGTGGGTATACGGAACAATGCATTAAAATGTTGTCATCCACGTCCAAATCTCCCTAACTACGCTGCCATGATGATGAGAGGTCATTATGGCTAAATTATGACTTATAGTTACATCAAATTAAAAACATTGTTATGTTAAATAAATAACAGAACCACCCAAAGTTATTTTTATACCGTTTTTTGGGGGTTACTTTCTGGAAAGTGTACAGTAAGTATATAGACGAGGGATGGCGTTTTTTGTTGACGTTAAACTTCTGTAGGTTCCCTTCAAATTTTCGGTGTACTAACTTTTATGAGTTAGAATAACATTTAGATAGAGGATAAAGAATTTTTTATATCAAGAAAAATAACGAAGAAGAAAGAAAAAAAGACCTTCCGTATATTTTTTTTTCTCTCTCTCTCTCTATATATATATCTAATAATTTTATATTCTCTGGATAACAGATTCCATTATTTTTTCATTGAATTTATGATGACGACGACGACGACGCCTTCGTCGACTTGCACTAAGATAACGTTGCCGAAATTGAATGTGGGAAGGTTTTTTCCACTCTTTAGACTTCAGGCTAACATACTAGCGACATTTATATAGGATAAAATTGCGGAAACACTCTTCCCTCTCTCTCTCCCCTTCACTCAAATTTCGGTCTTTTTTTTATTCCGAGCTTCCATCTTTGAAGACTTACCGGATGAAAGAATTTTGACAACGCACCATCTCAAGAGAGCGGCTGTATTGCGTTTGGCACACCAGTTCTCATCTGATCACTCAAGTTAAACATCGCAAACCCAGTTAGTACACGCATGGGTGGCCGCTTGGGAAAACTGGGTACTGCTAATACCCAACAATCGTCGCATTACTGTAGTATCTGTGCAGTCTCTGCATAAGAACTACACTGTGGACGGGGCTCTAATGACCTTGTAGTTGAAGAGCCCCAAAACACCAACAAACAGCAAAGGAAAACTGGGTACCGCTAATAGCCAGAAATCGTCCCAATTAGTGTAGTGACGGGGTGGACGGGGGCTCTAATGACCCTGTAGTTGAAAGGTACTCGCTCAAATATTTGACGCAGTGGACGGGGTTCTAATGACCTTGTAGTTGACGGGCCCGAAAACACCGCTCTCAAATATTTGACGCAGTGGACGGGGTTCTAATGACCTTGTAGTTGACGGGCCCGAAAACACCGCTCCCAACTATTTGACGCAGTGGACGGGGCTCTATGACCTTGTAGTTGAAGGGCCCCAAAACCCCAACAAACAGCCAGGGAAAACTGGGTACCGCTAATACCCAAAACTCGTCCCAATTAGTGTCGTGACGGAGTGGCCGGGGCTATAATGACCCTGTAGTTGAAGGGCCCTAAAACACCAACAATTAATATAGCGGCTGTATGGTGTTGGACATACCAGTTCTCGTTTGATCACTGAAGTTAAGCAACGGAACCCCAGCTAGTACTAGCATGTGTGGCCGCCTGGGAACAGTTAGTACTGCTGATACCCAAAGCGTCCTAACAGCGTAGTGTCTGGGCAGACTCTGAACTAGAATTACTGCATGAAGTGGACGGAGTATTCTAATGCAGGAACTGCACAGACACGACGATTTTTGGGTATTAGCGGTACCCAGTTTTCCCAAGCGGCCACCCATGTTTGTTGTTGTTTGTTGGTGTTTTAGGGCCCTTCACCTACAAGGTCATTAGAGCCCCGTCCACAGGGTAGTTCTGATGCAGAGACTGCACAGACACTACACTAATGCGACGATTTTTGGGTATTAACGGTACCCAGTTTTCCCAAGCGGCCACCCATGTTAGTACTTGCCGGGGTTGCGTTGATTAACTTCAGTGATCAGATGAGAACTGATGTGTCCAACGCAATACAGCCGCTCTCTACAGGAATGCAGAGTGCATGAAGCACCCAGGGAAGGGGAATACCGAAGCAGATGTGGGAGCAGGTTTTGCGTAGGGACATGGTAGTGTGCGAAGTGGATAAGGACATGATGGGAGATAGGCGAGAGTAGAGAGCTGGAATCCGTAGACCCGACCCCTGCCTCAGACAGGATGAGGGAATGATTTTGATGAGGAACCAATTCAGTGCTCGGCAAAGGTCCAATAAATGACAGAAGCGCAGAAATTTTACACAAAAAAAAAACATCTTAAAATCTCTTCATTCAAAGGCAGTTCTTTATTTTTTTCCTTGCAGATGTTCAAAACATAACATAAACGGTTCAGGGATTGAACACATGTGGCTCTCACGATAAGCTTAGAGAAAAGGGCCTTTTCACTACAGAAGGAAAGAATAAAACCGGAACTGGGTTGTTTCCAAGCCTGAAACTCTATAAAAAGAAGTCCATACCACAAGTGACAGGAAAAAAATAGAAACGGCAAACCGATTCCAACTTTTAAAGACAATGGGCACAATAGGATTAATCCAAGAGAGTCTTAAGTGCCTTTAGGGTTCAGCAGCGACATCAACGACAAAAATCGGATCTGGAAGACATTACCATTATTAGCGATATAAAAAAAGAGAGTAAAAATTTAATAATGGAGCACATATAATCTTCATTTCGGCGGAAATGCGACGAAAATCAGACCAATATGAGCATTTTGCACCATAATGCAATTGGGGCCCTCCTATACACATAAAGCTTAACAGTTACAGAAGGGGGTACATGACCCAAGTCGATGGCACTATGGAAAATAATCTTGTTGCCATGACAACGTCGAATCTCGCGATGCTTTTCCAATGCTTTCTATTGACTCTATAGCATCTACACCAGTTAACTAACCATTGATGGAGCGAGTGCACACCAGGGTTCGTGTGTCCCACACCAGTTCATACTTATACATCATTATCGTTGCCTTTTCCGCGCCCTGGAGGGTCAAAACAATTTCCTGTTTGGAACGGAAATTAATAGAGCTAGTCGATTGACGGCGGTGTCATTCATCATCATCATACCCTTAACCCGCCTGTGGCAGGGTCGGGGCTGCGGCTTCTAGCCCTCCACTTTCGTCTATCTCTCACCAGGTCCCCTCCCACCCCAACACTGCCATATCCTTCCGGACAACTTTCTCCCACGTCTGCCTCGGCCTTCCCCCCCCCGCTGCCCGGGGTGCTACCAACCAGCTGGAGCGGTGAGTTGCGTTGGACACACCAGTTCTCGTCTGATCACTGAAGTTAAGCAACGCAAGCCCAGTTAGTACTGACATGGGTGGTCGCTCAGGAAAGCTGGGTACTGCTAATACCCAATAATCGTCGCATTAGTGTAGTGTCTGTGCAGTATATGCATCAGAACTATACAGTGGACGGGTCTCTAATGACCTTGTAGTTGACGGGACCTTAAACTCAAACAAACAAACTCATCTGATCACTGAAGTTAAGCAGCGCAACCCCAGCTAGTACTGACATGGGTGGCCACTTGAGAAAACTGGGTACTGCTAATACCCAAACATCATCACATTAGTGTAGTGTCTGTGCAGTCTGTGCATAACAACTACACTGTGGACGGGGCTCTAATGACCTTGCAGTTGAAGGGCCCTAAAACACCAACAGACAAACCTGCATTCCTGGGATGGACCTAGCAAGCTCCTCTTCCCCCCCTTCTCATGACGTGTAGGGCGGTGTTACTCAAACTCGATTTATTTGGGCGTTAACGATACTCTGATAGTTATTTACAGACATCAGGACGCAGATCAAGCCCCTCTCAAGACGGAAAGATATAACTTGCTGTGATGGTTGTGTCCTGTGTAGGGGTATGAAAGATAGCATTTTGGTCCAACTGATGCTCGTTCGTCAAATAACAACGGGGAAAAAAAAGACATTTTGAAACTCAACAACAAAAAACATTGTCAAATGCTCCCAGTAACTGGTAAGATTGTAACCTTGAGAATTTCACAAAAGCGTCTTAAACGCAGTAGATAACTTACTTCCGGAAGAATAATGGCGTTAAAAGGACTTCTAGTTCATAGATTTCAGACATAAATTGCTCTCATAAAAAGATACGGGCCCATCTCAACGATTCAAGTAATAGAGCCCTTGCTTGCCTTTGTTTGATATAGAATCATGTTATACAGGCTTCACCTCAGGTCAAGGTCGGTAGTCGATTCCTCTTCCACCCTCACGGTCTCACCTGTGCATTTAAAAACCCCTTTTAAGCGGAATGACTAATACGGGAAAGGGGGAGAAAATCAGGAACAGGAAGTAGCTCCCTAATACGGGACCTGTCGGTTTTGGCACCTGGGAATTTGTCTTGATCTTCACATAAATTTTACTTCCCGTGCAGTAACCCCCACACAGTCCCAGTCAAGCTGAAAGGGAAGTTCTACGGGGCAGTGGTTAGGCCAGCTCTGCTGTATGGATCGGAGTGGTGGGCAATTAAGGAAGAGCCACGTCAGTAGAATGCAAGTGGCCGAGATGCGAATGCTGCGGTACACGAGTGGCGTGTCGAGAGCTGATAGAATTAGGGATGCGTATATTAGAGGCAGCCTAGGGGTGGTGGACATCGCAGAAAAAATGAGGTAGAATAGGCCGAGGTGGTATGGCCCCGTCATAAGAAGAGGGGAGGAGGAGCTCGTTAGGTCCTTGCCAGGAATGCAGGTGGTCGGTAGCACCCGGGGCAGGGGGAGACCGGGGAACGTGGAACCGGAAACGTGGGAACAGGTTGTCCGTAAGGACATGGCCGTGTGGGGTGGATGGGGACCTGGTGGGAGACAGACGGGAGTGGAAGGCTAGAACCCGCAGACCCGACCCTGCCACAGGCGGGAAAAGGGTATGATGATGATGATGTGCAGTAACCCCACACAGGGCCACGGTTTTACTTATAAAGCTACCAGGTGAGGCTTTAGTAACGGACAACAGTCTGATGCTATTGCCAGAGAGGAAGACCTCTGTCAGGACTAGGGTCATCCAAGTTGTGGAGAGGGTCAGGGGTAGATTTGCGATTTTCCCACCCCTAAAAAAAACGTAGCTTAAACTACTTCTTGCTATGAATGTGCCCTAACTCACCACGGCAATGTCCAGGCAATATTTTTATTACTATTTCATTAAACCAAAATTTTAAATTTACCACTCAGAATTTTGCTGCCCTAGGCAATAGCCTTTTTAGCCTATCTTCTTTAGGGCAAGAGAGAGAGGACCTTACGCCGAATGGAAGATGAAACCGTGCCCCTGTTTGATTTATACAATGTCACCACTGCACGGAATAAACTCGGGAGCTGCGAATTGTGTTGGACACACCAGTTCTCGTCTGGACACTGAAATTAAGCAGAGCAACCCCAGCTAGTACTGACATGGGCAGTGGTGTCACTAGGGGGGTGCGGGCCGCACCGGGTGACACCACTCGCACAATAAGAAATGGGGTGAAACCAAAGCAGAAGAATCGCCTTTTTTTCGGGAGAGGGGGGGTGACACCGTGGTGTCACCGCACCGGGTGACGCCACCGGACATGGGTGGCCGGTTGGGAAAGCTGGGTACTGCTAATACCCAAAAATGACCTCGTAGTTGAAGGGGGGGGCGGCAAGTTGCGTTGGACACACCAGTTCTCGTCTGATCACTGAAGTTAAGCAACGCAAGCCCAGTTAGTACTGACATGGGTGGCCGCTTGGGAAAACTGGGTACCGCTAGTATCCAAAAATCGTCGCATTAGTGTAGTGTCTGTGCACTCCCTGCATCAGAACTACACACTGGACGGGGCTCTAATGACCTTGTAGTTGAAGGGCCCTAAAACACCAACAAACAACAACAAAGTAGTTGAAGGGCCCTAAAACAACAACGGAATAAACCCCTTATAAAATATCCAGGTTCAACAGCTCGCCCTCTAGTGTCGGTGGAGGAGATAGTACCCCCAAAGAAAAACATAGAACGACGACTCACTTCTGTTTCGGGCAAGAGCTGGGTCACTGGAGACGAAACAGAGGATGGCAAAGATCACAGGTGGAGAGGAGGGCTGCGGATTATGTGGGGATCAAGTGGAAGATGTCAGGCATGTCCAGCCCTGGATCCCTGCAGGAGGGGCTGGGGAACCCCCACATTGGAAGGGGTGCTGGGGGTGGAGCGACTGAATAGGTGTGAAAGGCAAAGGTGTTCCTAGGGTGCTGGTGGAGATCTAGGCACATGGGTCTAGCATAAAAAATCTCACTAGCAAGGTATCCGTCACAAAGAATTACATATTCATATGGATTGCAGCATTAGGTTGGCAGCCGGCTGCGTAAAAGTCGTTCAATGGGACAGAAATAGGCACTCGACCCTGCCATAGGCGGGGAAAAGTGTTAGTGATGGTGATTATGAGACCGGAGGAGTTGATTTCATTCGTCGGGAGGAGTGGATGTCAGTTTTGTGTTATTCTTCGCCACTTAATTGAGGGTTTCACGGAGTCGTCGCGGCCTGGAATCTGCGATCAATGTGAATATCCTGACGGAAGACGCCTTTTCTTGGCAATCAGTGTGGCACTTCCGATAATGATAGTGGAGAAATAATGTAGGTGGGCAGTAGAGAGAAGATGATGATGATGAGGAACTTCTCGGTAATTTCAGGCTGCGGTCAATAGACCATCATCATCGACTTGCCAGTTCTGCGCAAGCGCAATTATCGCAAACAAGTTGAAATAATGCATCAATGGTCATTTCTTTCCTTTCCAGTGTTTTCTCTTTCAACAATATTTCAGGTCATTCCCAGGTCACGTCACCACAGCCGATTTTCTTTCCAAATGAAATCCTCCACAGTAAAATGACTTCAGTTCACTCATTTCCGGTTATTGAATTGAACGTTCAAAGTCATTATCAGATGCCAACTTTAGTTTTATTGGTGTTTTTGGACCCTTCAACTACAATGGTCATTAGAGCCCCGTCCAGCGCAGAATTCTCATGATGCAGTGTCTGCACAAACACTACGCTGTAACGACCATTGTTAGTACTAACTGGAGTTGCGTTACTTAACTTCAGGGATCAGACGAGAACTGTGTGTCCAACGCAATTCAGCCGCTCCCCAGATGCCAACGACCTGAAGTAAGTAGATAGCACCAAATCAGTTCCGCTCCTGTGAGGATCATCCTCAGACACTAGGGTCCATGCTTGTTGGTCTGTTAGGGCCCTTCAACTACAAACGTCATTAGAGCCCCGTCCACAACATAGTTCTTATGCACAGACACTACACTAATATCATACCTACCCCGCATGGGGCATTCGCTTTACTTCCTGCCCAGAAAGGAAACCGAATTCGGGGGTTTCCCTTCCCCTGCCCTAAAGAAGTGTCCATCTTCGTGATTCAGTAGCTTTCGATACTGGGCCGAGGTAATTTGGTTTATTTCGGGACGAGAGAAAGGCCCCCGAAATATGACACCACCCAGAATGGGTTGGTTTGTTTGTTTGTTGGTATTTTTGGGCCCTTCAACTACACGCTTATTAGAGCCCCGTCCACAGCATAGTTCTTATGCAGAGACTGCACAGACACTACACTAATCCGACGACTTTTGGGTATTAGCAGTACCCAGTTTTTCAAGCGGCCGCCCATGTCAGTACTAGTTGGGGTTGCGCTGCTTAACTTCAGTGTCCAGACGAGAATTGGTGTGTCCAACGCAATTCGACGCCCACCCAGAATGGGAAGCAAAGCCGTGACCCCGTGTGGCGCCTACGATGTCACCATTGCACGGAAAAGCACCTTTTCAACATGGAATAAACATACGTGTAGATAAAGGCGAGATCCCAGGTGTAGGAGCTCGTCCCCTTGACGGATTTTGTTGTTGTTTGTTGGTGTTTAAGGTCCCATCAACTACAAGGTCATTAGAGACCCGTCCACTGCATAGTTCTAATGCATATACTGCACACACACTGCACCAATGCGACGATTATTGGGTATTAGCAGCACCCAGCTTTCCCGAGCGACCACCTATGTCGGTACTAACTGGGCTTGCGTTGCTTAACTTCAGTGATCAGACGAGAACTGGTGTGTCCAACGCAACTCGCCGCTCCCTCCCTTGACGGAGATGGACAACAAAAGTGCCGCAACCATAGAAATTGTCCAAAGTTATATAAGAAGGAAAGGGTACTCGCATGTCACGATTCCAACACGGGGCAAATGAGTACCAGACCCTCCTGTTGAGGCAGTCGCGTACCTTGGATATCTAGCGTCCGAGTACAAACTATAGGCTACAGCTAGCGCTCCCTTGGATACTGGCTTGCTCAAGGTGCCTTTTATCGACCTGATTTTTAGCAAATTCCCTGAGCTCCGGCGCACTCTTTGGAATGGGCACCCCTTCTTTCAGGTAACTATTTTTTTTATAAACCTACTAATTACAGTAATTACGCAAGACAGCAAATGCCTAAATCCCAAGTAATAATTTTAATCAAAATATGGCAAATGGCGCCCCTTTTGCATATGCTCCCGGAGACAACTGCCTCCCCACTCGTTACGAATCTTTGTTTAAGGGCCTATTCTCCTTTCAGCATAGGGCCCATTCTACTCTTTTAACTTAGTGCTCATAGAAATCTATAAGCGACCTGAGCAAAAATGGAAAGAGCTGTTGAAGATGCAGATTTTAGCTACGTTGTCAACCTAGGACCGCAGAGTGGACAGCACAAAGCTGCCCCCGTGACATTGTTGAAGACAGGACTTACTCGTGAGTTTTAGGTGCCCTAGGCAAGTGAGCCCATCGCCGCCCCCATTATATTTAATGCAGTTCTAAATTGTCCGAACGTCCCTCGCGCCCTTGGCATGAACGCGAACAAAGCGCCTCGAGAAAGTCAACACTTAGAAATGGCCCCACCAATCAGAGAAGTTTGGGAACCCCAGGACTATAAACATTTCAAATGACCGACAGACTGCATGACAATGTGGGGGGGTGGGACGGCACTCCTCACAGGTAACCCTGTCCCTATTACTGCGGGTTCTAGGCGCCTGGCTGGCGAGCCCTCAGTCAGAGCCGTCCCACTAAGTAAAGGAGCTAGGCTACGGTTAGAGACGTGGAGCGGGGTGGATGAAAGCCTGGTTGGGGATAGACGGGAGTGGAGGATTAGAACCGGCAGACCCGACCCTGCCAGAGGGGGGATAAGGGTATGATGATGATGGAGACTGCAAGGCAAGGATCTTGAGTTTTAGGCGCCTAAGGCAACGCCGCCCCCATAAATTTAATGCAGCTCTAAGTTTTCCGAACGTCCCTCACGCCTTTGGCCTAGAGAAAACCAACATTTAGAAAAGGGGCCCACCAATCAGAGAAGTTTGGGAACCCCAGGACTATGAGCATTTTAAATGACTGATGGAATACATGACAAGGAAGTACCTCGGAAACTAGCCGCCTCGGAAACAAGCCACCTGCAACCACAGGCGGCTCATGGGGCATTTGATTTGTTTGTTTGTTGGTGTTTAAGGTCCCATAAACTGCAACGTCATTAGAGCCCCGTCCACAGCATAGTTCTTATTCAGAGACTGCACAGACACTACACTAATGCGACGATTATTGGGCATTAGCAGTACCCAGCTTTCCCGAGCGACCACCCATGTCGGTACTAACTGGGCTTGCGTTGCTTAACTTCAGTGATCAGACGAGAACTGGTGTGTCCAACGCAATTCGCCGCTCTCAGGGCATTTGACAGCTGAACAAATTTCTGCTTTGCCGATTAAAAAGGCAGCAACCAATCTGCTTAGCATCACTTTAATATTCATTGCAATATGAAAATTTGATTCGACTTTCAACTTCCTGTCTCCCTCTCCACTTGGATCCCAGTCTATTAATTAAGGTGTTAGAGATATCAGCCTAAACTTGCATTGTTGATTTTCATTTCGCACTTGAGGGTAGCCGGTGAGGAGCAAGGGAGAGAGGGGAAAAGGAGGAAGCCCTCTCTCTCCTCTTTCTTATACTGCGTTTTTCTGTCATCAATTTAATTCACCCAAACATACTTTTATTAACTTCATTATGTACATGGTTTCTTTATTAAACTAGGGTACTGCAGCAGGAAGTAGTGTCGACAAATTTGGCAAATCTTAATACGGCGGGGGAGAGGAGAAAAGACTTTTTTTTACACATACAGAAATTAATGGGCCCTATGAATTGCATTTCAATCTTGTACTAATAGCAAAACACGATGTCGACATTAATTAAAACGTAGTAAAAGACTTCTTTTCTCATTCTCCTCCTGCCTTTTGCCAAAAATGAAGGAGTATGGCGTCACCACAGTGCAATATAATGTGTTCAATAAGGCAAAATCAGCATTTAATTGTAAATTGCACCCAAGGCTTCCATCAACACTAAAGTCTTACATTAAATAGAAATGATTTTTGGGAGTGAAGTGGTGTTGGTGGTGGTGGTGATAATACAACAGTCGGTCTTTGTACCTTACATATCTAGGACCTTTTGTTGTAGGCAGTCTTCAAAATAAAAATCTTAAAAATAGCTGTCTTTGATTACTGAACAATAACTTTCTTTTAAAGAAAGAAAATACCAATTCAAATTAATTAAACAGAATAAAAAAAATTATTCTTCAATTATTTTATCCCGGGGCAGCCTTGCGGAAACAAGTGCATCATTTACCTTACAAATGCATCCGTGTGGTAAACAAGCATTTGTCAGAATGGGAGGCTGGAGCGCCGTAGGACGAAAAAAAGTTTGTCCGAAAACGTTTGTCTCTTTTCTAATCATTGTCACAAACATCATCGTCATCATCTCACCCTTCTCCCACCTGAGGCACGGTCGGGTCTGCGGGTTCTAATCCTCCAAAAAAAAAAGCAACTCCTAACCCTTTTCCCGCCTATGGCAGGGTCGGGTACCCATTTGTCCCTCTGAATGGACACAGGGTGATATATTGGTCATAGTTTTTTTCTGCAGCCGGTTGCCGGCCAAAGCTGCACCCCTACGCTTATTTATCGTCGGTCTAGTGTTCGTTGGGGCATGCTACCGACGCCAGGGGGCGAGCTCCTACACCTGGACGTTTTGCCTCATCTACCCGTTGCGTAGTAGAGAGGGTTCTTTTACGTGCAAGTGCCATCGTACACCCACACGGGACCTCGGTTTTACTTCTCATCCGAAAGAAGGCACACTCGCGGCTTCTCTCTCGCCCAAAAGAAGCCGACCCACCATGGTCCAGTATCGAACCTAGAACTACTGGCGTAGTTGCCGAGTGAGCTAACCACTACGCCACCATGGCGGGTTCTAATCCTCCACTACCACCTATTCCCCCTCCACCCCGCACGCCACCATGTCCCTCTGCACAACCTGCTCTCACGTCAGCTTTGGTCTTCCTCTACCCCTGGTGCCTTGTTGTTGTTGTTTGTTCGTGTTTTAGGGCCCTTCAACTACAAAGGTCATTTGAGCCCCGCCCACCGTGTAGTTCTTATGCAGAGACTGAACAGACACTACACTAATGCGACGATTTTGGGGTTTTAGCAGTACCCAGTTTTCCCAAGCGGCCACCCATGTCAGTACTAGCTGGGGTTGCGCTGCTTCACTTCAGTGATCAGACGAGAACTGGTGTGTCCAACGCAATTCGCCGCTCCCACCCCTGGTGCCCCAAACCACCTGCAGTCTCACATTCGGACCTAATAAGCTCCTCCTCTCCCCTCCTCATCACATGTCCATACCACCTCAACCGATTCTCTCTCATCTTTTCCGCAATGTCTCCCACCCCCATGCTACGGGAGACATTGCGGAAAGGATGAGGAACCCCCCCATTTTTTTTTTTTTTTTTTTTGGTGGACATGGCCGAAAAAAAAATGAGGGAGAATATGCTGAGGTGGTATGGACACGTCATGAAAGGAGGGGAAGAGGAGATCGTTAGGTGCATTCCAGGAATGCAGGTGGTAGGTAACGGAGCGGCGAGTTGCGTTGGACACACCAGTCCTCGTCTGATCACTGAAGTTAAGCAACGCAAGCCCAGTTAGTACTGACATGGGTGGTCGCTCGGGAAAGCTGGGTACTGCTAATACCCAATAATCGTCGCATTAGTGTAGTGTCTGTGCAGTATATGCATTAGAACTATACAGTGGACGGGGCTCTAATGACCTCGTAGTTGACGGGACCTTAAACTCCAACAAACAACAACAAAGTGGTTAGGTAACACCCGTGGTGGGGGGGAGACCGAAACAGACGTGGGAACAGGTTATCCGTAAGGACATGCCAGTGTGTGGGGTGGGCGGGGACCTAGTGGGAGAGAGACGGGAGTGGAGGGCTAGAACCGGCAGACGCGACTCCGCCACAGGCAATGCAAGGGTATGATGATGATGTCGGGGTGGAACTCTGAACGCGGTTGGTGGCGAAACCTCTTGCTAAACTGACCCTGGCTAAAGTTGCAGGACCGTGGAATGCAGATTCCACGAAATGAATTCTGAAAAACCGAAGAAATTTGGGGCGGGCCTTTTAAAAGTGCGGTGCCGAAGGCTGGTGTCGACGGCGGAAACTAACATTCTGCTCTTTTCCAGGTGGCACTCCTGGGTGGCTAGAAGCTCTAAACGGGCCACAATGACTGGCTGCTCTTCATGCGCCCACTGCCTCCCTCAGGAATCAATTTCAAGGTAAGTTTCAAAATGATTTCATACACTGGTCAGTTGTGTGATAGATATGAAATGACCATTCAGATAAATTAAGGTGACCAAACTATAGACGGCCATCTTGCTTCTTTGGGACCCAGTAATCCTTATACTATCAGCAATAGCACTAGTTTGCCGCCATCATCATTCCAAAAACCCTACTTTCACCTATGGCACAGGGGTGGCCCTTTGTCCCGTTGGAACCAGAAGCACACGGGCGAATTGCTGGGCGGGGTGGTACTTCACTCACCCGGCTGCTGACTAAAAAAAAGTGGCCTATTTTCTTCATAGGGGCATGTTTCTCCACCAACGCTGAGGGGGGGGGCGACCTCCTGCACGTGGAAATTGTACTAAGGGTCCTTTTCCGTGCAGTGGTGATATTGTAAACAGTCTCTTTCTTGCTCATTAGAAATTAAGTGATCTCGGTCAGGATCGATCCCGTAACCACTGAGCGACCGAGACAGACGAGCCTTTTTTCTTTTATGGAAACAATTTATTTCTGAAAGCCATCAACTTGAAGTTCCTTTTAAATGCCACTCTGCCTCTTCTGAAAATAAGTTATCCACTAAATTTAAGGCGCTTTTGTGGAATTCTCCAGGGCCTAATCTTGACGATTGTTCGGAGCATATTACAACGTTTTTGTCCTGTTTTTCAAATGCTTTCTTGTAAGCTGTTGGTTGATGAACGAGCGACACAAAGTCCTGGTTGTCAGATAATTGCTACTTACAGTAAGTCTTACAACTTTTAACTCCTCGGCTTAGGATGTGAAACCAGAGTACTGCAGGGCCCGCTTTAAGGGGGGGGGGCAACTTGGACATTTGTCCGGGGCGCCATTTTGGCTGTAAGTATGAGAACAGAGCACGCGAACAGAGCGCTGCTTCAATGGGCTGCAATTTGTCCTTTTGTCCTGGGCGGCATAAGTGCTAGAGCAGGCGCTGAGACTAGATACTCTAAATTGTGGACCACCAACTAGTTCAGTGGGTTCATTGGACATAACGGTGGTTATTTAACATCGGCCCATTTCTGGATGCAATTTACCGACCCATGGGGACAAGGGTAAATTTTTACACCTGAAAATTTTACCGACGACCATCACCACCATTACAAACCATCTCTCAAACCGCCTCTCATTTTTGCCCAAATTGGGACACACGACCGACCTGTTGGATAATATTTTGACGGGGAATGTTGCAACCACTAACCTTTTTCCCGCCTATGCCAGGGTGGGGTACCCATCTTGTCACTCTAAATGGACAAAAGGGTGAAATATTCGACGGCGCTTTTCCGCAAGTGGTTGGCGACCAAGGCTGCAACCCCGGTGATTATTCATCGTCGGGCTACTGTTCGTTGGGACACTCCACCGACGCCAAGGGGCGGGGCGAGCTCCTACACCTGGAAATTTTGCCTCTCTACCCGTAGCATATAGTAGAGGGGGTTCCGTTTACTTACAGATGCCATCATACACCACACGGGACCTCGGTTTTACTTCTCACCCGAAGGAAGGTGCACTCGGGGCTTCTCTCTCGCCCGAAGGAAGCCAATCCATCTCAAATCCAGTATCGAACCTGGAACCCCTGGCGCAGTAAATCGAGCGCGCCTCCTTATTGCGCCACCTAGTCGGGTCTCTATTGCCTGGTTCCGTATACCCAAGCGCTAACGCTATTACCGTTGAATCAGACGACGCAGCACAAGAAATGGTGACGTCATACTGCTACTTGGGGCGCCGCAGAGCAGCTATGCGTGACGGCAGTTGAGTTGACAGGTGCTAAACTCACATAGCGTCCCGCACGTCACGCTGCGTTCTGATTGGCTGGCGGTTGAGCTGTCTGCTTGAAAAATGGCAGAGGATGAACTAAGACATGACGGCGGCGTGCCGTGACTCCAAATAAAGCGCTACACTTAAGGAATTGCGTTGGCGCTCCTTCATAAAGCACTAGCACAAAACGTCATCAAATTGTCATCAGTGGCGACGTTATTGGCGTTGAAGTGTGGTGATACGGAACTAGGCATAAAGCTGCAACCCCAATATTCCTTTTTTGATTTCTTGGGGCATTTTACCTCAACTGATGGCAAGGGTGGGGGGGCTCTCTCTCTCTCTTTGTCCGAATGAAGCCGAAGTGCAGCCAGTTGCGTTGGACACACCAGTTCTCGTGAGATCACTGAAGTTAAGCAGTGCAAGCCCACGGTAGTACCAACATGGGTGGTTGGTAAAGAACATTGGGTGTTGCAAAGTTCCCCTTCCCAATGTCCACTACCTACCTCCTCATCTCCCGCGAGCAGCCTCCTAAGGGTTCGTCCTGTTATGGCTGCTTGGCTAACTCCCCAACCCATTAAACGAATCCAGAATCCACTCGGCCAGAATCGAACCTGCATCCACCGATTTTAGCATCCCATCTTTGAATTAGACGAAGAAAGGGCTCGTGTTTCGTGCAGTGGTGTCACATACTGTAACTACCAGCTCTACAACTTGTCAATTCCGTCCTTTTCGCCAGGACAAAAGAAGTTACCTGATTGTTTGTTTGGTTGGTTGGGTTTTAGGGCCCATCGACAACAAAGGTCATTAGGGCCCAAGTTACCTGAGTGGGCAACAGTCAGAATTTGATACTGTCAGTCGGATGTTAACTAATAGGAAATGCAAGCTGTTTATCAGTGAGCGAGTTTGCCTTTTGAGATGAAGTTCACCAGTTCGCCTCCCTAGAGATGAGTTGATTGTTTACCAATGTTTGTGAACTGTCTCCAACCTGTCTGAGAACCCTGAACGTCGGAAACTAGAGATGAGATGAAGACTAACGATTGCCTACATTTCCAACACAAAATTAAGACATCTGAGACACATCCACACCATGTTTTTTTGGGGAAAAAAACGAGAATGAAATTTTATATTTTCAGTACTGGAAAAAGGGGCATCGAATTCTTAGTCTCCATCGTTACATATTCAAAATAAGAAATCTGCCCTTGGAGGGGGGATGTGTAGGTGGCGGCGAACTGAAGACAATATTGTCAAAAGCAAATAAACGATATTGACTAAATCTCAATTCAAGGTTGAATGGTTGAATATTATATATTTCTTTGTGCGAGAGCAGAAATAGATGGGCAAATCACAAAATAACAAACACCTATACTGTAAGTTAAAATTTGCATTTGAAAGATTTTTCTGAATGAATTGCATTTTAATTTAGGAGAAACCCTCGGCAATAATTTAGGTACAAATCATTTTACCGCTCCAAAGAAAAAAAAGGACCAACTCACACCATATAATCACGTCAAAATTGAAGTTACATACTTAACGTTCAAAATATTACACTTACAGACGTATATTTTGAACGGAACTACATAGAAAGGGGGCATTCTAGTAATACGTTTGACCTCCGAATAATGTGTACCATACACTGTATCATGGTTTCACTTTTACTTCGGGCACAACCGACATTCGTCCTTTTTTTTTTACAGCCTCCAAATCCAGGGTTATGAACTCATGATCATCTGCAGGCCACACCAGTTCTCCTCTGATCACTGAAGTTAAGCAGCGCAACCCCAGCTAGTACTGACATGGGTGGCCGCTTAGGAAAACTGGGTACTGCTAATACCCAAACATCGTCGCATTAGTGTAGTGTCTGTCCAGTCTCTGCATAAAAACTACACGGTGGGCGGGGCTCTAATGACCATGGTAGTTGAAGGGCCCTAACACACAAACAACAACAATCTGCAGGCCAGGTGAATGCCCAATTCACCATGCAGCGGCGAATTGCGTTGGACACATCAGTTCTCGTCCGATCACTCAAGTTAAGCAACGCAAGCCCAGTTAGTACTGACATGGGTAGCCGCTTTGGAAAACTGGGTACTGCTAATACCCCAAAAATCGTCACATTAGTGTAGTGTCTGTGCAGTCTCTGCATAAGAACTACACTGTGCGCGGGGCTCTAATGACCTTGTAGTTCAAGGGCTCTAAAACACCAACAAACAACAACAGGATAACCAATTCACCATTCCGTTCACCACTACACTGTTCTTTTTGAACTGCATCAATGGGTTTGTTTCGTTGGTTTTTAGGGCCCTTCAACTACGATGGTCATTAGAGCCTCGTCCAACTGCTTAGTTCTAAGGCACAGACACTACGCTGTTACGGAGATTTTGGGTATTAGCAGTACCCAGTGTTCCCAAGCGGTCACCCATGCTAGTATTAGCTCGGGTTGCGTCGCTTAATTTCAGTGATCAGACGAGAATACAGCCGCTCCCGCATCAGTGGTGGATGGTTGAAGTGGAGTCCTGTGCGATCGGAGTGTCCCAAAAACCTGGAACACTGTTGGGCAGCGAGGAAGAGCCACGTAAATAGAATGCAGGTTGCCGAGATGCGAGAGCAGTTACAGTTAGGAATGAGTACTTTCGAGGTAGCTTGGGGGACACCCAGGAAAAGATGAGGGAGAGCAGATTGAGGTGGTATGGGCATGAGATTGGGAGAGGGAAGGACGAGCTCGTTAGATCCATTGAGGGAATGCAGGTGGTTGAAAGCCTCCGGGGCAAGGAATGACCAAAGCAGACGTGGGACAGGTTGTTCGTAAGGGGTGGGAGGGAACCTGGGGAGTGGAAGATCGGCGCCAGTGGAAGGCTAGAACCTGCAGACCCGACGCCTTTTTATCTTTAGGTATGTCAATTTTGGCTTTTGCCTCTATTTATTTCTGAAGCTGGGTTTACACTGCGCGCAACTGTTTCATTAGGAAAGACTCGCGCAGTGTAAACGGGGACTCGCCCCGAAATTTGCTGCGCGAGGCAGCCTCGTGGTGAGCCACCGCACTGTCGGTTTTTGGACGCGCATCAAAGGGTTTCGCCACTCCCACTTCGTGTACTGTTACTCTAGATACGTTTTGCATGCTTGCTTCGCGCAATATTTCGCTCAATGTAAACAGGGAGGGCGAGACGGGCGAGATTGCCGCAAGCCTGTGGAAACAGTTGCGCGCAGTGTAAACCCAGCTTTACGGTAGGCTTTTCCTTTTTATTTTCTTATTGCTTTTATTGGACTTTTGCCCTCATTTATTGTCAGCATGGTGGGATGACCCTTTACACCCCCATCACGATGACTCTTTCTGGGTCCTAATGACCATTGCAGTCGACAGGCCCTAAAGCCCCAACAAACAACAACGACTGCACACCTGATCCCGCCGCAGGTGGGATAAGAGTATGATGACTACATCCTGCGATTGTGGCTCGCCATCTCCTTAGGAAAATGGTGGCGTCTCTACCTAATAAGCGCAGACGAGCAACAAACAGCGAGTAATATTTGTTTGTTGGTGTTTTAGGGCCCTTAAACTACAAGGTCATTAGAGCCCCGTCCACTGTGTAGTTCTAATACAGAGACTGCACAGACACTACACTAATGCGACGATTTCTGCGTATTAGCGGTACCCAGTTTTCCCAAGCGGCCACCCATGTCAGTACTAACTGGGGTTGCGTTGCTTAACTTCAGTGATCACACGAGAACTGGTGTGTCCAACGCAAATCGCCGTTCGTAATAATCATTGTGGTTCACACAATTTGGTAATTGAACGCATAATTTGGGTGCTTGTTTTCGTGGGTTCGTGACGTCTCCACCAAGGCGTACCAGATTTGCGATCGTTTTCAGCGTTTACAAATGTTTGTTGGTGTTTTAGGGCCCTTCAACTACAAGGTCATTAGAGCCCCGTCCACAGCATAGTTCTAATACAGAGACTGCACACACACACTACACTAATGCGACGATTTTTGGGTATTAGCAGTACCCAGTATTCCCAACCGGCCACCCATGTCAGTACTAGCTGAGATTGGGCTGCTTAACTTCAGTGATCAGACGAGAACTGCTTATTTACTACAAGGTTAGTTCGGTCAAACAGACTTTTTTTCCCTTCCCGTACCATGATTGCTGCCGGCAGGCCAGCAGTAGACAGTCTACAGTTTGTCACAGGCCGTAAAACGACTCTCAGTCGATTTCACAGGTTTATAAATGCGTGAAATGATATTCTTCGTTGTTTCTCATTTGATACAATCATCAGCACTGAGCAAGTTACCGTTTTTTCTTTTGCAAAAATGGCGCCATAAACAACTTCCGTTAGACTTTGCAATAGTCATTTGCTCCATCTTAACGACAACAGATTACGTTCAACTTTTTTATTTGAAAACTTACAGAAAATGTCCCACGAGAATCAAATAAGACCTATCAGGCGACATGTCACACACAGGTATGGGCCTGTGGTGATGATATTCAACGAATACCGAATATCAAAAGACCATTGAAATCGACTGAGCCGAAACAAACATGTCTCACGAGTCGTCACAACTCTTTGTTTACAACGATAAGAAAAAGACAACTGTTTCCACGGAGACAATTATTTAAGGTCCTAACTTCCTAATTATAAACACCACTGCATCCAAAATGCCAACAACCATCAGGCGACCTGAGAGATTAATGGATCATTTCGACCCAACAATAATTTCAAGTTCTAAACGGCCGCCATTTGCTGTTTAGCAGAGTGGAAGCCACGTCAAAAGCGACTTTTTAAATGACTATGGGCAATAAATTGCGCATAACAACGACAATAAGAGATAATTAGCTAACAATATTTTAGTTATAAATACCTAAAATTTTAAAACTAAGTTTTTTTTTCCTTGTGTTTCGCAGTATTTTTGCCACTGACTGATTGATTAGTTTGTGGGTTGGGGTGTAAGCCAGGCAGCCATAACAGGTCAACCCCTTAGGAGGCTATCCACGGGAGACGAGGAGGTAGGTGAAAAGAGGTCTACTTCAATTTGGCGTATGACAATTTGGCGTACATACCGATCTCTTGGGTGCCCAAATTTGTTCAAAATTGCAACGGTCATAACAACATATTTCAACAGTCATTGCAAGGTAATAGAACAATGAATGCCTACCATAACTGTGTTATAGGGCCCTAATGACCTTTGAAGTCGATGGGCCCTAAAACACTTATGCCCACGTGTGGATCTAGGATGGGGTTTTTGGGGTTGCAACCCCTCCCATGCACATATAAACTTATATTTGCATAATATGTGAGGTTTAGCTCAACCCCCCTGTATTAGCTAACCCCCCCCCGACGAAAATCCTGGATCTGTCACTGGTTATGACAGTTGCAATTTTGAACAAATGTGTGCACCCAAGAGATCGGTATGTACGCCAAATTGTCGTACGCCAAATTGCCATACGCCAAATTGTCATGCGCCAAATTGACGTGATCCCGGTGAAAAGACGAGGAAGAGGGTTAATTTGCAGCACCCAACGTTCATTACCAACCACCCAAGTTGGTATTGACGTGGGTGTGCGCTGCTTAACTTCAGTGATCTAACGGGAACTGGTGTGTCCAACGCAACTTGGCCGCACACCGCAACTTGGCCGCACACTGCGGCCTGCCTGTAATACAGTACTAACTTCCAATTCAAATTGAAAACCAGCAGGCAGCGCGTTTTCACGTGATCAAAACCGACTGACGCGTCGCTCGGACGAGCTGGAACGACTGACGCAGTAGTCGAGGAAGCGGCGAATTGCGTTGGACACACCAGTTCTCGTCTGATCCCTGAAGTTAAGCAACGCAAACTCCAGCTAGTACTGACATGGGTGGCCGCTTGGGAAAACTGGGCACTGCTAATACTCAAAAATCGTCCCATTAGTGTAGTGTCTGTGCAGCCTCTGCATCAGAACTACGCAGTGGGCGGGGCTCTAATGACCTTGAAGTTGAAGGGCCCTACAAAACAAACAATCGAGGCGGGTACACCTGTGTGGAGGGGGTCCACCGAAATAAACGTCCCGATGAGGTGCAACATTTTGGTTAACGGGGGCTGCAGAGTGCGCCTAGCTCGGTCTAAATAATTTTAAGATGCTCATTACGAATGAGACCCGCCTGATCTACTGTGTCAGTGGTTCCACGTTCGATGTTGTCCGTGGCGAGTGGCTTCTTTCGTTCCAGAGGAGCGCCTGTGTGTGGTGCCCCTTTGTAGGCCTGCACAGGGTAAATTACTTGGGCACAAAATTTCCAGATGTTTGAGTTCTGCTTAACGTCATAAATGATTTTTCCAAATGGCGCCTGAATCGTTGTAGACATAAATAATCGTAGTGTAATTGACATAAAAAAAGATGAGTGCAATTGATTACATTTTCAAGTTGAGTAGTGATATTGGCTCCCACATTGACCACAATGACCATAGGCGAATAGTAGCCTTGACCATGACGCTCTTGGACCTCTTTCGGAAAAGGTTGAAGGATCCACCTTCCGCTAATCCTCTAGTGGCAGACATTAACGACCGTCATCATAAATCATTTCCAGTTTCAACTCTCTCTCTCCAGTAATCCACAACATATTTCTCATTAGTTTCCCCAAAGGACAAATTTGCCCTTTGTGAATAATAACTGTAGCGGGCGGAAGTGCCCAGGCCGCCCAAAAGGTCACGTTAGGGTTGTTGAAACACAACCAAACCATAAATCATTAAAAAGGGCCCTAAATAGTAATCTGAAATATGAAACTCCAAAAGCTACTTAGTAAATACCACAAGGTTGCCATTTACCCTCGAAATTCCTTGCAACACCCTGGTAAAGGCACCTTCAGGTAGAGGCTTGCCCCCGAATGTTCTTACCTATCCAAAAGAATGTCCTTTCCCTTAACAACAAACAAAGCAACTGACCCGTACTAGGATTAGAACTCCGGCTTTGACTTCCTGAATTGAAAGGCGCGTCAGTAGTCGCACGGGAAGTAGGCCCTAAGGCTAAAGCCTCACCACTGCACGGAAACGAACCTCTACTACGTGGAAGAGGTACCCAAACTCAGGTCTAAAGAACGGCTGTGCTCGGCAAAGCCACCGAACCCTAACTTCTGGAAGAAAGAGGTACAGGAGACAAAATAATAAGACAACTACTAACCCTATCCCGCCTATGGCAGGGCCGGGTATCCCTCTTTTCCCCTCTGAATTAACAAATGAGCTATCTGTTGGACGGTATTTTAAAGCAGCCGGCTGTCGACCAAAGTTGGAGGGAGCGGCTTATTGTGTTGGGCACACCAGTTCTCGTCTGATCACTGAAGTTAAGCAACGCAACCCCAGTTAGTACTGACATGGCTGCTTGGGAAAACTGGATACTGCTAATACCCAAAACTCGTCGCATTAGTGTAGTGTCTGCGCAGTCTCTACATTATAACTACGCAGTGGACGGGGCTCTAATGACCTTGTAGTTGAAGGGCCCTAAAATCACCAACAAACCAAACCAAAGCTGGAACCCTTATGGTTACTTATCGTCAGTCTACTGTTCGTTGGGACACTCTACCGACTCCGGGGGGAGGGGGCGAGCTCCTACACCTGGAAATTTGGCCTTATCCAGTGGCGTCACTAGGGGGGGCGCGGGCCGCACCGGGTGACACCACTCGCACCATGACAAATGGGGTGACACCAAAGCAGAAGAAGCGGTTTTTTTTTCGGGAGAAGGGGGTGACACCATGGCGTCACCACACCAGGTGACGCCAACCCTAGCGACGCCACTGGCCTCATCTACTCGTTGCATAGTAGAGAGGGTTCTTTTACGTGCAAATGCCATCGTACACCACACAGGACCTCGGTTGTAGTTCTCATCCAAAAAAGAAGGGGCACTCGGGACGTCTGTGTCGCCCCCCCCCCGAAAGAAACCAACCCACCTCGCTCCAGTATCGAATCTAGAACTACTGATGCAGTTACCGAGAGTGCTGAGCGGCGAGTTGCGTTGGACACACCAGTTCTCGTCTGATCACTGAAGTTAAGCAACGCAAGCCCAGTTAGTACTGACATGGGTGGTCGCTCGGGAAAGCTGGGTACTGCTAATACCCAATAATCGTCGCATTAGTGTAGTGTCTGTGCAGTATATGCATTAGAACTATGCAGTGGACGGGTCTCTAATGACCTTGTAGTTGACGGGACCTTAAACACCAACAAACAAACAAAAAACCGAGAGTGCTACCTCCACTGCGCCACCGAGGCGGGGATAACGAGGTGACATGAGGAAGGAACAAAAAAACCACTAATTTCAAAGAGACCCGAGGGTGGTCTTTATCATTGTTAATCAGACAACATGCGCGCGCATGTCATTTCCATACAACATTGAATTTCTCTACTGAAAAATATCTCTAATCTAATTAATCCGTTGAGGTTTAATAATAATAATAAAAAATTCCTTAATAAAATCACTCATATCATTTCAGGTATAAAATTAATATAACGCAACATTAAATAAATGGTTCATTTCTTGTATGTGTCTGTCGCTTTCTCAAATTATGACTATAATAAGTGACATGAAAATTAATAAGACTCGAGTTGCTATTAATAAAACCTCTGACACTCTCCCCCCTCTCTCTCACTGAAGGAGAGGAAAGGGCCGTCCATGCCGAGGTGGACTCACCTACTACTTTTCTACGTAAAACTGTGTCAGATTCGCACAAATAAACTTCTGAATTTTTGTTAATCTCTGCTAACATGTTAGATCAAATCAATAGAAATACGGGGTGAGACATGACTCTCACAACTGAAACTCTAAAAATATTAAACGCCTTTGCGTCTGGGGTCAGTGGCGTAACAGAAGGCAATGGGGTCAAATTGCCCCGGCCACTTACTGGAAATCAGCCACCGCTACACAATATCTGTAGGGAGCGGTAAATTGCGTTGGACACACCAGTTCCCGTCTGATCACTGAACTTAAGCAACGCAAGCCCAGTTAGTACTGACATGGGTGGTCGCTCGGGAAAGCTGGGTACTGCTAATACCCAATAATCGTCGCAGTAGTGTAGTGTCTGTGCAGTATATGCATTAGAACTACACAGTGGACGGGGCTCTAATGACCTTGTAGTTGACGGGACCTTAAACTCCAACAAACAAACAAGCAACCCCAGCTAGGACTGACACGGGTGGCCGCTTGGGAAAACTGGGTACCGCTAGTATCCAAAAATCGTGTAGTGTCTGTGCAGTCTCTGCATCAGAACTACACAGTGGACGGGGCTCTAATGACCTTGTAGTTCAAGGGCCCTAAAACACCAACAAAAACAAACAACAATGTCTGTACGACGACTTTATGGCACATAAAAAGTGCCTACATACGTGTACCATGTCTTCTCAGGACAAGCAACAGAGGAAAGGGGGGGGGGGGCGCTTCGAATGCCTTTTGCTCCTGGCGCCACGACTGAAGTTACGCCACTGTCTGGGGCGGCAGGATTGGGTGGTCATCAAGGTTTAGTTACTTCCTTAACATTCGCCGAACTACCCGTATTCATCAGTGCTGACCCTTTTCCCTACTTTGACAGAGGTTCGTATGCATCTAGCCTGCCGATGGTGCCGAGAGCACAACGGGACCATTTGGTTTTCTTGGTGTTTTAGGGCCCTTCAACTACAAAGGTCATTAGAGCCCCGTCCACTGAGTAGTTGGAATGCAGAGTGTGCACAGGCACTACGTTGTTAACGACGGTTTTAGGGTATTAGCAGTGCCCGGTGTTCCCGAGCGGTCACCCATGCTAGTACTAGCTGGGGTTGCGTTGCTTCACTTCAGTGATCAGACGTCCAACGCAATACAGCCGCTCGCAAAGTGACTAATTGGCAGGCAGATGTGTACGCAGGCAGTGGCGTCACTAGGGGGTGCGGGCCGCACAGGGCGACACCATGACAAATGGGGTGACACCAAAGCAGAAGAAACGGCTTTTGGGGGGGTGGATAGGGGGTAACACCATGGTGCCAACCCTAGCGACGCCACTGTACCCAGGACTGCTGCAAACCCGCGAGCGCAAAAGGTGCACCGGGACCGCAGATACTGCAAATTGGAATTCTTTTTTTAAGAGTGGTAATTTAATAGGCGCCCCGTCTCGGTGGTGCAGACGTAACATGCCCACCGTTGATGCCGAGAATACAGGCGAATAGTTGAGAGGCAGAGGTGCACTCAGGACAGCCGCATCCTATGGCGCAAGGTCAGCATTGCACCTGGGACTTCATATATTTCGTAGCTATTTTAAGGGCGGCATCGTTTGCTACAGGGGAAGAGGGTAGCATGATTGGACGACTACATCAGTGGTTCCAGGTTCGATTCTGAATCGAGCCCGTTTCCTTCCCACGGGCGGGAGAGAACCCTTTAAGGCGCCTTCCGTTGGCCGGTGTGCTACCCTAGTGTGTACGATGCCACCACTGCAAGGAAAAGTTCGGTAACAAAATGTCCAGGTGTGGGAGTTCGCCGCCTGGCGACGGGTGGAGGAAAAGTGTCCCAGGACAGAGAAAATATTAAGCAGACGACTGCGTCAAAATATCGTCCAACAGACGGCCCCGTATGATTCCACAGGGAATAAACGGGTATCCGAACCTGCCATAGGCAGGCAACCACCCACGCCTAACACCGGATCATTGCCGTTACGTGACATCTGACCCAGGTGACTTTCACATGGACTTTGAGGGAAGACGCACACTAGCCTACACCGAGATCGATCCTGCACATCATGATGGCCAATGGCACACCAATTAAGTTATACGTTGGCCAAACGGATATACTGTATGAGGGGATGGGCGTGAACTGTGCGAATTTTCGGACAGGGGCTCAGTGCGGAATAAGTCGGAACAGGTACGACATGGATCAATTCTATTTCGGACCCATTTGAATTCAAGCGGGGAGGTTCTTAAATATTGGTACATAACCGCAGCAGCTGCTTAACCTATTAAAATGTTGAAGACAGTTATGACTCTCCAGTCACCAGCTGTCCGTTATTTGTGTCGTGCATCTATTGAGTCCAAGGTTAAAGGGGCCCATGGCTCTACCGACAAAGTAGCCCAAGATGTCGACTTCCAGTCTGACGAAGGGTGTTCCATCTCCACCCCAAAAGAAAGGAGTAGGGGTCAGCAATTGATGTCAATCAGAAGCGAACCTGCGTACATTGAGCATAAGGTAACAAGCTCGGGTCGGGTACCCATCGTCGAACGGCTCATTTCGTTGGACACACCAGTTCTCGCCCGATCACTGAAGTTAAGCAATGCAACCTCAGTTAGTACTGACATGGGTGGCCACTTGGGAAAACTGTACTGCTAATACCCAAAAATCGTCGCATTAGTGTAGTGCCTGTGCAGTCTCTGCATCAGAACTACACGGTGGACGGGGATCTAATGACCTTGTAGTTGAAGGGCCCTAAAACACCAACAGACAACAGCAACCAGTTCTCGTCTGATCACTGAAGTTAAGCAACGCAAGCCCAGTTAGTACTGACATGGGCGGTCGCTCGGGAAAGCTGGGTACTGCTAATACCCAATAATCGTCGCATTAGTGTAGTGTCTGTGCAGACTATGCATTAGAACTACGCAGTGGACGGGGCTCTAATGTCCTTGAAGATGAAGGGCCCTACAACACCTATGAAACAACAAAGTACACATCTTTGTCCCTCTGGATGGACACATGGACGATCTGTTGGACGGTAATTTTCTGCGGCCGGCTGCCGACCAAAGCTGCAACCCGTACACCTATTTATCGTAGGCCTACTGCTCGTTGGGGCACTCTACTGAGCTCCAACACCTGGGAATTTTGCCTCACCGACCCGTTTCGTAGTTGAGAGGGTTCTTTTCCGTGCAGTGGTGACATCGTACATCACACGGGGCCACCGCTTTACTTTCCGACGGAAGGAAGGTGCACTCGCGGTACCTCTTTCTCTCTCTCTCTCGCCGGAAAGAAACCAACCATCTCAATCCAGTATCAAACCTGGAGTCACTGACGCAGTAGTCGGGCACTCTACCTCCTGCCCCACCAAAACAGGTCTAACAAGCTCTCCCTACCGGTGGAAACCCACAATTTGATTAATGCCCACACTGGAGCTAACCAGTAGAGTTCCTTAGCAAAGGTACTACGGGGTTGGGAAATGGCTTTAATTTTCAAAACACACATCATCAGTCCCCAGGCCCATGGGACCTCACCAGACATCGTGAGTTCTTTAATAACGGCAATAGTGAAATGCAGAGCACATTAGGGCCCTTCTTGTGGATATATTATTAGGTTTCATTTGAACGCTGTGCAAACGCCGATTACTAATTAGCCCCCCTCACTATTGCTATCCTCTCAACTCTTTCCTCAGTGGCCAACTTGGTTTCCTACAACTATGGAACTCTTAGATGACCTCCAAATTTAATTTCTTAACCTTTAGTTAATCCATTTAGAATCACTGCATGTCGGCAAAATGTAAATAATTAACGTTTTCCAGACTACAAAGCACTACATTTTCGGTCTTTTTGGGTACTGGACTAAAAGAGAGGGGTTGAGACCAGTGGGACATAACCGGTGAGACAGGCCCTTGGGACAAGACCTTGATCCTCAGACGTTACGGGCAACGTAAGACAGATGATACTTTTCCCTTGTAGGAAGACAAGTTCGTTGGTCGCTTCCCTCCAAAAATACGTCCCACCATGCTCAGAAACCATCAAGGAGCCCTGACAGGTGGGGCGTACCTATGCTGCAGATGGTACCTCCAAAACCTCTCATACGTCAGTCTCCCGTTGATTAAATTCTCATATAGTAGCCCACTGTTCTCCCACGGTACAGTGAGAGCGAAACTTTGGAAGGTTTACTCAGATCGTACCAGTTTCCCACTACCCCTTCGTACTCCATGATGAGGTGCTACATGGGCCGCCCGGGCATCCCAGAGCCTTGAAACTATTCGTTCGCAGGTGTGTGGAACATGACGTGCAAATGGCATCGCACACCACAAGGGACGATGTCTTTACTTCCAACCTGACGGAAGGCGCCCTCAGTCTGTCTCTCTCTCTCTCTATTGCCTGAAAGAAGACAACCCACCTCGAGCCAGAATCAAACCTGGAACCACTGACGCAGTAATCGTGCACGCCACCTCCTGCACCACCGGAGCGGGTCTTACATCCCTAACTTTGCATGAAGAAACAAAACCAATAGTTCATATTCGGCAAAGGTCGTTCAGCACTGAGTGGGGTAGGCCGGCATCCCCCCCCCACAGACAACCCAGCTAACATTCCTGCGGGTTCCAGACGCCTGGCGGGGGGTGCTCCTAGACAGAGCATGTTCAGTAGACCCGCAGATCCGACCCTGCCACAGGCGGGATTAGGGTATGATGATGATGAAAGGTGGCTAAGCACTGGACAACGGATGGAGCTTCCTTCGCACCCACCATCAGGTTTTGTCGGAGCTTGTGCGGGGGTCTTGAAAAACGGTTATTAGTCGTCGTCATCATCGTCATCATCCTGTGGCAGGGTGGGGTCTACGGGTTCTAGCCCTCCAATCCCGCCTATCTCCCGCCACGTCTCCGTCCACCCCACACCTCTACCGTATCCTAACGGACAACGTGGTCCCACGTCCGCTTTGGTCGAAAAATGGCTATTAGTAAGGCTCCGTAAAACCCGCCTCGGTGGCGTAGTGATTAGAGCGCTCGGTAACTGCATCGGGCGAGGGCGAGGCCGCGAGTGCCATCGCGGTCCCGTGTTGTTGTTTTAGGGCCCTTCAACTACAAGGTCATTAGAGCGCCGTCTACTGTGTTGTCCTGACGCAGAGACTGCACAGACACTACTACACTAATGCGACGATTTTTGAGTAGGCCTATTAGCAGTACCCAGTTTTCCATGCGGGCACCCATCTCAGTACTAAGTGGGGTTGCGTTGCTTAACTTCAGTGATCAGACAAGAACTAGGGGTTTCCAACGCAATTCGCCACTCCATTGTTTGTTGGTGTTTTAGGGCCCTTCAACTACAAGGTCATTAGAGCCCCGTCCACAGTGTAGTTCTGATGCAGGGACTGCACAGATACTACACTAATGCGACGATTATTGGGTATTAGCAGTACCCAGTTTTTCCAAGCGGCCACCCATGTCAGTACTAACTGGGGTTGCGTTGCTTAACTTCAGTGATCAGATGAGAACTGGCGTGTCTAACGCAACCTGCCGCTCCCCCCCCCTTGTTGGTGTACGATGTCACTTGCACGGCAAAGAGCCCTCTCAACTACGCAACGGGTAGATGAGGCAAAATTTCCAGGGGTAGGAGCTCGTCCCCTGGCGTCGGTGGAATTCCTCAAACAATGAACAGCTGACCGACGATAAAGAAGCATAGGGGTTGCAGCTTTGTGTCGGCAACCGGCTGCAGATAAACAGTGACCAATATATCGCCCTTGTGTCCATTCAGAGGGACAAGATGGGTACGCGACCCTGCCACAGGCGCCAGAAGGGTTAGGAGCTGTTTTTGCTTTTGGTTCTTGTGATCTCCTAGGTCAGAGGTAAGAAAACAGACTTCTGTTGTTTGTTGGAGTTTAAGGTCCCGTCAACTACGAGGTCATTAGAGACCCGTCCACTGTGTAGTTCTAATGCATATACTGCACAGACACTACAATAATGCGACGATTATTGGGTATTAGCAGTACCCAGCTTTCCTGAGCGACCACCCATGTCAGTACTAACTGGGCTTGCGTTGCTTAACTTCAGTGATCAGACGAGAACTGGTGTGTCCAACGCAACTCGCCGCTCCCAACAGACTTCTGTCCAACATCAGCAGATAGAAGTAAAGAGTAGCGATCGATGTGAGTGAGCTGCGGCTGAGAAATGGGATAAAGAGGGATGAGCGGGAGTTGATCCACTAAATGGGATGTTGACAGTTGAGACTATTCTTTGAAGGATAATGATGATCGTAATTATCATGCAGAATGGATTTTTAGTGAAAGACACTCTACTTATCCTGCGTCTGTCTCCGAAACACTATTCACAATTCATTAAATGGATCTCAATGATGCTCCAGGAGCAACGAAACTTGATGAAGCTTTCTTTGCTCCCCCCAAATTACAACAATCTCCACTCTTTAAATTATTTATCAATTCAAAAACACTTGAAAATGAAAGAAAATTTAACGATTTCATCGTCTCCTTGTTGTCCTGGAGGAGCGACGACAATCTTAGGATGGATTTAATTGAACAATTCGCAGTGATTATGGCGAATGTTGTTGCACTTTCAACTTCACATCATCGTCACATTTACAATATTTTCACATCTCTAATCCAATTCTCTCCAAATTTATTTAAATACCCCCACGTTGGTTTTGGCGCAAGAAGGTAGCGTGTTTGGCTACTGCGTCACTGGTTTCAGGTTCGATACTAGATCGCAGTGCGTTAGTGTTTTAGGTGCAAGGATGCTGCCGATCGGCTGTCCGCCGCAGCCCGCATAGCAGACACTAAACTTCATTCTGCTCCGTTGGTTTTGTTTGTTTGTGATATAGGGCCCTTGTTTGTTGGTGTTTAAGGTCCCGTCAACTACAAGGTCATTAGAGACCCGTCCACTGCATAGTTCTAGTGCATAGACTGCACAGACACTACACTAATGCGACGATTATTGGGTATTAGCAGTACCCAGCTTTCCCGAGCGACCACCCATGTCAGTACTAACTGGGCTTGCGTTGCTTAACTTCAGTGATCAGACGAGAACTGGTGTGTCCAACGCAACTCGCCGCTCCCTGGTCGGTTGGCTGTCCCTTTGTGAACAAGCATACAAGATAAACGCGGTGGCGTAGTGGTTAGCACGCTCGGCAACTACGCCAGTAGGTATAGGTTCGATACTGGACCGTGGTGGGTCGGCTTCTTTCGGGCGGGAGAGAAGCCGCAAATGTGCCTTCTTTTGGATGAGAAGTAAAACCGAGGTCCCGTGTGGGTGTACGATGGCACTTGCACGTAAAAGAACCCTCTCTACTACGCAACGGGTAGATGAGGCAAAATGTCCAGGTGTAGGAGCTCGTCCCCTGGCGTCGGTAGCATTCCCCAACGAACACTAGACCGACGATAAATAAGCGTAGGGGTGCAGCTTTAGTCGGCAACCGGCTGCAGAAAAAGCTATGACCAATATATCACCCTGTGTCCATTCAGAGGGACAAATGGGTACCCGACCCTGCCATAGGCGTTAAAAGGGTTAGGAGTTGTTTTTTGCTTCTTCTTCGTGTTGGGTCCTTGCTAACACCGGAAGAACTGGTTTTAATCTCTCGCCGACAAGAGTTAGCCACCAATGGCCATGCGACAGTAGCTTAGCGCTCCAGGACCATACGTCAGATACGACCAAAGGATTACTTGTTGTTGTTTTGTTGTTTGTTGGAGTTTAAGGTCCCATCAACTACGAGGTCATTAGAGACCCGTCCAGAAACTACACTAATGCGACGATTATTGGGTATTAGCAGTACCCAGCTTTCCCGAGCGACCACCCATGTCAGTACTAACTGGGCTTGCATTGCTTAACTTCAGTGATCAGACGAGAACTGGCGTGTCCAATGCAACTCGCCGCTCACCCAAAGGATTACATTAAGGCCCGGTGCACTCATGCGATTTTTTTTTCTCGTGCGGCGCCCGCGCGGCCTCGCAATTGCGGCATGTCATACATTAGTTGCAATGGGGGAGTGCACACATACCTCCGGCGCCGCCACGGTCCCGCAAATCGCAGTTGCCACCGAACCGCAACGACGCCGCACCCGCACATCCGATCGCGTAGTACCTCTTGGTGTATCGAGTGGTGCACACATCCGCGCGGTTTCTTAGTTTTGCGATTCCTTCTGGACACCTTCTGGACAGTTGTCAAAAGTGTACTGGCGACATTTCACTGCATGTGTGCACCGGGCCATAAAATACATACGCAACTTGGCCCATCATCATCTCATCCTTATCCCGCCTGCGGCAGGGTCGAGTCTATGTGTTCTCATTCTCCACTCCCCCCTGTCCCCCAGGATGCTATCTGGAATTACTAATGCAGCACTCAGAAATGGCGAAAACTCTGGAAACGGCGCTCACTGCAAATAAACGCCACTAGGATATGCATGCCTTTGTTGCGTGTCCTTGGTGTTATACGGCCCTTCAACTACAAAGGTCCTTAGATTCCCGTCCAGTGCCTAGTTCTAAAGCAGAGTCTGCACAGACATTACGCTGTTACGACGATTTTCGGGTTTAGCAACATCCAGTGTTCCCAAGTGGTCACCCATGCTAGTACGAGCTGGGGTTGCATTGCTTAACTTCAGTGATCGGAGGAGAACTGGTATGTCCAACGCAACACAGCCGCTCCTCCCCAGAAGGTGAGAGACCAGAGTAGACGGTATCATTCTCATCCTGGACGCAGTGTACACTTGGCACTTCTTGAGTGAAAAAATACGTTAACAAGCCTCGGCCAAGATCGAACCAGCATCCATGTCCTCGCGAGTCAAGAACGCTACCGGGAAGTATGACGGTGGAGCTTGTCAGTACGAAATTCAAGCGTAGGATAATGTGAAGGGGGAGGTGCGAGGGCGTGAAGGGAGGAGAGGAAGTGGACGATGAAATTTTGTCCGAATTAATTTCGTTATCACAACTATAAAGTGAGTAATTCAGTGAAGACCGTCGAAACCAATTGCTAGAAGAAAGAGTTCAATTAAAGTAGTCGTCACCTTGAATGGACTCGAAAACGCTGATAATCAAAGGCGACATAAAAGTGGGCTGCCCTGACTTGAAACTGGACACCTACGCAATGGCAACGATGGACTGCCAAAAAAATTAAGTTCAGGCTAGAAACCCGATCTCACGGAGTCTTTCAACGCCTAATCAATTACGACAACTGAGATGCCATTTTCTTACAATCCGATGCAATTCAATTACTGTACTTTAAGAACGCGATTAAATATCTTGACGCATACCATGACTGTTGGCCCACCTCCTAAGCCTCCCCTGACCCTGGCCCTCTCATCCTCAATAACGTGTTTGATTCATGAGCTCATCAGCGTAGATTAAATCTTTGCTGCAGTGCTTCTTCCTCCTAAGAGAAATCCTAGTCGTCTATACTCAGTGGCACCTGCTAGCGAAAGAACCTCTTCTACGCGGAATTGAAATGTTGAGAGGTCCTAGGCTATTTCAATTTTTAGGCCCTTTTCAAGCCCCTTTTGGCCCGCCGCGGTGGCGTAGTGGTTAGCACGCTCGGCAACTACGCCAGTAGTTCTAGGTTCGATACTGGACCGTGGTGTGTCGGCATCTTTCGGGCGAGAGAGAAGCCGCGAGTGTGCCTTCTTTCGGATGAGAAGTAAAACCGAGGTCCCGTGTGGGTGTACGATGGCACTTGTACGTAAAAGAACCCTCTCTACTACGCAACGGGTAGATGAGGCAAAATGTCCAGGTGTAGGAGCTCGCCCCCTGGCGTCGGTAGCATTCCCCAACGAACACTAGACCGACGATAAATAAGCGTAGGGGTGCAGCTTTGGCCGGCAACCGGCTGCAGAAAAAACTATGACCAATATATCACCCTGTGTCCATTCAGAGGGACAAATGGGTAGCCCCTTTTGAGGCCCCCTTCAAGCCCTTTTGAAGCCTTTTTCTTAAGTTTTCAAGCCCCTTTTGAGGTCCTTTCAAGCCCCTTTTGAGGTCCTGTCAAGCCCCTTTTGAGGTCCTTTCAAGCCCCTTTTGAGGTCCTTTCA
>JAAFCE010007744.1:10428748-10448193 GCA_013389805.1 Trigoniulus corallinus
GGAGAGATGAGAGAGAAAGAGACAGTGAGAGGGAGAGATGAGAGAGAGACAGTGAGAGGGAGAGATTGGAGAGGTAGTGAGAGGGAAAGATGAGCGAGACAGTGAGATGAGAGATGAGAAAGAAAGAGAGACAGTGAGGTTGTTTGTTTGTTGGTGTTTTAGGGTCCTTCAACTACAAGATCATTAGAGACCTGTCCACAGCGTAGTTCCTATGCAGAGACTGCACAGGCACTACACTACACCGTTTTCCCGAGCGGCCACCCATGTCAGTACTAGCTGGGGTTGCGCTGCTTAATTTCAGTGATCAGACATCAACTGGTGTGTCCAACGCAATTCGCCGCTCAGGCAGTGAGGTGGAGAGATGAGACAGCGAGGAGAGATGAGACAGCGAGGAGAGATAAGACAGTGAAAGAGAGAGAGAGAGATGACATAGTGAGAGGGAGAGATGAGAAAGAGAGACAGTGAGAGATGAAAAAGAGACAGTGAGAGGGAGAGATGAGAAAGAGAGACAGTGAGAGAGAGATGAAAAAGACACAGTGAAAGGGAGAGATGAGAGAGAGAAAAAAGTTGAGGGAGAGGCATATCAGAGAGACTATGAGAAAAAGAGACGGAAGACAGTGAGAGGGAGAGATTGGGAAGAGAGACAGTGAGAGAAAGAGATGTGAAAGAGTGAGACATATTACCTCGTTCAGGAATAATAACTACGTTTATCCCCAACAGCAGCTCATCCCAACTAGACAGCTTCCGCTTCAGCAGTAGCGTGCAAGATCTTTCAGTTCATGGTAGTCAGTTCGATCCTGGCTGGGATTGATTCCTTATAGGCTCCCTAGAGAGAGACAGAGAGAAGTTCCGAGTGGAAATTTCCAAACGCAGTTTCAGATAAGCTTAAATAAATTATTAGCAAATGACCATAATTTACTATTCAGCGCCTTAAGACAGCCTCGAAGTTAATAATGCGCCGTTGCGAGCCTATCGGAGGGTCATTCGTCGAATATTAGTTATGGACGAAAAAGGAGTGTACAAGAGATCAAACAGAAGAAGCTAAACGACCCGCAATTTACACACGATTTTCATATTTAATCCAAAATTAAATAGACACACGCAGACAATATGTCTACCTTCCACGCCAGTACGATCATAAATCAATTTTTGCATTCCGTAGTAGGCGGCACATCTTTGTGTCCTTCCTACTGCCCTTTCGTATTTCAACGCGTTGACCTTTGCAAACATTCATCATTATACCAATTTTCGAGAAAGAACATAAGTATCCCAGTATACCCATAGTATCCCAGAGACTGCCGCAATGACGGTACTGGATTTTTGTTTAATTCAGGTATTTAGCGACGACCTGCCAGAAGCCTGACAACCATTTATGGATGGCCTAGGGGCTGGAGCACATACCGGTATGCCTTGATTGCAGAGTGTCGAATTAAGGCCTTTGCGATTCCCACACCAAAAGGACCTTCTTTTCCATCTACTTTAGCCCACTGCGTCCATCTATTAACAAAAATCTGCAGCCCGCCTACTCTCCACAGTGACGTCACCACTCTAAAACCTTCGGACAAGACTATTGACCGCCTAGGCGTGCTGCTCACGTTGGCGGAACGAACTACTTACCACTTCATCTCAATCCTGGACACTATAAATCAACTGAAATGTTGATAGGTTGTCAATGGACACCAAAAGAGATGACCATCGCATTAACATCCAACATTTACACTCTAGACGTAGTTGGCTAAGTTGTTGAAGAATTGCAATCAGTTGAGAGACAAAACTGGACAACAATCATCATTGTCCACTACATTCTTCTCTTCTTAGTTCCTGCGCGTATCTAAGATCCCCGTAAAAGATATAATTCAAGTAAAACAACAACTGAAAGAAAAAGAAAACATCAACTAATAGTTGGACACGATCTGATAATAGTTCACAGCTGAGTGGACGATGGACACTTGACATGAGCAGAGCATCTTTTGACGACCATCGGCCTCTTCAGTCACCTATGGCAACATGCAGCAAACAGAATTTCAAAAGGAATCTTAGGAAAACTATAAATAGCATCAGTTTTCAATAAGCGACTCCAAAAATCTCGGGTGGAATGCGGTCTACTTTGCTCTTATGGCTTTTAACACTGGTCGATGTGTGTCACACGTCGTGTCAGGTTCGAGAGAGAGAGGCAAGTTCCGGCTACACCACTGAATTGGAAGGAAATACAACAGGTCCTGCCACACAGGCCGCGGCTCATGGGGCAGACAAACCTAAGCAGCTGCCTAGGGTGGTCAATTTCAGAGGTATTTTCCTACCATGCAGTCTAACCATCATTATAGTCCTGAGGTTCAAAAACTTCTCTGATTGGTGGGACTTTTTCTAAATGTTGACTTTCTAGAGGCGTCCTGTTGGAGAGCCATAGCAATGCATTGGCAATGCTAATGCCAAGCCCTCTCGGACAATTTCCAACTGCATTAAATTGAATGGGGGAACGGCCATGGACCCACTTGCCTAGGGCGCCAGAAACTCACGAGCCAGGGATGCACACGATGTCATTACTGCATACACTTTGTTCCCAGTTGCGTTGGACACACCAGTTCCCGTGAGATCACAAAGTTAAGCAGCGCAACCCCACGTCAGTACCAACATGGGTGGTTAGTAAAGAACGTTGGGTGCTACAAATTACCCCTCTCCTTCGTCCTTATACCTACCTCCTCATCTCCCGTGGGCAGCCTCCTAAGGGTTCGTCCTGTTATGGCTGCCTGGCTTACTCCCCAACCCTTGAAAGTAATCCAGTAATCCATGCATGAGAATCAAAGCCCTGCACTCAGTGTGATGCGCACGATGTCACCACTGCATGGAAAGAACCCTTACTACATGAAATGTGGAGATCTACAAAATTTCCTAGTGTAGGAAAACCCTGGTGTCGGTGGAGGAGAAGTGCAGTAGCGGTTCTAGCATACGCGAGGCCCTGTGCAAACCTGTGCAAATTGAAAGTGCGAGGCCCTTTCAACTTGCAAAAGCGAGACCCCGTGCATTTGCACAGTTTGCACGTGCCTAAAACCGCCACTGGAGAAGTGTACCACTTACGAAAATAGAACTACGACAAATAACGGAGCGGCGAATCGCGTTGGACACACCAGTTCTCGTCTGATCACTGAAGTTAAGCAGCGCAACCCCAGCTAGTACTGACATGGGTGGCCGCTTGGGAAAACTGGGTACTGCTAATACCCAAAAATCGTCGCATTAGTGTAGTGTCTGTGCAGTCTCTGCATAAGAACTGCACTGTGGACGGGGCTCTAATGACCTTTGTAGTTGAAGAGCCCTAAAACACCAACAAACAACAAAAATACGACCAATAAGCATAGGGGTTGCAGCATTAGCTTGACAGCCGGTTGTGTCAAAAGACCGACTCATAGATCGCTGACGTGTCTTAATGGGATAAAAATGGATACCCGACCGTACCGTAGGAGGAAAAGGGCTAGTAGTTATGATATGTTTGGGACTGAGGTGAGCGGTTGGAGGAGTGGAAGGGGTTTTGTTATCTTCTCATGATTCATGTGAAGTCATGTGAAGCTCCACTCGCACGCCCAACTGACACTTGCAGCTGACAGGTCGACCTCACTTCACGGAACAAACAAACCACAGTATACAAAACTTACTTACCGATAAATCTTCGAAGATGCTTCTTGGAGACATCTTGCAATCCGTTAAGAAAGTGTAATCTTGACGAGCCAGAAAATCTGCAGAGCAGGCGGAAGATGGGCGCAGAAGAAAGCAGCAGTAATTTATAATCTTCAATAATGAGTGTCGAAGACGTCCTGAATAGGAATATTTAAGTCCGATATCAGAGACAAGAAAAGAAGATCTCCCTATACATAAATTAAGATGCTTAAAAATAAATAAATTCCATGTAAGTGGCATCCGAGTAGAAAGACAAAAATATTTAAAAGAATAAATACAATAGAAGCCGTTTTTTGTCAGTTTTGCACTCAGAGTCTCAAGAGCCGATCAGAAAGGCTGAAAAGGAGGAGGACAAAAAAATATTTTTCAGCCTTTTCTTCCTCAGCATCTCTTAATGCATCTTTTGTCATTTCCAGCTTCATACCTTAACAAATAATCATTACTCTTCGCGTCTTGGTAGCTCAGAGACTTTACTACCGCTTATCCAAGGCAAAAAACAACTCCTAACCCTTGCCTCTCCTATGGCGGGGTAGGGTACTCATGTTGTCCCTCTCAATGGACACAAAAGCAATATATTAGTCTTTGTTTTTCCGCAACCGGTTGCCGACCAAAGCTGCAACTTGATGCTTATTTATCGTCGGTCTACTGATCGTTTGGGGGGGTCAATTCTACCGACGCCTGGGGGCGAGCTCCTACACCTGGAAATTTTGTCTCATCTACCCGCTGCAGACCCGCCGCGGTGGCGTAGTGGTTCGCCAGTAGTTCTAGGTTCGATACTAGATAGATGTGGGTCGGCTTCTGTCGGGCGAGAGAGAGGCCGCGAATGTGCCTTCTTTCGGATGAGAAGTAAAACCGAGGTCCCGTGTGGCTGTACGATGGCACTTGCACGTAAAAGAACCCTCTCTACTACGCAACGGGTAGATGAGGCAAAATTTCCAGGTGTAGGAGCTAGCCCCCTGGCGTCGGTAGCATTCCCCAACGAACACTAGACCGACGATAAATAAGCGTAGGGGTGCAGCTTTGGCGGGCTGCAGAAAAACCTATGACCAATATATCGCCCTATGTCCATTCAGAGGGACAAGACGAGTACCCGACCCTGCCATGGGCGGGAAAAGGGGTTAGGAGTTGCTTTTGCTACCCGCTGCGTAGTAGAGAGGGTTCTTTCACGTACAAATGACATCGTACACCAACACGGGACCTCGGTTTTACTTCTCATCCGAAAGAAGGCACACTTGGGGCCCCTCTCTCTCTCTCTCTCGCCCGCAAGAAGCCAATCCACTTAGGTCCAGTATCGAACCTAGAACTACTGACGCAGTTGCCGAATCTACCGCATATCCGAGGAGGGTGGCATATTTCAAGTGAGAGAAAGATGGGGCTCCAGAGCAGGTTCCGTCGGACGGAAGCAACACCGTTGTCCCGTTATGGTGCCTACGGTGTTCCCACTGCCGAGTTGCAAAATGATTCATTTTTGTTTGAGCCACAAATACTTAAAATCCACTAATTTTGGTGCACAACACGGCGCATAGGGATTCCAGCATTAGGTTGGTAGCTGTCTGTGCCAAAATAGTGTCCAACGGAATAGTAGAGGTATGTTACACCTGTTTGTTTGTTGGCGATTTAGGGCCCTTCAACTACAAGGTCATTAGAGCCCCGTCCACAGCATAGCTTTTATGCAGAGACTGCATAGACACTACACTAATGCGACGATTTTTGGGTATTAGCAGTACCCAGTTTTTCCAAGCGGCCACCCATGTCAGTACTAGCTGGGGTTGCGCTGCTTAACTTCAGTGATCAGACAAGAACTGGTGTATGTTACACCAACGGGTTGGAGAGTCGGCCAAGCAGGCATAACGGGCCGAACCTTGTAGGGGCAGCTCACGGGTGAGAGGGAGGTAGGAGTGGGGGATGTACTAACTTGGGTTGCGTTGCTTAACTTCAGTCATCTGACGAGACCTGGTTGGTGTCCAACGCAACTGAGCAGACCATGTGTTCCGCTTTGACAAGAGTAAGCGTAGGGGAAAAGAGGGAGGGTTTGGGATGCTTAGGATGTGACTGACAATCCAGGAGAGTGCTGACATACTGTCAAAGCTCTTTTTTTTTTCTGAATGTTTGCAAATCAAACTGTAATTACTGTGCATTATACAATCTGCAAGATTATAACATAAACCCCTTTGTGTCACTTTCATTTATAATTCATATATTCATATCATTTGATAAAATATTTAATATTACATTACGCAAATTAAAGAAAGGGAGGAAGAGGGTATTAAATGTCAGTGACATGCTTATCAAAGTTCTTTGTTTCTTTCTTTGAATCATAAATAATTTCGATACGATAGCTGAAAAATAACTTCTTATCCACTTGGAAGATGAACACGGGCCACAATTGAATGACTAAAAATCTCTTTTAATTAGATTACAGTTTTCATTATTAACTATATTTCTTACCCGGCAGCGGATTTTTTTTTTCTTAATGATGAAAAAGAAACTGTATTGACTCCATCTTCTGAGAAAAGTCCATTTTGCTCTCCTGCAATTCTTCAAAGATTAGAAACATATAAAAGAGATATTGTGTTACGCTGAAAAACGAAAGAAAACGCAACAAATCATCACTGTGCTTACCAGTGTCGGTCTACCCCTTGCTTTTCTTTCAAATAATCGCAACGTAGTGAATGCTACGGAAACAAAAGATACCATCTCTTCATCAATTTCTTCCTGATCAAATTCTACCTCGAATTTTCTCTCTCACCCCCAGTCCCCCCCTCCCTCATCCGGTCGATTCCCAGACACTGTATTTCAAACGCCCACAAAACAAAGGGGTAAACGGTAAAGCCCGCTTCACAATAACATCGGGAACGACAACGGCCGGGAAAGTTGAAAAAAATTCAACTTTCCCGTTAAACGTAAGCCGTTTGACCAATAGCAGCGCACCTCAACCACATGACGTATCCGTCGCCCCTCCCCTCTGCACAAAATACGTTTTACGTTCCCGTTCCCGTTGCTGTTGTGAAGCCCGCTTAAGGCCTTCGTGAATTTAACATTCACTCGGGCGCAACCATTAAATTACAGCCCATTATAAAGTTGTTTTTATTCAAAACGAGTAATACACTATCTGACTCCCGCGTGCAGTGCACCCTTTGTGCCCCTCTCCTCTCCCCGGGGGATGATGACGGCCCTGGGAGACGGGAAGAATATCAACAAATCAAAGATACGAAGAGTACAAGGATGAGGAGCTGGTTAGGTTCAGTACAGGGATGTCGGTTGTTGAGAGCGGATGATGTGGAGCAGGGGTGTCCAACTGGAGGTCCGCGGGTGGCATGTGGCCCTCACAATCGATACCATGTAGTATACATATGCGGTCTGCTACAGAGAGGCGCAACGAGAGGGGGACAGTTATTCTGGCGCAGTTGGACGGGGGCATCATGCGCCACACTTCGATTAAATACCATTTCGGCAATTGGCAAGTCAAATAAACTCGAAACTTTCGGGCCGAACTTGGGGCCCCGTCCACAGCATAGTTCTTATGCAGAGACAGCACAGACATTACACTAATGCGACGATTTTTGGATATTAGCAGTACCCAGTTTTCCCAAGCGCCGCTTAACTTCAGTGATCAGACGAGAACTGGTGTGTCCAACGCAATTCGCCGCTCCCGTTGTGTGGCCTACGGGGTACTCCAGTTTTACATGCCTGATGTGGAGTTAGGAGGGTGGGTTGACATGGCAAGGCGTGTGAGTTGACGGGTGCATTACTAGAAACAGGTTGAAAGGACATACGGACGATAAGCGGAAGACGAAGGTGGTACGACAGCAATATCCAGGACGTGCCACAGCCTTTTAATTCAAGCCCAGAAAATAAATTGATCCATCAAGGTGAATCTTCGGGCCCTATCATACAAAAAGTCCTTATGATTTCTGAGTACGGAAGTGGAAGAGGAGGAGCACAAACACCTGGTGGTTCCTCGTACTTGAGTTAGGATCTCTAGGAAGAACCGCTTCGGTGTCTCAGAGGTAGTGCGCTGGACTACGACGTTCCAATCCTGGACAAGGTGGTTTGGTTTATTTCGTGCGTGAAATAAGCTTCTAGTTTTCGTTCGTTCGTTGGTGTTTTAGGACCTTTCAACTACAAGGTCATTATAGCCCCGTCCACTGCGTAGCTCTAATGCAGAGACTGCACAGGCACTACACTAATGCGACGATTTTTTTGAATATTAGCGGTACCTAGTTTTCCCAAATGGCCACCCATGTCAGTACTACTGGGGTTCATTGCTTAACATCAATGATCAGACGTCAACTGGTGTGCCAACGCAATAAGCCACTCCCGAGAAGCTTCGGTGCAACTTCCATCGAATGGAAAGCAAAGAAGAGTACCCCAATGATTGCTCCTGTGTCCCGGTGGGGCAATAAGTGGGCAACCAACCCTGCCATAGGCAAGTGTGACTAGGAAAAGATGCCAACAAAGTGATACACTTTTGACCAAAATAATTGCAATCAAACTCGCATTGTCGGCCTTGGTCTGATCTCTCATGTGAGCAACGAGTGACACTATAACTTTTCTTGGCCCCTCAAAAGTTTTTATTAAGGTCGAAGGTCAAGTACGTTTGGTCTCAATCTGCGGAGGACAGCGCATTCATTATTTTCTTGTAAGCACGGGTGTGGAGGAGATCCAAGGACGCATTTTTTGCAATCAGCTTCGATCCCGGTAGCACAATTTGAGACTCTTCCAGCCTTTCGTTCAAATCCGTAAAATTCCCAGTAAATCTAGATCGGTAGGTGTAGGAGTTCGCTCCCTGGCGTCGAGTCGGTGGAGGTAAAGAGTTCCAATCGTGAAAACAGGCCGACGTTAAATAAACTGTATAAAAATACCGTCCAACACGTCGCTCATGGGTACCGGACCTTACACACTGGCGGATCAGTGGCGTTTCTTTGTTTAATGCTTGCTGGTGTTTTAGGGCCCTTCAACTACAAGGTCATTAGAGACCCGTCCACTGTATAGTTTTAATGCATAGACTGCACAGACACTACACTAATGCGACGATTATTGGGTATTAGCAGTACCCAGTTTTCCTAAGAGGCCACCCATGTCAGTACTAACTGGGGTTGCGTTGCCTAACTTCGGTGATCGGACGAGAACTGGTGTGTCCAACGCAATCAGCCGATCATCCTTGTTTAATACAGTCAGCCCCTGGGAGGGGAACTACCAGTGACCCTGATTACTACCAACAACTCTGTCAAGTTATCGCTTTGCCAAAATTAAATATGTTTATCAGTTTCAGCATTTAATTTCATGTATACAAACTAAAGAATGCTCTTCATGGTCACTTTATGCAACTGGTGCACGATTGCACCAGTTTGATAGACTCCTAACGAACAAGCATGCGCGAACGCACAAAAGAAACGTCATGACATTAGTTACGCTAAGTATTATAGTTAAAAAACGCGAACATTACTGAAGATCTGCTCTGGATGTCAACTTCCCAGTCCATCAAAGAAAAGCAGTTTCTGTGTTCGTCAGGACAGTGGACATAAATACACAGCATGTGATATTAGGGTCTGTGCCCAAATCCGTGGAGCACTTGCAAACATTCAATTGATAAATCATCGTTACTGTGTTTGTTTTTCTTATCAAATTCGTTTGGTGCGTCTCAAAACAACCTATTTCTTGTTCGTTCGTGTTTGTTTGTGTGCATTACGTGCCAATCCAGGTTGAAGGTCGAGCACACCAACGTGGTGGCCACACGTGATTCCATGCGGTTTATAAACACAATGGTTGAGTGCATACAGCGAACAGCAGTGTTCAGTAACCGCATGACGTCATTGCCCCCTGCCGTATGCGCTGACAGGTCGCTGGCATTCACATGTTACGCAGATTCAATACTGATCCTGACCAAGGATAGCGCAGAGATAAAATTCCCGATGTAGTCCGACCCAGTGGTTCCTGGGTGGCATGCTCAACTTGTGGTACCATGGATACAGGGTCGTTTCTGGCCAGAGGTAGGTAGGTGGCATCTTCCAAACCAGACCTAAAAGAGTGCCTTGTGTACGATGTTACCGCTGTACAGGAAAGAACCCTCTCTACATCGCCTTTACAATCAGGCCCTTATCCCGCCCGTGACAGGGTCGGGTCTGCGGGTGCTAACCCTCCACTCCCGCCTATCTCCTACCAGGTGTCCGTCCAGCCCATACACTACCAAATCCTTACGGGCAACCTGCTCCTACGTCTGCTTTGGTCCCCCTTTGCTCCGGGTGCTTCCGACCACCTGCATTCCTGAAACGGACCTAACGAGCTCTTCCTCCCCTATTCTCATTACCTGTCCATACCACCTCAACTTACTCTCCCTCATTTTTTCCGCGATGTACCCCCACCCCCAGACTACCTCTAATATACTCATTCCTAATTCTATCAGCTCTTGACACCCCACTCATGTACCGCAGCATTCGCATTTCGGCTACTCGCATTCTATTGACGTGGCTCTTCCTCACTGCCCAACACTCTGCTCCATAGAACATAGCTGGCCTAAACACTGCCCTGTAAAACTTCCCCTTCAACTTGATTGGGACCCTCCTATTACACAGGACTTCACTTGCCTGTGTCCGCTTCAACCATCCCCGATTTATTCTATGAGTAACATCTGAGTCTAAAAGAACCCTCTCTTCATGGAATAAAACATACATGTAGGATGTTAACGCCTGCAGCAGAGGGGGGGGGCAATGTCCCTAGCCCTCATCCTCAGCGTCAGTATTCGATTCATAGGTACCAAAATGCGCTGCGGGGGGGGGGGTGGGGGTAATGTGCCATGCTTGCTTCACGTCAAGGAATCCACGTGTACGAGATATTCATCAGCAAAATTAGGGTTTGTTGTTGTTTAAGGTCCCGTCAACTACAAGGTCATTAGAGACCCGTCCACTGTATAGTTCTAATGCATATACTGCACAGACACCACACCAATGCGACGATTATTGGGTACTAGCAGTACCCAGCTTTCCCAAGAGACCACCCATGTCAGTACTAACTGGGCTTGCGTTGCTTAACTTCAGTGATCAGACGAGAACTGGTGTGTCCAACGCAACTCGCCGCTCTCCACAAAATTAGGGGAATGAGTCCGTACCCCTCTCCCCTCTCTCCACTATCTCTTCACTTCACTGTCTCCCTTATGTCTCTGCCTCTCCCCTTTCTCCCCATTGTCTCTCCCTCCCTTTCCCCCTCTCTGTCTCTGCCACTCCTCGTCTTTCTACCTCGCGTGTTGCTAAATAGCATTCTGAGATGAAAGGAGCCTAGGAGCATAACGTCTCTAAAACATGGACGAAGGTGCAAGGAGCGTAAATGCAAGGCAGTTGAAGGCACTGGTCTGAAAGGGACTACCAGATAAGGGCCGCGATCCTTCTCTCCCCTACTAACACCGATGACAGAGTAGAGTTTAACTGAGAAGGAAAGGGAGTGGCACTTGGAATAGGCTCCTCTAAGTGATGCAAGAATTTCTGACGATGACTACCACTGTTATTAATTACAAAATAAAACCAGCGCCTTTAATTTGGTGTTGCGTGGGCGGATTAAGACAGGCAATAGTTTTAGGAGGGCGTGTGGACTGACACAAGTCTTCCGTCAATAAATAAAGACATATCATTTCCCGACTTCATAACACATGTTATGACGCCGGCACTCACTCGAGAAAGACGTCTGTAGGAGCTACTTTTTGGGAGAGTTCACCTTAACCCTTTGTCTTCAAATTCCAGCACGCCATTTTAGGTAAGACATTGGTTGTATATTTATCATAGTCATTGTCATCTCCTTGGTCATCTCATTGGTGTGTTAGGGCCCTTTAACTACAAGGTCATTAGAGCCCCGTCAACTGCGTAGTTTTAATGCAGAGACACTACACTAATGCGACGATTTTTAGGTATTAGCGGTACCCAGTTTTCCCAAATGGCCACCCATGCCTAGGGCAGGGTTGAGTGCTCATGTCTCATTTAAGACACAGACGATGTGTCAAACGGCATTTTAACGCAGCCCTATAATTAATTGATCAGCTTATTTCGATCCATTAGGGTGTTTCCTATGGTTTGTTGGTGTTTTAGGGCCCTACAACTCCAAGATCATTAGAGCCCCGTCAACTGCGTAGTTTTAATGCAGAGGCTGCACAGACACTCAGTGGCAGATCCAGGATTTTCGTCGGGGGGGGGGGGGGGAGCTAAAGCATGCATATATAATGTGAATATAAGTTTATATGTGCGCAGGGGAGGGGGGGGTTGCAACCCCAAAGACCCCACCCTGGATCCGCGCGCGCAGACACTACAATAATGCGACGATTTTTGGGTATTATCGGTACCCAGTTCTCCCAAGCAGCCACCCATACCAGTACTAACTGAGACTGCGTTGCTTAAGGGAAGCGGCTTATTGAGTTGGACATACCAGTTCTCGTCTGATCACTGAAGTTTAGCAACCCAACCCCAGTTAGTACTGACATGGGTGGCCGCTTGGGAAAACTGGGTACTGCTAATACCCAAACATCGTCGCATTAGAGTAGTGTCTGTGCAGTCTCTGCATGAGAACTACGCAGTGGACGGGGCTCTAATGACCTTGTAGTCGAAGGGCCCTGAAACACCAACAAACGACAACAACAACTGCGCTCCTTAACTTCAGTGATCAGACGAGAATTGGTGTGTCCAACGCAAGAAGCCGCTCCCTCTTACGACTGTGATCACGTGATGTGTGCTCAGGTCTAAAACCGGATATCCATCACTATAAAGTAAGCAAATATTTCCAAACTTTCAAAAACGTTGCTTTAAACATTACGCGCCTTCATCATGATCTCCACCTAATGAACATTCAGACTCTTTTACTTTACGTTTGCGAGCATTTGCAACCTGAGAATATAAACAGGATGCCCGTCCCCGCCAAACGTGTTCACAAACAGTAAAATGTTCGCACAATTATTTAGTCATAGACAAACGTTTACAACAGCCTTTTGTTCGAGCACGCGTTGCATCCCCACAAGCCTTAAGAGGGTAGGTCATACACACCTGAATACTGACATCGGACAAGATATAAGAGTCGTGTCTCTCAAATTGGTTTCTTGGTGCTTTAGGGCCCTTCAACTACAACGATCAGTAGAATCCCGTCCACTGCATAGTTCTAATGCAGAGCCTGCACAAACACTACGCTGCTTTTCGGGTACTAGCGGTACCCACCGTTCCTAAGTGGTCACCCATACTAGTACTAGCTGCGGTTGCGTTGCTTACCTTAAGTGATCCGGCGAGAACGAGTCTCTCAAAGGGAAGCGTACTTGACTTGAGGTCATTATAGCAGGTTCAATTCTGATCGAGGTGATTCGTTTGTTTCACGTGTGAGGACTGGAAACCTCCAAGTGTGCCCTCTGTCACAGTAAGAACCCGCTCTAAAATGTCCCACTGGTCCCCCAGTAAAATGTGCACAATGCCCGGGAAATGAACTCTTTTTAAAAACAGAGAAAATCCCATCCTCCCCATCGGGACAAAAGGTGTCCTTCATGCTTCCCCTTGCCCTATAAGACGCAAAACCCAAAACAGTCAAGCACGCTACTGAGACGGGCTGCCCAACAGAAAAAAAAATTATCCCATCTGGGAAGGGAATAGAATCATCATTACTAACGCCTTCCCTGCCTAGGGCAGGTTTGTTTGTTGGTTTTTTTGGGCCCTTCAACTACAAGGGTCGAGTGCTCATGTCTCATTTAAGACACAGAACGATGTGCCCTATATTTAATTGCTCAACCTATTTGATCCATTAGGGTATGTTTCCTTTGGTTTTTTGGTGTTTTAGGGCTCTTCGACTCCAAGATCATTAGAGCCCCGTCCACTGCGTAGTTCTAATGCAGAGACTGCACAGACACTACACCAGTGGTGGGGAACCTTTATTTGAAGACGGGTCACAATAACACGAAAAAAGAGCAAAAAAAAGTTGTCTGCGGGTCAGTTGCAATCACTATTTAATTTTATGAATAAAAAATTATTATTAATAATCAGTATATTAGTTTATTGAATTAGCAAATAGAGAACATCATCATAATGCCCTTATCCCGCCTGTGGCTGGGTCGGACCTATGGGTTCTAACCTCCAGGTCCCCGTTCAATCCACACACTATGATACAATAAACTAGATATGATTCACGTTCGGGTGGGTCACTTAAAATTGCACGGTGAGTCACTTTGTGACCCGCGGGTCACAGGTTCGCCACCACTGCACTACACGAATGCGACGATTGTTGGGTATTAGCGGTACCCAGTTTTCCCAAGCCGTCACCCATGTCAGTACTAACTGGGGTTGCGTTGCTGAAGTTCATTGATCAGACAAGAACTGGTGTGTCCAACGCAATAAGCAGCTCCCGGTATGTTTCCTCCACGAACTCAAAGCGGGGACGGGGGGGTGGCAAGTTCCTACATCTGAAAATTTTGTTCCCGAACCACAGGCCTACGTAGACGGAAGTGTAGCCAAGTTGCGTTGGACACACCAGTTCTCGTGAGATCACTGAAGTTAAGCAGCGCAAGCCCACGGTAGTACCAGCATGGGTGGTTGGTTGTTGTTGTTTGTTGGTGTTTAAGGTCCCGTCAACTACAAGGTCATTAGAGACCCGTCCACTGCGTAGTTCTAATGCATATGCTACACAGACACTACACTAATGTGACGATTATTGGGTATTAGCAGCTCCCAGCTTTCCCGAGCGACCACCCATGTCAGTACTAACTGGGCTTGCGTTGCTTAACTTCAGTGATCAGGGGTCTCTAATGACCTCGTAGTTGACGGGACCTTAAACTCCAACAAACAAAATTCAGTGATCAGACGAGAACTGGTGTGTCCAACGCAACTCGCCGCTCTGGGTGGTTGGTAAAGAATGTTGGGTATTGCAAATTTCCTCTCTCTTATGTCCACTACCAACCTCCTCATCCCCCGTGAGCAGCCTCCTAAGGGTTTATCCTGTTGTGGCTGCTTGGCTAACTCCCCAACCCATTAAATGAATCCAGGAAATCCAGATGTTAATCCAGTAAGAGTCCTTTACTGTAGACAGTGGCGTCGCTAGGGTTGGCGTCACCCCCTCTCCCGAACTAAACCGCTTCTTCTGCTTTGGTGTCACCCCGTTTCTCATAGTGCGAGTGGCGTCACCCGGTGCGGCTCGCACCCCCTGCAACCGCCTAGTGACGCCACTGGCTGTAGAGCCCTGTCTTGACATCGCAGCTAAAGAAAGGCGCACTTGGGGTCTCTCTTTGTTTCAAAAGGAGCCAACCCACCTCGGTGCAGGATCGTACTTGTAACCACCGCTGCAGTAGCCCAGCACACTATTTCTACGCCACCGCAGGGGGGGGGGGATGGGACGAGAGCCATTTTTCCGCCTTACATTTATTACAGTATCTTCGTAAATCAATAAATGTTAGTATCAGAAATGAATTCCCTTTCTCTCCGCCCCCACTCAACTTTTTTTTCTTATTTTGGAGCTTTTAGCATATTGATAACATCCAGCAATCGATACACGTGCACAGAAGTGACTACTGGTATGCCAACGTTGCCATCCCCCTTCTAGTTGGTGGGCCCCCAAAAATTACAAGCAGATATTTCAATTTCCTAATGTCAGCGCCAATGTCATCTTTTTTCTTCCTCTCCTGCAGCATCTCTTCGAAATAAGCTACTTGGTTTGCAAATGAAAGTTCCATCATGCATGGTACTTCATTTTTTCATCTCTTTCTTGTTCCTCTTCCCCCCTCTCTGCCAAAAAAAAAATGTAAAATACTGTATCTTGGTGCCCCTTCCCTCCCTGCTAAGACCTCTTGTCAAAAAAATTCCATTGATCCTGGGGTAAGACATTGAAACATTTAATTCCATCTATCCATCAATGCAGATTTATTTCACAAAGAGAGACGTATGACAAAACCCGATCAATTTCAGTGCCCCACTATTCGGTACTGGGCTGCCCAACCTGATTTAAACGGAAAGTTTGGAAGGTGGGGTTGGAATATGAACTTAAATACGTGACGAAAATGACACCTGTGAGGATGGATCTCACGCGACAACCTTATTATGGATATTTTTGTGCAGGCAAGCGGATAAAGTTAGTGGAGTGTGACCACTTGCTGATGGATCCATCCACATTTTTACTAAGTTGTGATAGGTCGGTTGGTTATTGAGTTATTTGACATCAGCCTGTCAGCTCTAAGGTAGGAGGAGAGGGCCAGTCTGCGACCACCGTTGAAGTTCACCATCTACAAATGTACTTCTTTAAAAAGTGGGGGAGGGTGACATCGGATGACAACCCTACCCTTAAATTAAGTTATCTGTTCCACTTTCTACAAGGGCAATAGTGTCTTTTGGACACCCCGAAAAGAGAGTCCGATCAGGATAGACTCCATCCCCACGCACAAATGCCGGAAGTGGCAGTTCGTCTGTTTATTGAACGTCGGCCGACATTAGGAGGAGGCGAACTCCTGTACTTGGGAGTTTTACCGATCTGCACTTATATTTTACACCGTAGTGGTTAGCACGCTCGGCAACTGCGTCATTAGTTCTAGGTTCGATACTAGACCGAGGTGGGTTGGCTTTTTTCGGGCGAGACAGAGGCCGCGAGTGTGCCTTCTTTCGGATGAGAAGTAAAACCGAGGTCCCGTATTGGTGGACGATGTCTGCTATGCAACGGGTAGATGAGGCAAAAATTTCCAGGTTTAGGAGCTTGCACCCTGGCGTCGGTAGCATTCCCCAACGAACACTAGACCGACGATAAATAAGCGTAGGGGTGTAGCTTAGGCCGGCAACCGGCTGCAGAAAAAACTATAACCAATATATCGCCCTTGTGTCCATTCAGAGGGACAAGATGGGCACCCGACCCTGCCATAGGCGGGAAAAGGGTTAGGAGTTGCATTTTTTTATACTGTATGTGGAAAGGGTTCTTTTCCGTGCAGTGGTGACATCGTACACACCACACGGAGTACTCTAGTAAGAAAGGCGTTAAAGAGGCCACCCACCTCCAAACGGATCGAACCTGTAGCCGAGAACTCAAAAGTCAAACACGCCACCAACTGGCAGGTACTGGGCATGGGTGACTGCATTCCTTCAACTGCAAATACCGGAATCTTCATCAATGAAGTTAATCAACGCAACCCCAGCTAGTACTGATATGTGTGGCCTCTTGGGAACACTGGGTACTGTTAATACCCAAAAATCGTCTCATTACTGTAGTGCCTGTGCAGTCCTTGCATCAGAACTACACTGTGGACGGGGATCTAATGACCTTTGTAGTTAAAGGGCCCTAAAACATCAACAAAACAGAACGCGGGTCATCCCATTTTCCAAAAGAAGCCACGATCGATAGCCAGGATCGAACCTAGGCACAATCATCTCAAGTGGGCTGTCAATTTAGCTATCAAAACCCTGCACTACTGCATATAAACGTGACCCCGTAGCGAGCAAAGTTGGCCTTACCACCAACCCTTTTATTCAAAATTCTAGTCCTGACAATGTCAAATGGCAATCAAATGAAAATATTTGCCTGCAACGACATTCCAATGCCAACCACTAATGGAGAGAAGAACGCGGCGGCAGTAACACCAAACATCTAATGGCCATTAAGGAAATTTATGCGTAACCACATTGAAATTTAATCACCCCCATCAACTGAGCCTTCTCTAGGGCCCGTCAGATAACCAACGCACCAGTCTGACACTAAATATTTCGGGTGGGTGTTGGCGGCGGTACTGGTGGACATTTGAGTCCAATTGAGACGCACATTAACTAAACATTTGCCTTCCATCTGGTTTCTATCAAAAACAATTGATCTGCTGAGGGTTCAGGATACATTCTCAAAATTGATCCCCCATTAAAGAAACATCCCAGTTGAGGAAGAAACTAACAGTCTCCTAGGGTCCCAATCGCCACCACTGCACTTATTACTGACCTTTGGCATTCAGAAGAGAGTGTGGATGACCACAAACATACCTCCTGCATGTGAAGAAATGTCAACTTGGTCAAATTTATTTTCGAACCTAACGAGTCCATTTTGACTCTAAGGGCATCAAAATGGGCCAGCGGTGATGGCAGTTGCCCACCATGTAACCGACAGACAAAAATCCCCTGGAATTCACGTCTGTTTAATATCTGCATCTCATACTTTAAACAAGTGAGGCAGGGGGGGGGATTGCATGAAACAGTACCACATTATCCTGCTCTTCCTCCTCTGAGAGGGTAGGAAGGCCGAGGATTGGTGCGACACATGCCCCTGCCAATTCACTCCAGCGCTCCTAGAGGTCAGAAAACGAGAAATTAGGAAACAATAGCCGTTTACAAAATGGTTAAATATATCGTCATCAGTAGAGATCATCTAATACCGATCAGATGTCTCTTGGCAACAACTTGACTTCACTGTCCAAATGTCCACTTCTGCGTCTTATGATATTCAATCACTGACCTGACTGACCCCCTTAATATAAAAAAAAAACAAGAAGAAGCAGCTCTCTGTCAGGAAGGAATCTTAGACTGGCTGTTGTAAACTGAAGCGATAAGCAACTACAGATATTTCCATCTCCAAAGACATGCCGACAAGCCTGTCGACTGAAACTCTTCACGTTCAAGAATCGATATTGTTGTCGGTCACATCTAACAACTTTTATCACAAAGTGCCGAATTTTATGCACCCAAGGATGGAAAGAAAACGGCGTAGGAAGTCCTAAAGAAGGGGGCTTAAGACTGTCGGATGAATAAATAACCCAACTATAGCAAAAAAGCAACTCCTAACCCTTTTCCCGCCTATGGCAGGGTCGGGTACCCATTTGTCCCTCTGAATGGATACCGGGTGATATTTTGGTCATAGTTTTTTCTGCAGCCGGTTACCGGGCAAAGCTGCACGCACCCCTACGCTTATTTATCGTCGGCCCAGTGTTCGTTGGGGAATGCTACCGACGCCAGAGGGCGAGCTCCTACACCTGGAAATTTTGCCTCATCTACCCGTTGCGTAGTAGAGAGGATTCTTTTACGTGTAAGTGCCATCGTACACCCACACGGGACCTCGGTCTTACTTCTCATCCGAAAGAAGGCACATTCGCGGCTTCTCTCTCGCCCGAAAGATGCCGACACACCACGGTCCAGTATCGAACCTAGAACTACTGGCTAGAACTACGCCACCGCGGCGGGTAAGCCCAACTATAGATACATAAATATTAGAAAATAGATGACTCAGGATTAGAAAATTAAACTTAACACCACATCCATTTGGAGCCCTAGGCTCGAATCTACTTGTCCTATACTAAAATTTGGGCACGGTTATTAATTACCACGCACTTTTGCTATCAGATAAATGTTGCTCATAGCTACAACATGTCATGTGTATTTCTTAAAGGGTTCGTTGTTGATGACATGACCGAAAAAAAGTGAAGCACCCAACCCTGTCCCACAACAGAATGGTCTGTCCTTCAACGCGAAATTCCATTTAGCCATGAAGGTCACTTGGGCTGGTTGGCTCTGTAGATTATTTACATTAGTTTGGCTTTGTTGGATCAATAATAAGCTATACAATCGAGCCTTTATTATTGAAGTATCAACAGTCTGTCGAAACCGGAAGGGAAGGGAGGACGGATGAGGGACAGGCACGATTTTATTATCCATCTTTTAAGTCGGGATTTTAACCGAATTAGGGTTTCACTGTTTAATCATGGGACACCTGACTCGTTGTGTATTAAACGCGAGTTTCCCTGCACACCATTATCTCATGGACAATAGAGAGTTAGTGGTGAACGTCGACGAAGACGAAACGAACGATACGAGGTCAAA
>JAAFCE010007744.1:10448593-10482028 GCA_013389805.1 Trigoniulus corallinus
TTTGACCTCGTATCGTTCGTTTCGTCTTCGTCGACGTTCACCACTAATGCCTAGTTCCGTATCACCACACTTCAACGCTAATCACGTCGCCACTGATGACATTTTGATGACGTTTTGTGCTAGTGCGTTATGAAGGACCCCCAGCGCAATTCCTTAAGTGCAGCACTTTATTTGGAGTCACCGCACGCCGCCTTACATTATCCTCCGCCATTTTTCAAGCAGACAGCTCAACCGCCAACCAATCAGAACGCAGCGTGATGTGCGGGACGCTGTGAGTTGACACATGGCTGCTCTGCGGCACCCCAAGTAGCAGTGTGACGTCACCATTTTTTTTGTGCTGTGTCGTCTGATTCAACGGTTATAGCGTTAGCGCGTGGGTATACGGAACCAGGCATAACTCTCTATTATTTTGACGCAGCCCGCTACCAACACAACGCTACAATTCCTATGCTTACCGATCACGGCCTGTTTTGATTCGTCGGAGCACTTTTCCTCCACCGACACCACGGGGGAGGGCGATCTCCAAACACTACAGGGACCAGTAGTGCAGTACCACTAAAGTGGTAGACAATGGCTTGAATTCCCAATCGGGATGGTAGGGAGGTACTTCTCTCACACTCTCCTTCCTTTGAGAGGCCTACACCACGGTTCTAACTTCCTATCTGACGGATGGAGCACACTCGAGAGCTGCCTCGTTCACAACTGGATAAAAACACTCGCCTCAATCAGGATTGAACCTTCGAACCATGATATTTAGTCAAAAAAGTTGAGTCATTGAGAAACGGTGCGATGGATCAGGATCTAAACTCTACCTGGCCTTGCAAATTTTAAGACGTTGCTGGGTGGTTGTCGTCACTAATTTCCATCATGTTGAAGACGGATCGGCGAAAGGATGAAATGACGTAAAAACTGACTTCATCAATTTGACTTAATCTTAGATGGGAGGGAAGCAACAACGAAAATGTTTAGCTTAATAAAGTTAATTCTGCACTGGATTATATAACAAGACATAAATCGTGGAGGTACCTACCCAATACAGTATTTACAGCCTTGGCATCTTCAATTTCATTTTATATGTATCCTCAAGTCTTGATTAGCGCCAGATTACATAGGCAATTCCCAAACGATGAAATAGTGAAAAGACCCTAAGTAACGAGATTAAAAGTTAGTTATATAGATAGAGAAATAGAGGAGGGGGCAACCGGATTTAGTTTATTAACTTGACTCCAAGTGGAGGACGAGCGCCTACACTTGGAACTTTCGCCAATTTACACGTACCTGATCCCGTCTGGTGAAAGGGGTCTTTACGTACAGTAGTGGCATCTTACACACCCCAACTTCATCACGACTACCTTCTATCCGAGACAATAGGTGCACTTGAAGCTTCCTTCCATCTCGCCCTAAAAAAAAACGAAGCTACCTACTTCGGTCAAACAGAACCTGGTTTTACTTTCCTGTCAAATGTGGTCCGCTTGAAGCCTTATGGACGAACGTTCGTGAGGTTCGCATGACGAATAATATACCTGTCCTGGGACTGGAATAAAAAAAATAGGCTAGTAGAGAGAGTGAGATGAGTGCGCGAGTGAGTCATAAGAAAAGGAAAGTATCCGAGTACTGTTGGATTGATTTGGGGGTGTTTTACGAGCCCTTCAACTACAAAAGTCATTAGAGCCCCGTCCACTACATCGTTCTAATGCAGTCTGACACTACGCTGTTAAGATGATTTTTGGGTATTAGCGGTACCCAGTGTTACCAAGCGGCCACCCATGTTTGTACTAACTGGGGTTGTTTGGTTCGTTGACCTTTTAGAGCCTTTCAACTACAAGGGCATTAGAGCCCCGTCCACTGCGTAGTTCTAATGCAGGGACTGCACAGATACTACACTAATGCGACGATTTTTTGGGTATTAGCGGTACTCAGTTTTTCCAAGCGGCCACCCAACCCATGTTAGTACTAGATGGGTTGCTTAAATTCAGTGATCAGACGAGAACTGGTGTGTCCAACTCTATACAGCCAATCCCAGTCCTGTTAAATGATGGCCCTTGAAATTCTAACCTTGGAATCAATCGACCACCAGTTAATCAACTACAGCACTATGCAGTCAAAGGCATAGACCTTCACTACCATAATTCCTCTGTAAAGGAACAAAAACTGTCGATTTTTTTGGCAACAGTAGTCTGGAAAGTTTTAAAAAGTTTGAAAATTATACGTCTTACTCATTTCAGCCAACCATAAGCGTTTCCTAACAGTGCAGACTACAAGTTCGAAAACAAAATCATCTCGACAGACATGTCATATTACAGTACTTACTGAAAAAGTTCAAATATGCACCGTGCCGATTTTTAAAATCAAAGTTTTCCGTTTGTCTTCGACACAAAAAAATGAATTTTTTCAATTTTATAAAAGCAAAAACAAATTCATAGGCGCATATAGTTTTTAAGAAAGCATTTCTTCGCCTTCACGAAATGGTAAATTGATCAACTGACAGGGACTAGAAAAAGCACTTCTACGATGGTGTCAAATCAATAAATATAAAAGCGAGAATTTCTCATAAAAATTTGCTGAAATGTAATATGAAAATTCATAACTTGATAACGTGCACGGGGGTGGCCGGGCCTAATTTTCAGACCTTAACTATAAGAGTACACAACAATACTTTTGGGACGTCCTAAGTTGAGAAATTGCAGGACACTTTCCCGCCCCTTTCTGAAGCTTGCCAGATAGACTCGTTTCTAGAAGCCATGAAGACACCCACAGGATAGATTACCGTTTGCTAATCGATGGTACTTCTCCGTGTATTGTTTGTTTGTTTGTTGGCGTTTTAGGGCCCTTCAACTACAAGGTCATTAGAGCCCCGTCCACTGTGTAGTTCTGATACAGAGGCTGCACAGACACTACACTAATGCGACGATTTTTGGATACTAACGGTACCTAGTTTTCCCAAGCAGCCACTCATGTCAGTACTAACTGGAGTTGCGTTGCTTAACTGCAGTGATCAGAGGAGAACTGGTGTGTCCAACGCAATTTACCGCTCACTTTTCCGTGTAAGAAGGGCTCTTTTGAGTTCAGGCAACATAATAGAGTTAAACTCTTGCACTCGTGCTTCGCAAACTCACAGATCCGCAAAAATTTCATTCGAACTGAACTTACTTGCATCTGCAATGTTTTTGCAAAAACCTCAAAAACCCTATACAGACGTGTTTATGTTTACTTTTTGTAGTAATTTATAATTTTTCATTCTTTTAAGTGTAAAATTCGTAAGAAACTTTTCCTCCAACCAATATAAATCAGTTAAAAATTCCTTTTGCAGACTACTGGATTTGCATGGAATCGCGGTTCATCTTCCCTATTTCAGTTCATGTAATGCTGGGTCCACACCGGCCGCGCCGCGCTGCGCCAAACAAGAAATCGCTGTGCGGCGCTGCGCTGAGTGGTCGGTTTTGACGGCAAACAGCGCAACAACGTGCGAAGTTGCGAACACGATCCGCTTGATGTCGGTACATCAAACGAATCTGCTCGTTCGTGCTGCAAACACATTGCTGTGTTAAGCGCTGTTTTGCGCAGTTCTGCTCCATTTTGAACAGGACGTTGTTGCAGAGCGCAGCGCGGCACAGTGTGGCGCAGCCGATGTGGACCCAGCATAAGGGTAACATATGCATACAGTACTATACTGTAAATGTGCTAGCGTGATACCGCAGTTACATATTCGCGCGAGTGGCGAGGTGCAGACATTAGAGAGTTTGCTGGATATCTAAATGTGCCTCGCACGTAACGTAACATACCACACGATGCCACAGCTTTACTTTGCATCAGACGGATGTTCGCTTGGGGCACCCTTTCCCTTCTCGCGGAAAGAAACCGGGATCGAACCTACAACCACTGACTAACGAGTCAAGCATGCTACTACTAAGGCGCCGAGGCGGCTGGACTAGGTTGGGTCCTTCATTTTGGCCGGTTCTTTCATCAATTACGTAATTTTGATTTACCACACCACGTTTCTTTGAAACTAATTGTGAATGTTTCCTTGAAAACATCTCACGAATGAAATATATTGACTGCCATCAGCGTATAAGCTATCATCATACTCTTGCTCCGCCTATGATCAGATGGGATCTACATGTGGCTCTTCATTCCCTCCTGTTTCCAGCCAGGTCTCGTTCACTCAGCACAGTGTGCTGTCCTACCGTATAACCGGGTCTCATATCTGCCACCTAAAACATGCACCCCTTTAATGAACTACACCAGCTCCTCCTACGATAAGCCCATACTATCCAAGTCTGGTCTCTTACATCAGCTTATAAGATGTAAGCGCCCCTTATAGAGCTCTGGGCGGTAGAAAGAGACAAGAACATTGTAAAAACGTTATCAAGTTTTAAAATGCTAAGGGTTCAAGTTCATTATTCAAATTAGAGCAATTTGGAAGCACTTCTGTTTTTCTTTTTCAGACCAGATATTCCACGTCAGTTCAATACTCTCCGTTTTCTTCTTTCAGCTCCGTTTCAAACTCTTTAATAATCCTAAATAAAAACCTTACATTCGTATTTAAATGTTGTTAATACAGTATGTACATGTATAATCTTAAAAGAAATCTAATGATCAAAAAAAATTGCAAGTCGTACCACTTTTTAGTCGCATAACTTCAAATTTAGATTAACAAGTTTTTTGTTTCCTACGAAGAAAAAAAAAAGGCAGAGAGATTAAGACGAAAGTAATGCGACAACAAATATATGACAGCGGGTGTGGCGAGAGGAAAAAGAAATTGTAAAACCATCTTCAAGCCAAGATCAAAAGTCACAAATCATTAAAGTAAACACACACTCAACATATTACAGACTGTGTGAGATACAAATTTTTATCAATTAAACCAAGCCACGTGAACTTTCTCTCTTTCACTCGCACTCAAGAGATGAGGTTTTAATCAAGAGATAATCTTAATCCTATATGTATATAGTTTTTTTCAGTAGCTGAATCACAACCTTAAATACACCACACTAAACCGTCGCCTCACACATAGTGTTAGTGTTGTTGCAACGACAGCGTGGAGGCGATCTCATGCAGCTTCACAATGTAACTAGTGTGTGTATATAAACAGAGTTCTTATCACTTTTGACAAAAAAAAAACACTAACTCAAGACACGAAATCGAAATTTATATTTCATCCACGTCAGATTGTACACGACTCGAAGAAAAGTAAAACCTTTTACGCAACAAGTCTCTTAAGAGAATATTATTACTTACAGTTTGCTAGCAGTAGTAGTAGTAAGATGGTAGCACTAGTACTAAGAGATTTAACAACGATCATCCATTTCTGCAAAAGATTCCAACAAATTACGATATCATGAGGTAAATTGAGAAGTTTACTTCGTCAAGATTATAACTATCAAACTAACAATTGATCTCAAATAAGTCTTTTAACTTTTTAAAACTCAAATAAGACCATGAAATGAAATAGAAAAACACGAGCAGCCATACCTCCTAACACTCAGTTCCATTCTGCTTATGCGAATGGCAAAAAATGGCGCCTCGCGGAATAGAACAGCGGAAGTGACGAAACGTTTCAAACCAGCATGGATGCCAAAGAATCGAACCCAAATACAGTCAGTACATTCATTTCTCATGTGATATTTTGTTTTTTCTCTCTCCGTTTTAGATATCTCACCGCTGCATGACGATCGTAATACTCATCAAAAGGCTCAGTCTTCTTTCTACTATAAGAGACGCTGAATTATCAACTTGGACAACGGACAGCAACTGATGGCGTCATCAGATTGCTGAAGTCAGCATTTCAACTAGATTAAGAGAATCTCATCATCAACTCTCAATCGTCATCACCATCCGAAGAAGAAGCAGCAAAAGAAGAAAACAGATCTCGTTCAACTAAAATATGGAGTTAGAAATGGAATACGAACCAAGCAAAGTGATGGACGGGACCGCAGCATATAATAGCTTCTCGTCCAATCGGACTTCCCGAACGGTTATGAATTGTGGTTCCCAAATCAACAGTACGTGTGCCACCGTCATCAACTTGTCGGAGCACGAGCCGATCGACTACACCGACGGAGTTGAGATGGAACATATTATCGGCATCATAGTGCCCATTCTATTCGGCATGGTAGTGGTCATCGGGTTGATCGGCAATGCCCTGGTGGTCGTGGTGGTGGCCTGCAACCGCCAGATGCGCAACACCACCAACATTCTCATCATCAATTTGGCAATGGCTGACTTGTTATTCATCACATTCTGCGTGCCCTTTACGGCAACTGATTACGCTCTGTCCCAATGGCCGTTTGGAAACATGTGGTGCAAAGTGGTCCAATACCTGTTGCACGTGTGCGCCTACGCCAGCGTCTATACATTAGTGCTCATGTCACTGGATCGCTTCTTGGCTGTGGTGGTACCAGTGGCCTCAATGTCGATTCGAACTGAAAAGAACACCTATATGGCTATCGCCGTCGTCTGGTCAGTCATCTTGGTCAGTTGCATTCCTGTCTACATATCCCATGGCAAATACGAATATCCCTATGCCATGGAAGAGCACAGCGCTTGTACCTTTTTGCCGACAGAGACTTACAACTTAATGGCTTTCCAGATATCGTTCTTCTTGACCTCTTACGTCATTCCATTGACTCTCATCTGTGTCCTCTACCTTTTTATGCTGATGCGTTTGTGGCACGGTGTCAATCCAGGTGGACACGTGTCCATCGAGAGCATTCGTGGCAAGAAAAGAGTCACGCGACTTGTCATTGTGGTGGTCATCATCTTCGCCGTCTGTTGGGCTCCCGTCCAGATCGTCTTAGTTCTCAAGAGCGTTCAGCAATACGAGATCAACCCCACGAACATTGTGATTCAGATCGTGTCGCAGGTGTTGGCCTATTCTAATTCTTGCGTCAATCCCATCTTGTATGCTTTCTTATCAGAGAATTTTCGCAAAGCGTTTCGAAAGTTGATTGCCTGTAACGCCAAAAGGCCGGCCAATAGTCGGTGTATCAACGGCGAGCGTAGCGAGACACGGTGTATGATAACAGGAACTAGCAAACTGACAAACAATGATATAGACATCATATGACACAACAGAGGAACCAACAGTCACAAATGGGATTAAATTAGGATCGACAAGAACAACAACATACTGTACTCTGACACTTGCTGCACACTAAGGAATTCTGCATTATTGACGATGACAGCAACGGAAACTTGTTGAAGAACTACCAACTTGTGGTGCAAGAAAACAGTCCAAGATCAGAAACTATTTGGTAGTAGGTGCCATAACTCAAACTAAGTATCCAGCATACGTTGTTGTCGTCCTCGTCCTTGAAGTTACTCTTAACCAAGCTGCACATGCCCAAGAAGGGATTTACAAGCAGAAATCCTGCAGAATCTACCAAAAGTACCATGGACAACAGAACTAGATGACGATGTCTTGCAAATGATTCTTACTTATTCAAGGGAATCCTTTGGTGTTGGGCACCAAACATCAAGCGCAGTGCTGTTCATCAGGTTCGTTCACCAATGGACATTCTTCAACAAGAAAGCAAACAATCTGTCAGTGCTACTGAGAAATTTACAAGCCAAATGATCCTTGGATGGCAACACATTTGTACAGTCACACTTTCTAAAGACACATTCTGTCCTCCTGCTACTGTCTTCTTCGAGACTCCTCAAACTTCAAGAGCTGAAAATTCTTGGAGGACATTCTTCTTTCTTCCAATTCAGTGTCTCGCCTTTAGTGCTAACAACTTCTCTCATAAGGCTCATCGAGGAAAGCTTCAATGTGACCTTGTCAAGAAACATCACTGACATTTGATTAACTGCACTGTGATGTGCGTGGCAGTGAGACGGGGGCCGCATGACTGCCGAACCGGTGGCCAATGATCGGGGATTTTCAGTGTGACAGTGCTATTTTTGGGAAGAGCGGAAGGGGAAGACAGGGGACAAGGGGATTATTTTTTTTTACTTCACTCCAAACTTTCATCCCTCGCTTACTGTTTCAAAGTACGTACTATGCAGTGGGTACCCAAACCGTCATGTAAGACCGTCATACAGAATCACTTCCGGTTAATTTCCAAAATCAGCTACATTATTGCTATTAACAGTTTTGTTCATATTCTACTTATTGTTCTATGATTATCCAGAGAGACCCAAGAGTGTGGAGAGTAAGGCGCTACACGTTCAAAGATCCGTACTAGGTCTTTTAAATGCCATCTCGCAGTTCTAGGACGCATGTTGCCATGCAGAGCCTGTTGAGTTGTTGATTCGAGGATTCGATTCTGATGGGACAGTGCCTTTTTCGACCGACACAGACAGAGTACAGAACCTGGCCCAGATTTTGGGGGAAGGAGCAAAGGTGGCATTTGCCGGGGGACGACAAAAATCTGGATCGGGGCCCTGGCTTCAAGGTTCTATCGGACTACATGGCTCTGCATAATGTACATATACAACCCAAGAAGTATAGCCCGTGTGCCCCATGCACGGCCGGCTGGAAGATTTATGCCGCTCGGGAAAAAGTTATTAGCGCAGGTAAAATATATTTACAAAAAAAAACTTTCTTTTATCGAAAAAGATTGGGACACCGCTCTCAGAACGTGTGGGACTTCCGTCAAAGGCTCCAAAAATCAAAGTCTGAGCTAGCCCCATGCTTTGGTAAGTTACTGACGCCTGGGGAAGTTAGTTACTACAGTTAGGGAATTCTGTCCGATCTCTACTTATAATTTACTGCATATGGAAAGGGGTTCTTCTCTGTGCAGCGGTGACGACGAACACAAGCCAAACCAACAGCCTCGTTTTTCATTTGGCGTAAGGGCCATTGTCACTATTGTCACCCCATCCCGCCTGTGGCGGGGTCGGGTCTACGGGTTCTTATCCTCCACTGCCGCTTATCCCCCACCACGTCCTCCTCCATCCCGCACGCCTCCATGTCCCTCTGCACCACCTGCTCCCACGTCCGTTTTGGTCTTCCCATACTCCTGGTGCCCCCAATCACATGCAGCCCCATAATGGACCTAATAAGTTCCTGCTCCCATTCCTCATCACGTGCCCATACCACCTCAGCCACTGTTCTCTCATAATGTAGTATATGCCATAATGTCAAGCGTCCCCTGCATTCTCAAGACCCCTTACTAGACAAACAAAACTACAAGTCCTCATTTTACACTCTCAGTCAGCGGATAGTTTAGCACCAATAGAAAGATGTAGTCTCACGTGGAACCACTTACCAAACAGATGGGGGCAACAGCCCCCCAAAAAATGCTAATCCTCAATTGACAATCAGCAATCAGTCATCGCTTCTTTCACAAAGTACGATATGGTGATAAGCAACTAGCAACATCCTTACACCAATATGAAATTGCCATGTCCAGTAGTAAAACCAGTTTCCATGTATGCTTGGGCTTTAACTCTACGCTGTGTGGTCCCAATGACCTGCATCCCTATGATGGACCTAACCAGCTCCTTCCCCTCTCCTAATAACATGTCCAAACCCAGGGCCTCCTGGACGCTTCGGGGAAACCAAAGATTTAAATATCAAAGATGTTATTATCAAATTTTTTTCAGAAATATGAGGCCCCTCTGAGCCGAACCTGTCCATACCATTTGCTGTCTCTCATAGCAAGATCTTTCAAAATGTCACTTTATTTTTGAAATTATGTAGATACCCGGTTACCCTCCGCGGTGGCGCAGAGGTTGCGGGCTCGACTACTACTTGTTTGTTGGTGTGTAGGGCCCTTCAACTACAAGGTCATTAGAGCCCCGTCCACAGCATAGTTCTTATTCAGAGACTGCAGATAGACACTACACTAATGCGACGATTTTTGGCTATTAGCAGTACCCAGTTTTCCCAAGGGGCCACTCATGTCAGTACTAGCTTAACTTCAGTGATCAGACGAGAGCTGGTGTGTCCAACGCAATTCGCCGCTTCCTCCACTACTGCGTCAGTCGTTCCAGGTTCGATACTGGATCATGGTGGGTAGGCTTCTTTCGAGCGAAAGAGAGGCCCTGCTTGCCCCTTCCGTCGGATGGAAAGTGAAACCATGGCCCGGTGTGGTGAACAATGTCGTTTGCAAGGCAAAGAACCCTCCCTACTAGGGTTTGTCGGTTTTGGAAACCGGTTTTCCACACCCATTTGTTAACGAAGACTCTAAAACCGGAAAACCGGTTTTTTTAAATAAAATGTCGGCTTTTGTATAAGCCCTACTCTGGGGCAAAATTCCCAGACGTAGGAACTAGGTGGTGCCTGAAAGAACAGTAGGCCGAAAGGAGTTGCAGCTTAGATCGGCAGCCAGCTGCGTCACAATGCCGTCCAACAGATTACCTGTAACTCAGTGGGACAAAAATGGGTAACCGACCCTGCCAAAGGCGATAAAAGGGTTAGTACAACCAGTGCCCACGGTGCAAAGGTGTCCATAGGTCCATAGGTGCAAAGAACGCAGTCCGCTGCCCTGATTGGGCGGCCAATCGATGTTAACCAGCAGGCAAAAAGCAACTCCTAACCCTTTTCCCGCCTATGGCAGGGTCAGGTACCCATTTGTCCCTCTGAATGGACACAGGGTGATATAGTGGTCATAGTTTTTTCTGCAGCCAGTTGCCGGCCAAAGCTGCACCCCTACACTTATTTATCGTCGGTCTAGTGTTCGTTGGGAAATGCTACCGACGCCAGGGGGCGAGCTCCTACACCCGGAAATTTTGCCTCATCTACCCGTTGCGTAGTAGAGAGGGTTCTTTTACGTGCAAGTGCCATCGTACACCCACATTGGACCTCCGTTTTACTTCTCACCCGAAAGAAAATCTCGCCCGAAAGAAGCCGACCCACCACGGTCCAGTATCGAACCTAGAACTACTGGCGAAGTTGCCAAGCGTGCTAACCGCCACCGCGTCAGGTCAATCAATGTTAACTTGCAGGCATTAAGAAAATTATGTGAAAATATTGAGGGGGGGCGGCCACGACATAACTGTACGCTGGCGAACCCATAGGACCGGCCCTGCGGCAGTGTCCCGTAAAAAATTATCTAATTACACAACATATTGTCGTCCCTCCAAGTTGCTAGTTTCTTATGGCCCATTAGTCAGAGTGGGACCAAAAGGATAAAAGTCCAGCTGCTGCGTCGCGCATGCGCTAATCGGCATCATCACCTCCTGAGGTTGGAGGACGGAGACTGCGCAGAAGAGGAGGAGGATAAAACCTTGCTCTATTTAAAATGCTAACCTCGTTAACTAACTAGCGGAGACAAGCAGCTGCCATGAAAACGTGTGCGTGTGCTTAGCCTTAATAACATCCCTTATTCGTTTCTTTCTGAATTTGATCTCCAATTAAACCTTAATTATTCATAAGTTTTTATGAAACTCACCAAACTAAAAACACTTCTGTCGTCGCCGTTGTCGTCATTATCGTCGTACATTGAGTGAGACAGCCTTAACATCCTGTCGTCATCATTAACATTTTTTTTTAATGACAAACAATTTCATCCAAAATTAGGTATGAACGTGTTATAATCCAACAACCATCAGACTTCTGAATTTCAAAACCGGCCCGAAATGGACTCATTAATATACAGCATAATGACGAATAGATATGTCAAAATACTTAAAAAAAAGAATGTCGGTATTATCGAAAATGGCGTCATCATTATAAAAATTATTTTAAGACGACAGATTATTATTATCGTTATTAGCGTTAAGATGTTGAATGGAATTTAATACTCGAGTATTAAAAAATATCTGCAATCTACTTCACTGAAAATGAATATAATTCCTCGACAGTCAGGAAACACAGATTCGAGAAGCGTCATTAAACATTCAACGATAATAATAACAACTCAATTAAATCTCCATCCAAAGTTTTATACGTCATTACAACGCCATTTGTACCCGATTCTGACATGCAAATGCAAACTTAATGAGCTTACGCTAGACTCGCATATCTCCATCTTGGATTACCTTAGTGACAACTTGACTGTTGAAACAGTCGGAAGTAGAGTGCAAGGCTGGTGGGGTTAAATTCTTCAGGCTCGGATACCGACTCACAATTAGTTTTCCATAGAAGGACGAGGCGGTGGAAATACGAGTCCTAAGCCGTGCAATAATCTGCATTATTTACTTGGGAGGCCATGTCAGTCATTTTTCCCCAGTCCCATCGCCATACCTGGAATGCTGGATTAATTTAATGGGTTGGGGAGTTAGCCAAGCAGCCATAACAGGTTGGACACACCAGTTCTCGTCTGATCACTGAAGTTAAGCAACGCAATCCCAGTTAGTACTGACATGGATGGCCGCTTGGGAAAACTGGTTACTGCTAGTATCCAAAAAACGTCGCATTAGTGTAGTGTCTGTGTAGTCTCTGCATCAGAACTACACTGTGGACTGGGTTCTAATGACCTTGTAGTTGAAGGGCCCTAAAACACAAACAAACAATCTTCCCCACGACGTGTCCATATCACCTCAGTCTATTCTCCCTCACTTTTTCGGGAATATCCACCAAAAAAATGAGGTTGATGTGTCCGACAAAATCATCCCGGAAAAATTCCGACAAAATCATTTATCTCTCATCTTTTCCGCAATGTCTCCCGTAGCTTGAGGGTGGGAGACATTGCAGAAACGACAGAGGATCGGTTGAGGTGGTATGGGCAAGTGATGAGGAGGGGAGAGCAGGAGCTTATTAGGTCCAATTGTGGGACTGCAGGTGGTTGGGGGTACCAGGGGTAGAGTAAGACCAAAACGGAGGTGGGAACATGTGATGTAGAGGGACATGGAGGCCAGCGGGGTGGATTCTGGATTCATTTGGATTCTTGATTCATTTAATGGGTTGGAGAGTTAGCCAAACAGCCATAACAGGACGAACCCTTAGGAGGCTGCTCGCGGGAGACGAGGAGGTAGGTGTAGAGGACATAGGAGTGGGGGAATTTGCAGCACCCAACGTTCTTTACCAACCACCCATGTTGGTACTAACGTGGGCTTGCGCTGCTTAACTTCAGTGATCTCACGAGAACTGGTGTGTCCAACGCAAAGCACCTTACAAACACAATAATGGGTTAGGGAGGAATCCAAGCAAACATAACAGGCTTAACCCTTATGAGGCTGCTTGTGGGAGATAAGGAGGAAATGGTAAACTTGCAGCACCCAACGTTCTTCAATAACCACCCATGTTGGCACTAACGTGGGCTTGCATTGCTTAACTTCAGTGATCTCACGGAAACTGGTGTGTCCAGTGCAACTTGGCTTTTTGTAGGGGGCAGGAAGAGGCATATGTCCTATCATGGCGCTGACCATCAGACTCGAGTACAGACCATTTCTGAACTGGTGACGTATTACAAACTCGCCACTGGCAGATCAGACATGGTAATGTCTAGTACACCCTAAAATACACTGTTGCGAAGTTGTTGTGGGATGCATGCAAAGTTGTAAGGCAGCTATATAGATACTGCCCCCCGGACAGTATTCCATGTACATACAAACACATCCAAGCACCATCATCATCACCCCCTTATGCCGCCTGTAGCAGGGTCGGGTCTGCGGGTTCTAGCCCTACACTCCCGTCTATCTCCCACCAGCACCCACGTCTGCTTCGTCTCCCCTGCTCCGGGTGCTTCCAAACACATCCAAACATTTTTGAAAAGTAGATTCAGTTTCACTCCAAGAAGCCCGATGCGCACACAAAGTAGACTGCACTGAAAACAGCTTTTTTGTTCTCAAACAGTGTTTGCAAAAGGGGGCTAGCAACCTACGAGTCTCGGGCTGCGTCTGGACCGGCAGCAACATGTATCCGAGTTGTTGCGTCGTGCTCTCACCATTGTTGATGAACTAAATCCAACAAAAATGTGGATTGTTTAGCAACAGCCCCGCAACAATGTGTCCAAGTGTGTACTACCCATTTCGTTACTCACTCCAAATTCGTGTGGACATGTGAACTGCTCACTTTTTCGCCAATGGCTGAAATCTCAACATCAATCATTCAACAATCAGAGATACCACCGTGCTGTTTTATTCAGTGCTGGATTTAGATATAGGCCAAGTAGCGCCCCCCCCCCCGAAAGGACCTAAGCACCCTTGGTCATTTAGGCCCTAACCTGCCGTATACCCTAAACTATGTTTGCACATCCAGTTGGATTATTTTTTCATAAAACCATCTAGGCAGTCCTCTGCTGTCCACAAGGGCCCATTAAAATACTTGCCCATTAAATATTTGCCAAATAAGGGCCCATTAAAGTCCTGAATCCAGCACCGATTTTATTTGCTAGCCGAAACAATATTAACTAAAATACAATACTAAAATCTACTAACCTGGTGTTAAGGAATTTGTGCACACCTTTTGATTCAGCGACTACTGTATTATTAGGAGTGTTTTGGGCCCTTCATGGTGGTCGCTTTCCGTCATCTGTCGTAAACTTCCTGTCTCTTAGTTAATCGTTTCACATATACCTATATTATAAATATTATTATTATATTATTATTTTTTTTTTCGTATAAAAAAACAAATATTATGTGTGAATGGAAAACATATACGCTTCACTTTCATATGTGGTGCACCACTCGACAATGCTGCGTCAACACTGGGCTGCCGAAAGACAAAAGAGAGAGGAAAGGCCAAGAAGATTCATAAGAAAACATACCCTGATTAAGAAACAACGAATCAGTCACTTGACCAGCGGAAGAGGCGGTGCAGAACTGTTTTTTCTCCCCTCAATTCCTTACCCAAGCCTCCAACAGTTCAAGAATGGACTTCAGGAGGATTCAAAGGCTCAACATTGAAGGAACTCAACTCTCATTCTCCCATCTCCAAGTTGTGAAATGGAAACGAAGGAGTACGGAAAGTTCCTTCTCAGTGACATTACCTGGACCATTCCCTCCTTTCCTTCCCGAATTCCCCAATCCGAATCTGTTTAGTAGTACATGTCCCCCCTCTCTTTTCCATTTCAAAGTAGCAATTGTGTAAATAATTAATTTAAAAACACGTTGGATTTTTTAAATCACATCTGTCATGTTTTCAAATGCACTCGTTATTGTACAGTACAATAAAGTTTACTTGTTTCCTTCCCCTTCTTCAGTCGTTTCCACGGTCTGTTTGCTTCATTAATGACAATTACGCGAGACAAGGGTGTCAGCCCGACTCGGCGGGTCAGATGTAGTGAGAGCTTGTCGTTGCAGATTCGATCCTGGCCAAGGCAGTGGCTTCTCTCGAGCGAGAGGGAAGTCTCAAGGTTCATTTTCAGTCGGAAGGAGAGTAAAGCTGTGGCCCACTTCCACGTAAATGAACCCATTCTATAGGCAAGGCGCAAAATGAGGCCGCAGGGTGACGCAGCCGTACGAAATTCTGCTAGCAGGCAATCACTTACGTTGAAAGCCATTTTAGTTGACGCAAATTGCAAACCAGTATGTTGAAAAACTACGATTCAATGTGTGGTGATGGCCTGCTAGCAGAATTTCGCAGGGCTGCGTTAAGGCTCCCTCACACCAACGCGAAACAATCGCAGTCGCGGCGGAATTTTCGCCACAGGAACACGCGCCGAACAGGAGCACGCACTGCGACGCGGTGGATTCGCCTTTATATTCACACCAACGCGTCAGTTTAGTTGGATACATTCTTATTAATTCTATTAGTTTTTCTGTGAACGCCATCTTGTTCTATCGAAATCCGAACAACGATGACGACTAAAGCCGTGCCATGCAGCGATTGTAAATAATTTAAATAATTCGCTGCACTTTCGCAACCGCGGGCGCGATACATTCGCTGCGGTGTACACATGACCATTGCTCGTCATGGGTAGCGTTTTGATGCGAATAATTCGCCACGAAAGATCCGCTGCGACTGCGATGTTTCGCGTTGGTGTGAGGGAGCCTTTACGCTGCGTCACCCTGCGGCCTCATTTTGCGCCTTGCCATACAGCAGTCATCTCAAATGTGCGACCTGCGGAGAATTTTGAGAATTACAGATAAATTAGAAAAAAATGCCGGTAAACGTACAGGTAAACGCATTGTACATTAAATATGTATTAAATCCTCTATAACAGGGGAGGCCAGCAAGTCGATCGCAAAGCCAATTATGGTCGATCACTCGCGATGTATTGACTTAAGACCCGCCTCGGTAACGTAGTGGCTCAGTGTTTCTAGGTCTGCTTCAGTGGTTCTATGAATATGAATATATAATCCTTTGTGACGGAAACCTTGCTAGGGAGACTTTTCATGCTAGACCACTTTGCCTAGATCTCCACCAGCACCCAAGCAACACCTTTGCCTTCCGCACCCATTCCAACCGCTCCACCCCAGACCCCACCACCCCCAGAACCTCTTCCAGGGTGGGGGTGCCCCAACCCCTCCTGCAGTGATCCAGCGCTGGACAAGCCAGTATCACATGCCTAACATCCTCCTCTTCGTCCCCACATAATCCACAGCCCTCATCTCCACCTGTGATCTTTGCCATCCTCTGTTTCGTCTCCAGTGACCCAGCTCTTGCCCGAAACAGAAGTGAGCTCTCCCACGTGTTGTCATAAATTACCTCCCTCTCTATGTTAGGCTTGTTCCCATACACCCTCAACGATTTCTTTGCCGTCCTTCCCTCCATCCCCTGTCGCCACTGCTCCAACCCCCACTCCTTAACTTTGTCCTGCACAAGTCTTTGAAGTGTTATTGCCCCCTCCATGCCCTCCGTGGGGGGCAGTGATATGCCTATCTTCTTTGATATTCTGTTTACCCTCCTCTCCCAGTTAGTAGAAACCTTCATGTCGTTTACCCATGTATTTACCTGCCATACTGGATTTTCCTTTTGAAGCCCCCATATCCTGCACAGGTACACCAACTTACTAACCATTTCTCTCTGTTCAAATGTAGCCCATCCCATATCCCCCTGTATTGCTTCCACTGCTGTAAACCTATTTCCCCCTAATGCCATCCTACCTAACCTTCTTTGGGCTACTTCCATACCGTCCATTACCTTTTTACTAATGCACAGAACCTCGTTTCCATATGTTAGCCCTGGCACTGCTACCGCTTTCCATAAGCCCCTAACCATTTCATACCTGGAGAATGAATCAAATGCCAGTTTCCTTATTAATCCTTCTCTGTTTTTTAGCTTACAAATGATGTTCTCCTCCATTGCTTTTAAGTATCCCCTATCATTTGTGAGTTTAACCCCCAAGTATGTAACCTCTGACACTACATCTATCTCCCTCTTCCCCAGCTTGATTGGCATCTTATTACTAGGCCACATGTTGTTCTCTCCTATGATCATCAGCTTTGTTTTGTCTTGACCAAATTCTAACTTAAAATCCCTACTGAACTGTTCACAGATATCCAGTTCTTCTTGGAGCTCTCCCTCTGTCTCTGTCAACAGCACTATATCATCACATTGGAAGATGGCGGGCAATTTGATACCATCTCCCAAGGAAAACCCTAGCCCTCTATCCTGTAGCCTAATCCCCAGCTCATTGATGTACACTAGGAACAGAATTGGCGATAATGGACAGCCCTGTCGCAACCCCTTGTCCACATCTATCTGTCCAGTATTTATTCCCTCCCAATGGAAATCATACCTAGTGCCTATATACAGCTTCTGGAGCAGCTCCACTAGAGCCCTATTCACCCCATACTTGGGAAGAACCGTCCATAGCTTCTCTCTATCCACCTTATCATATGCACCCTTGGCATCCAAAAAACATAGGTATGCCTTCCATTTTTTCCTTTGAACTACTTCCATGATCTGTGTGATCATGTACAGGCTATCCCCTGTTCTACGCCCCTTTCGGAACCCATTTTGGAACTCTACTAATTTGCCTGACCCTTCTATTATTGTCCCTAGTCGCCTCCTAACTAGCCCAGCAAATAACTTGTACATGCAACTATTTATAGCTACTGGCCGATAGCTATCTAGACTTTCCTTGCACTTTCCCTTGCCCTTGTACAGCATCACTACCCGTGTGATGCCCCAGTCATCTGGTATTTTTCCACCCCCTAAACACTCATTAAATATCCTTAAGAGCAGTTCCCTGCCTTTACTCCCTAGTGCTTTTAGAAACTCGTTTGCTATCTTGTCCTCCCCACATGCTTTTCCTAACTTCAATGCATTAATCTCCTTATCTAACTCTACCCTGGTAAAGCAAGCCTCTCCAGCAGATGGCCCCTGCCTTGTTATGAGGTTCTAGGTTCGATTCTGTACCGAGGTGGGTCCAGTAACGATCACGACACATTTTTGAGATAAAAAGTAGATCTTATTTACACAAAAGTTGGCCACCCCTGCTCTATAAAACTCTACTGTGTGTATTTCATACATAGCACCAAGTGCGGCCAAGTTGCGCTGGACACACCAGTTCCCGTTAGATCACTGAAGTTAAGCAGCGCACACCCACGTCAATACCAACTTGGGTGGTTAGTAAAGAACGTTGGGTGCTGCAAATTAACCCTCTTCCTCCTCCTTTCACCTACCTCCTCATCTCCCGCGGACAGCCTCATAAGGGGTTAACCTTTTATGGCTGCCTGGCTTACACCCCAACCCACAAACTAATCAAACTAATTATATATACAGCAAAACTTCTCTAATCGGTCCACCCCTGGGGATATAGTAGGTACTGTAGTTTGTTTGCACATAGGTCATGGTGCATGTGGCCCGCAGAATGTTTCACTATTTTCAATATGACCCTCCATCATCATCATACCCTTATCCCGTCTGTGGCGGGGGTTGGGTCTGTGGGTTCTAGCCTTCCACTCGGTCCTCGTCCCCCCACACGCTGCCATGTCCCTCCGGACAACCTTTTTCCACGTCTGCTTCGGTCTCCCCCTACCCCGGATGCTGCCGACCACCTGCATTCCTGGAATGCACCTAACGAGCTCCTCTTCCCCTCTTCTCATGACGTGACCATACCACCTCAGCCTATTCTCCCTCATCTTTTCGGCGATGTCCACCACCCCCAGGCTACCTCTAATATACGCATTCGTAATTCTATCTGCTCTCGACACGCCACACGTGTACCGCAGCATTCGCATCTCGGCTACTTGCATTCTATTTACATGGCTTTTCTTCACTGCCCAACACTCTGATCCATATAGCATAGCGGGCCGAACAACTGTCCTGTAAAACTTCCCTTTCAACTTGATTGGGACCCTCCTATCGCACAGGACTCCGCTTGCCTGTTTCCATTTCAACCACCCCCCATTGATTTTATAGGTCGCATCCGGATCTATCTCCCCATTGCTTTGAAACGTTGATCCCAAGTACTTTAACCTCCTGCACCTTTTTTACCAGTTCGCCCCTCGAGCGTATGTCCCCGTTGTTTTCCTGACTATCCCAATTGAAAGCTAAATACTCTGTCTTCTTCAAGTTAATCTTCAGCCCTCCCTTTTCCATTGCTCCTCTTATATCGTTTAGTCCCTTCTCTATCTGCTCTCTGCAGTCACTAATTTTCCCTATATCATCGGCAAATGCCAGGCACTGAGGGGCCCATTCTCCTACACCCGTCTGCAGTTCGTCCATAACCAGGACAATATGACCCTCCAATAAAGTGAATTTGACACCACTGCTATACAAAATACAAAACGTGTCGCCTTCCTGGTCGCCATCATTAATAACCCATTTCCCTCCACCTCGGCAGCGTCGGGTGCCCATTTTTCTTCCATTGGGACACATGAGCAATCTATCACACGGCATTTGTATGCAGCGGGCTGGCAACCTAATGCTGACGACCTAAAGCAGCTCCACCGACGCCAGGGCACGAATTCTTAAACCTGGAAATTTCAGAAGGTGTTTCTCCGAGCTGAGATGACATCGTATTAATTTCACAGGGACGCGGCTTTACTTCCCCTCTCTCTTGCCCGAAAGTCAGTTGCCCTCCCCGCAACTAGGATTATCTGACTGGAGTCTCTCTCTTCCAACAGCATTAGGCTGTTAGAGCTCATGCAGTAGTAAGGATCATTTTACTGTGCATAGGTGACATCGCCCAAAGTGTATAGAGCTTTCAAAGAATCCACGAGTGGCCCTGCCACCACCCTGAAAAAACTGCATAACCTGTGTAACACCATGACTGAGGAACTCCTGCACTCCAAACGAAAGCTTATCCTATCCAGTAGCAGATTAACATATTTATGGAACCAAGACCAAAAGGACTGAACTAGGCACCAACCGTCGAAATCGCACCTTCTGTAATTCTTTTTGTTTGCCTTGTTGGTGATTAAGGGCTCTTCGACTACAAAGTCATTACAGCCCCGTCCACTGCGTACTTCTAATGTAGGAACTGCACAGACACTACGGTAATGAGACGATTTTTGAGCAGTGGCGGTACCCAGTTTTCCCAAGCGGCCACCCATGTTAATATTAGCTAGGGTTGCGTTGCTTAACATCAGTGATCAGGCCCAGAACTGGTGTATCCAACGCAATTCTGCCGTTCCCACCTTCTATAGAGCAGAGGGCCTTAAAATGATAGTCAAATTATGGACATGAAAGTGTCAAGTCCAAAAATCAACGTTAAAATTAACAATTAAACCTAACTAGCACAGATCTGTATGGAATCTCAAGCCAGGGCTTACCTGGCCTAACGTAAATCCAACGCTGAATTCATCATCCCGCATCAGCATCAAAGGATTACTGATACTGTAATAACAATACCCTGCAATTTAAGCACAGATATTACGATCACATTGCTTGAAGGTTTACGGTCTTAATTTAATATTTGAAATACATAATTATATTTATTCAAACAAAAATTTATTCTAAGAATCAGATTAGATATGAATCAAAATAAACACAACTTCAATTGCCCCCCCCCCCCCCCCCCATTTACTTAGGAAATTAATGAAATAATTAATCGTCTGGTTGTTAACGTTCTCGTGGGTACAGGAACTAAATTTGTAGGTGTGAAATATTTAAGTAAACAACCTCTGTTAGATATTCCAGGTTAGGGAATTAAATAATTAAATCAATAGTTAATTTAATTAATATCAAGAGACATTAAATCAACCTATGACAAGTTCATTTACAGTCTGGAGAAGGTAGATCGAATTCTTTAAGTGCCACTGCAAACACCATCATCATCATCATCATCATCATCATCACCGCCCCAAAACACCTTTTCTCACCTATGGCAGAGTCGGATAGCCATTTGGCTTTGGCTCCCAAGAGGCACTGAGGCGGGCTGACCAGGTAATAACCCGGAGCGAGAACAGTTTACGTTAAAATGGTACGTATCATGTGATGCCTGCAGTTGAAGGAGCCAATTGTTATTAGGCTATTACACCGGGAAGATGATAAGTTGGCAAGTATTCTTTATGTAGCCGGCTGGCGACCTAAAGCCACAATTTCCGTTTAATCAACGTCAGCCCAACTATTCTCTGAAGACATTTCATTTTACCGACGCAAAACCAGGACTTGCACCTCGAAATTTTACCGAACTACACGTTCGACGAGTCGTACACACCTGTAACTTTCCTCTATTTCTTATCCGAAAGCAGTCATCCGTAGTTGTTGTTTGTTGGTGTTTTAGGGCCCTTCAACTACAAGGGTCATTAGAGCTCCTTCCACTGTGTAGTTCTGATGCAGGGACTGCACAGACACTAAACTAATTCGACGATTTTTGGATACTAGCGGTACCCAGTTTTCCCAAGCGGCCACCCATGTCAGTACTAACTGGGGTTGCGTTGCTTAACTTCAGTGATCAGACGAGAACTGGTATGTCCAACGCAATGTGCCGCTCACAGTCATCCGTAGCGATCAGGCATTTAACCTTCACAATTTGGAGCGAATAACTAAAATAAAAAATAAAATCAAAGAGGAAGGCAACTCATGGACGAATTGTCGGTCACTGTTTTACAGGGCTGGCCAAAGGTCGTCTCCTGTGACATGTTCTGCCAGTAAGGCGGCTTTCACACCAAAGATGCAAGAGACAAGACATGTGCCTCCTGGATGCAGGAGGCATGCGTCTTCGAACACCAACACATAAAGCGACGACGTCTTTCACACCGAAATGACATGTGCAGCTTACGTCCTGGAAGCATGAGGCACATGTTCCTTGAAAACCGGTTGGTTGGTTTTATGCTTCCCGCCTCTTTGCCTTTTTGGTCAGCGTGCGATTCCCCTGTATTAGAAGATTTCCTCTATTGCGTTGAACACACCAGTTCTTGCCTGATCACTGAGGTTAAGCAACGCACCCAGTTAGTACTGACATGGGTGTTCGCGTGAGAACACCGGGTACTGCAAATACCCAAAAATCATTGCAACAGCGTAGGGTCTGTGCAGACCACATTAGAACTATGCAGTGGACGGGGCTCTAATGAACCTTGTGGTTGAAGGACCCTTAAACACTAACAAATCAATGAAAATCTGAATTAGCACATGCGCTTTCCAATGTGTAGGGAGGGATGAATACGAAACATGTTACCTCACAATCAACAATATGACACAACATTTATTGCTGCCTTCGAAGAGTACCAGGCACTGTATGACACTGCATCTTATTGCAACCAGGATGCGCATGTGCGAGCATGGAAGGGCCCTTTTCATAAATAAAAGGTGGGGAACAGCTTAGTGATTTGGACACACCAGTTAGTACTGACATGGGTGGCCTTTTGGGAGCGGGAAAGCTGGGTACCAGTTATAGTCAAAAATCGTCGCATTAGTGTAGTGTCTGTGTACTCTGCGTTAGAAGTGGGAAGGGCCCTAAAACACCAAAGAACAGATCAAATTCATAAAAAAATATAGAATATTAATAAAAAAAATTATTTTTATTCTGATTTCTATATATCTGTCAGGTAGAAGCAGACAGACGATGGAGGCTGCATATGCCTCTTTGGCGTGAAGCATGTTTCTCCAAGAAAAAGACACTAATGCCTCCTGCATCCAGGAGGCACATGTCTTGTCTCTTGCATCTTTGGTGTGAAAGCCGCCTAACACTTCGAGATAAGAACATGTTAACGAAAGAAATAACTAATTGAATTAGTAAATACTAAATGACGTACTGTATTTAATGAATAGTAAAAAACGAGATAAATAATAAAGCAGAGGAATAATTAGTTAAAACAATTAAAAAAATTTCTTCGTAACTGTCTATCGACACTACGTACTGCTGTCTAGCCAGCCACAGATGAAATATTTCATTTCTTAAAACCATTAGTTCAAAAACAATTATCTCAACAACAGTGACCAAGGTGTTTAAGTCTAGCCCTAGTGAGACCAATTCTGAAACAAACACTGGTGACGGGCCTTAAAACTTTCACCGTGACACTCAATTTTCATGTATTGTCTTGTTTGGATTTAACAGTCCACCACCAGCCAGATGACCATCAAGCCATTATGAACATTTTTGAAATAAGTATAATTTGTGGTTAGACATACTCACCCAAGAGAATTTTATTCCGTAATCTAGATTAAACTTAGGTTGTTTACTAATGCGATTAAATAACATGCTGTTCGTCGAAGACCCAACCACATCGTCTGCTGAGTCTGGAGCAAAGACTACGACAGTTAAAATGTCACATGAAATATCCATTATACAAAGAATTCGATTTGGAAAGATTGAATTAGAATCAAATAATTACATTACCACATTGACACCTGAATCCCATACGTTCGTAATATGTGGTACATATTTCATCTTATTAAAGAAAATTTCCTTCCGCTATCATTTGCCGTGAAATGAAAAACCCGCCATGATAATCACATCGTCAGAATACAGTGTAATACTACTCGACAAATAAAAAGAACATGAATTCCGCCTTGGCTTATCATAGATTAAAGAGATTCTTAATAAGAAATAATCCTTACAAAATGTTTAAATCTTCAGGGGAAAAAAACAATAACAGAATTGCTAACTCACCAGTCATCAATAACACTTTCGAATGTCACTAGAAGACAATGACGTAACGACAACCGGAAGGAAAAAGAATTACGGAAGTAACCAAGTATTTCAATAAAAATGGCTGCCGCCGCTACCAACGACAATTTAACTTCAGTTCTTGTAAATATAACGCCTACAATGTCTGGCGAGATATTAGTATCATAAATATTAATGCCAAAACAATAGTATTTACATATGGACATTTCAGTGACGAACACGATGAAGTTATTTGGTTAGTTAGTATTTTTCCGTTGCGGTAGTTGAAACGACCGTGTCTTTTCCAATCCCGACACCAATAAAGATGTTTTATTTTTCTAATTTCGAGTTTCTCGCCGCCGGCATTGTAGCCTTGACCGAACAAATATTTAAAGATAAATTGTTATTTCGAGAAAACGTAAGTAATTATATGACAATCCTTTCCCCTTTTCGTTTCAATCACATTTCAGATGAAAGCATATTATTAAAACCATACGACCACATGGCCATTGAAGATCAATCAGAAGCCATTTCGTAGTAATCTGATTGAGTTTGCCTTTGCAGGTAAATACCTTAACTGGCGAGAAACCGGTGCTAAATTAGACAACAGCCGACTGATCAAACTGAGTTTGCTGTATAATAACTTTTAAACCTCCGATATTGTCACCAAAACGAGGTGAATAAGCGACTAAGGCCATTTGGATGATCATACTAAACAAGAAAAGTGGAATTCGCTTTCAGTAATTATAAAAATGTAAGACATATCTTTCACAACTAAAAATTAAGCATTTCAAAAAGAACTCATCAAATATGCCACTTCTGCTAAAATAAAGAAAGTTTTTAATAGGTTTTTGTTGGAGAAACGTTCAACGTTGATTTTTAAGAACCAAGTAAACACTCGCGTGCTAAATAGCCGCCAACGAACGATTTTTCAGCACTTTCCTGTAGGTATAAACTCTGACTCAAATGACCGGTTCAGATTCTGAATATACCCCTAGTGTGCTTTACAAGGAATCGAACTCAGTCCATCTGCACATCAGGCGATGACCGACCCAATTCAGGCCCTGCCTGTGCTCCGGCACGTTGTGCACATCACTAACACGTCAGCAGTAGTGCACGTCAGGAAACTGTTTTTTACATGGGACAAAAAGACATATGATGCGTGACGTTTTCTGAGGCTCATCTGGCCTCCTGGCACTGGCACATAGCCCTCGGAGAGCTGGCAAGCAGCTTATTCCACCACCTAGGGTTTATTTATATATCTAGTGAAATGAAAACATGCATATTTTTAACAAATTTAAATGTTCGACGAAGTTTGTTGAAGTAACATCAATGTGCTCTTTCTACCAAATACCAAGTAGGAAGTAATTAACACGGTGACCATCCATTAACAAACGATATGGAGCATCTCTTCAACGCTTTTGACCTTTTCTCTAGGTTTGCCCAATTTCGCACCACGGTTCTGCTCTTCCTTATCTATCTTCAGCCAGTCTTGAAACGTCACAACTTGAATGTCTAATCAATAAAATGTATTTGTTAAAATAAGGAAATACGAGTTACTACTACTGCCTTATCTCTGAAACGTTTGGCACTTAAAATACGTTAGCCCCCAATCCTCTGGCATGGGAAGAAACAAGTCGCGAACAATTTGAGACTTTTCCGGATCCCTCAAGACCTCATTTATTCTCATAAATTATTAGCGCGCTTACTGTTGAAAAGCTCTTCCTAAAAGCCGATAACTACACCTATCTTTACATGTTAATTGTCTGTAACAAGTATAACAGTTAAAACCGTCAACGCTGACATCGCACCTCACAGGGTAAGTGGTAGACTTCCGGTCTTAAAGGACTATTGGTTGTTAGGTATTGATTAACTTAACTGCGCTGTTTTCAGCCAAGACCTGGAGGCCATTTATCGACACCAGACGGGCGCGCTCATCCCTCCGACAGCCAGGGCCGGTCCGTCCATAGGTTCAAAGTGTGCAAAGAACGCGGGCGGCTGCCCTGATGGGGCGGCCAATCAATGTTAACTTGCAGACATTAAGAAAATTATGTGAAAAAAATTGAGGGGGGCGGGGCGGCCTCGACATAACTACACGCGGGCGGCCGAACTCATAGGACCGGACCTGCCGACAGCATTGTCGATCTATGCAGGTCATGCTCTGACAAGGTGCACGTCACATGGGACCATCGTTGCAGTGCCTTAGTAAAAAGCATTAGGTCTTTTCAGTTGTTGTTTGTTGGTGTTCCAGGGCCCTTCAACTACAAAGGTCATTAGAGCCCCGTCCACAACAAAGTTCTTATGCACAGACTGCACAGACACTACACTTGGGTATTAGCAGTACCCAGTTTTCCCAAGCAGCCACCCATGTCAGTACTAACTGGGGTTGCGCTACTTAACTTCAGTGATCAGACGAGAACTGGTGTGTCCAACGCAATTCGCCGCTCCCAGGTCTTTTCAGGGCACTAGGACCGGGCCTATACGGAAAACCGAGCACTGACCTACAGACTTTCAGGGATGAAAGATGAACTTTGCCCCGCCCATAGTGGTAACAGTATTACAATAGTCCACAAAGTGCAAAACTTACTTCTACTTTGCAGAACGGACTGAATCACTCTTCTGCCGTCCTTTTTACCCTCAATGTTGATTCGACCATTTCTGACATCTTCTGCTATTAGGCGACTTAACCGGAAGCTGTCATTCATGGTGGACAAGATCACTCCTACAGGTCCTGTAGCAACCCAGCCGCAACAATACATTCCTGGAAACACAAAAATGCATCCTTAACGACGCCCTGCAAGACAAGACACTCAGTGGCCAGGCGCCACATCATTTGTTGCAGCCCCTTCAGTGATTAAAATAAATGCTACAAGGCCACCTCTGGATACAGGAGACAAACTCAGGCCAGTCCACTAAGTGTTGCTGAAAACGATATTTTTAAAAAGTCGTATAACGAAACCTGGTTTTCCGGTTACTCTGCCATCTTCATTTTCTACAACACCTCGTTTGGCGTTAAACGGAACCTCAGACTGAATACGGCTACTTTTATATCCAATGCTTGTAAGTGCCTAAAACGAATTCAGTCAGTCATCTTTAAAATTTTATTGCACTCACTGATTTGGTGTGGAACATGGGTTGGTTGGCTCGTTGGTGTTTTAGGGCCCTTTAACTACGAGGTCATTTAGAGCCCCGTCCACTGTGCACTTCTAATGCAGAGACTGCACAGACACTACACTAATGCGACGATTTTTGGGGTATTAGCAGTAACCAGTTTTCCAAAGTGGTCACCCATGTCAGTACCAGCTGGGGTTGCGTTGCTTAACTTCAGTGACCAAACGAGAACTGGTGTGTCCAACGCAATAAGCCGCTCCCAATAGGGGTTGATGAGACCATCAGACTGCTCATATACACCCCAAATCCTTCTAAGATGCTCCAGCCCAAAATCTTCGTTACAAAAGCGAATTGGGTCAGGAGACAAAGGCGGTGGGGGTCCCACCTACAACTGTGAGCCATAGAATAGTCTCTAATGACACCATGACCTGCCCGCAGTGCCGGATTTACCATTAGGCTAATTAGGCTGAAGCCTAGGGCCTCAACATTTAGCGGGCTTCTAAACTTAAGAAAAGGGCCTCCCAATATCTAAATCCGGCACTGCCTGCCCGCCACTGCCTCCATGCCCCCTCGCTGTGAAGCTGGAACTAGGGCTGGTCATCATCCAACTTCCTGTCTTAACGTGAGCATTGGATTTGTCTGCTCTGAAGAGTAGTTCCTGACGGCAGAGGGGGGAGGTCCTATACCTGGAAATTGTCAGTGACTTCATAGCACACGGGACAAGAACCTAAAGATTACACGTCTTTCTCTCCCTCGGTCCGAATGCGTCTACCAAAAGTCTTCTGTTCTTTCGGCTGCCAACCTAATGATTTTTATCGTCGGTCTATTTTTTTTAGTTGGGACACTTTTTCTCCATCAACGCCAGGTGGGAGGAGGGGACGAGCTCCTACACCTGGAAATTTTGTTACCAAATTACACGTATATTTTATATCTCGTAGTAAGTGTTGTTTTTCGTACATTGTTTGTTGTTTGTTTGTTGGAGTTTAAGGTCCCGTCAACTACAAGGTCATTAGAGCCCCGTCCACTGTATAGTTCTAATGCATATACTGCACAGACACTACACTAATGCGACGATTATTGGGTATTAGCAGTACTCAGCTTTCCCGAGCGACCACCCATGTCAGTACTAACTGGGCTCGCGTTGCTTAACTTCAGTGATCAGACAAGAACTGGTGTGTCCAACGCAACTCGCCGCTCCCTGTTTTTCGTACAGTGGTAGGGCATTGTACACCAACTTCCCATCCGACGGTAGGGGTACTGGGGTGTCTCCCTCTGTCGCTCAAAAAAAAAGCCAAATCACCTCAGTCCAGAATCTTGTTTCGTTGGTGTTTTAGGGCCCTTCAACTACAATGGTCATTAGAGCTCCGTCCACTGCGTAGTTCTACTGCAGAGTCTGCACAGACACTACGCTGTTACGACGTGTTTTGGGCATTAGCAGTATCCAGTGCTCCCAATTTTTTTTGTTTGTTGGTGTTTTAGGGCCCTTCAACTACAAGGTTATTAGAGCCCCGTCCAAATTGTAGTTCCGATGCAGAGACTGCACAGACACTACACTAATGCTACGATTTTTTGGATACTAGCGGCACCCAGTTTTCCCAAGCAGCCACCCATGTCAGTACTAGCTAGGGTTGCGTTGCTTAACTTCAGTGATCAGACGAGAACTGGTGTGTCCAACGCAGTACAGCCGCTCCATCATTAATGATGTGTTAGTTCTCAGAATTCCTACACGTCTGCCCTAATTGGTATAAAACGGCACACCAAATCCGATACCCCCTCCAACCTGAGTATGTGATATGATAGTCATTAAAACAGAAGAATATAAACAGGACATCAATCGATTTTACCAATCCACATTCCAGAATTTCTGTTTCTCCAGTTGGGTGAGCCTGAAGGCTGCCATTAACTTCCTGCAAGTATCCAGCAAAACAATCACAAATTAGCATGACTGAACATGAGTCCCCGGAGAATGGACTCTTGCAGGGTAAATTGAATTTTTCTCCCCTTTCGCTACTTTTCTGTCTGACTGCTAAATAACAATGTTTCTCCAGAGAAGATCAATTGTTTTGTTGTTGTGTAAGGGAACTTCAACTACAAGGTCATTAGAGCCCCGTCCACTGCGTAGTTCTAATGCAGGGACTGCACAGACACTACGATAATGCGACGATTTTGGGGTATTAGCGGTAGACAGTTTTCCCAGGCGACCACCTATGTTAGTACCAGCTAGGGTTGCGTTGTTTAATTTGAGTGATCAGACAAGAACTAGTGTGCCCAACGCAATGCAGCCGCTAGAAAGAAGACCAAATTAGCGGCTCCTGGGCTCGATCTTATTTCTCATATAACGATTCTCGAGAGTCCGGATTTCATCACCCTAAAGCTAAAGAAGTAAGCCCACACCGGGTGGAGATCTGTTGAAAATCAGCAACTCATGGATACCTAGCCATGTCAATGTGCAGGAAAAGGGATCAAATTGGTTGCGCCACCATACCTGCATAGTGTTGACTGCCAACAAAAGCCCTTTCAAAGTTCCTTTGTCAGATTCCAGAAACTTTATAGGACTTCGAAGAAACTTCACTTCCCAGGATTTGGAATTAGTGCTATTGACGTCGCCAGGATAAGCTGTTGATCGATCCAACATCAATTCCGTTAGTCGTCTTCGAGGTCGTTGCAAACCTAGAGATCAAATGCTTTGATAAAATATCAAAAGTCCTACAGTAGTTCCAGGAAATGGTTCCTTCGCTGATAGTACGATGAATTCCGCATTTAGATGATCCCCAAGTTCAAACCCATCGCTCACGCGACGTTAATGGTGACAACTGCCTTCCTAATAGCACAGGCAGACTTCAGTACAGACACTTCGGACACCAACATGAGCATTGAGGTCTCCAACGCTCATAACGGCCCATTCAGGAGAGCCCCAGCACTCCTGAGGTGCACTTGCACTTTCCTCTATCTCCAAAGAAAGAAACCTCTAACTGCAGTTAGGATGGAACCTGTGCCCTATGACCGAAAGTGGTTGGGGCTTGCAAACAACCTTCCGCATCACGCAAGGGTCTTACAGCGGTGACCTTGTCTAGCAAGGAAATGTGCGAGCAACAACTGGCTCTCCCAAGAGGCAGTGCCGGATAGATATGCACATACAACAACCTACTAATTATTTGGGCTTGGACCGGGGCCCTAGGCCGAGACCTACTTTACTAACACTGTCAATAACGTCCTTAAAAACCATCTTCAGACTACTGTGCAATAATATCAGTTGGACATCAAGTGCCTCTTGAAATTGGACAAAATCATTAAACAGCCATAAAGATTACTGAATTGTTGAATGACCATCTACATGACTGGACGAATGGACAATGGCCATTCCAAAAAAAAGTCATTCTGTCGCGATGGTAATTCTCTAAGGCTCTTATTACCAAAGTCAAAATGTGAAAGAAGTGGAAGTTTATTTGTTATTAAAGTTTCAAGTTTGTATGAGTGGGTCGCGCTCCAGGTCTCTCAGGTCAATTTGAAGTGTTCAATTATAGTTTTCTTGGATGGACAGTGGTCAATAAATGCTTACAGAATATCTCTTTTTTTGGGTGGGGGCGTTACCATGGCTGTGTGCAAATAAGAAAACTTCTGCATTTCTATTATTTTTTTCCTTTTGAATTTACAATCCTATTATAACAATTACGAATTTCTGTTGTTGAGTCTGGGAACTTCCTTTCTTTCTACAAGTTACTTACCTTCCAGAAGTGCCTTGTCAATGTGAACAAAGTCGCTTCGTTTGAGTATCCCTCGACAACCGTCCAAGGTAAACATCTCTCGTAATTCCTTGGTGGTGAAAGCAACCTGCAGAGGTCCCCTGCGACCCAACAAAATCACTCTTTTGACTCGACTGCGGCATAATGCTTCCAGAGCAAGGTCACTGATGTCAGTTTTCTAAAAGACAAAACAAATAATTCGTCCCATTGGGACACGTGAGCGATCCGCTAGACAATATTCTGACACAGCCGGCTGCCATCCTTTACGTCACATTGTGCAGCAAAACTTCACATACAATACAACATTACTCACTCTTAAGACATCCGTCTTGGTTAACAGAATTCTGGCGACGTCCACCGCCACGTTTCCGTGTCCTATAATGGCCACTGTTTCAATGTCTAAATTCACCTTCAACTGCCCAAAGGTCCCAAGGATTAAAGAAAATTTTAATACTTTATCATCAATGAAAAATGGCTGGAAATGATTTTAGGAAAGCATTTGACAAAGTGAATGCACGCGATAACTAAATTGGACACATTCATTTAGGACATTTCTTCGTTGGTCCACTCGGCAAAAAGTGAGGTGTCGGCGCAAAAGTTGGCTCCCAAGTTTGGTGCCCATTCTGAGGAAGTTCTTTTCATAACTCATCCACTTACCTTGGAATGTTCTGGTAAGCAATTGTACCATCCCACAAAACTGCGCGCCGACAGAACATTTGGCAAATCCTGGAACATTAAGAAAAAAAAGTGTCTTGAACCCCTTGTCAGAATTTCTACTTCTGGTTACCGTTATTTGAAGTTTTCAAGTCATGACCAAGGTTTATGTTTCTCCTTATGGCACTCCACCAAGACGCCCATCTAGGTCCGAAAACGTGCTCGAAGGGCACCCATTTCAAGGCAACTCTGAAGTCTGAATTATTTTGGTTAGCAACATTAGAGACTCACAATTTGGGCCACTTATGGATGCACACACCACCTTGGAAGGCAACTCGGAGACATTCATCCGCAGGGCAGGTCTAGAAACAGACTGCACTGGAGGGCAGCTCAGGAGACAGCCCCCTTTGGAGAATACTTACAGGTGACATGCTACACACCATACGGAAGGAGGGCACAAACTTCCACCCGCCTTAGCCCAGGATCCTATCTGGAATTACTAATGCAGCAGTCAGAAATGGCAGAAAATTCTGGACACAGCGCTCATTGCAAATAAACGCCACTAGGACATGCACGACTTTGTTGCGTTTCGTTGATGTTTTAGGGCCCTTCAACTACAAAGGTCATTAGAGTCCAGGGACTCAGGGTTCTCAAGTGGTCACCCATGCTAGTACTAGCTGGGTTTGTTGCTGTTTGTTGGTGTTTTAGGGCCCTTAAACTACAAGGCCCCGTCCACTGTGTAGTTCTGATGCAAAAACTGCACAGACACTAGCGGTACCCAGTTTTCCTAAGCGGCCACCCATGTCAGTACTAGCTGGGGTTGCGCTGCTTAACTTCAGTGATCAGACGAGAACTGGTGTGTCCAACGCAATTCGCCGCTCCCGCACTAGCTGGGGTTGCGTTGCGTCACTTCCGTGATCAGACGAGAATGTCCAACGCAATACAGCCGCTCCCACAGGCGTGGAACATATGAAGGTGCAAAATTGGAGAGCCTTGGAGAGTAGCAGTAACTGGGCGCCAAGAAATCCGTTCAATTAATCACCATCACTTGCAAGAAGTGTCATTACATTCAAAGTCCGAGTGAAGTGACAAGTAAATGCTTCTGTTTTAGATAAATGAAACTGGTGGCCGACAACCACGCTGCCGCAAAGGGTCAAGTTGTCACAATTTGTTAACAGTTCGGGCCCACTAAAAACATCCTGACACTGGAGGGAGCTGATTTCACGAGGAAGAAAATGAATTGCTGACGTTATTAATCTTCGAACTATAAATTTTGATGGTAATTTAATGGAGATGGACACCCACCACATACAGCGCCAGAAAATTGATTGATGACCTCGCGTCCTGTGTAATAGTGTCAGTAAGGTTGGCATCGTCACTAAAATAGACAGGGTCCAAGTAACGAATTGATCAAAACAAAATTCCCAATTGTCTCTATTTCATAATCACTGTCAATAAATGACTTCACCCATCAATGTCCAGATATCTCCTGGTAAACTGACAGTGGGGAAAATAGAACCAGTCAGGTTTGGGCGTGACTCTGTCGATGAAGAGAGTATATTTTGGCAGTGTCTAACTGTAGGGGACGTCATTATACCAGTCAGCACTTGTCATGTCATTGTCAGGCATGTCCACGCAGTATTAGTCATCAATTGTTCAACGTCAGTTTGTATCACAACGAAATACTCAGGTGCAACATAGGGCTAACCAGTCATGAGCCGGTCTCACCATTCCAAGAATGTCTCCTCCTACCAGAACCTGCGTCAGACTATTTCCAGTCAACGTTACCAGGACACACGACTGACACCAATCGACTTCATAAACAGACGCAAATTTTTCGGGCCTCAGACCAAGGTCCCAGCTCAGAAGGGTCCCACACTTCCCAATTTCTAATATTTTTTGATAAAAATGTGTGCGGGGAACGCGCACACAAAGCGAGGCCAACAGGTTTCCCGACTCCATTCGGCACAGGGATTTCCCACACACCGTAAGGTTGAGCCTCGGCTCAGTGTCGTGGATTTTGGACTGGACGAAAATCTAGTCGCGCCTGCTGATCCACAACAATCCATTTGAGTTCCCCCACACACGGTGAGTTTTGGATCGGCGCAGGGCCATTTGGCCTTTTGGATCGGCACAGGGCCATTTGGCCTTTT
>JAAFCE010007744.1:10482038-10529961 GCA_013389805.1 Trigoniulus corallinus
CAGGGCCATTTGGCCTTTTGGATCGGCACAGGGCCATTTGGCCTTTTGGATCGGCGCAGGGCCCTTTGGCCTTTTGGATCGGCGCAGGGCCCTTTGGCCTTTTGGATCGGCGCAGGGCCATTTGGCCTTTTGGATCGATCGTGTGTCCACCTTAATACTGCAACCCCTATGCTCATTTATGGTCTATCCATTTTCTTCATTGGGGCACTTATCCTCCCCCGATGCCGGAGGATGAGCCCTTACATCAGAAAACTTTGTTATCGAACTACACATATATGCCACTGTATCTGGATTTTTGTTGGTGTTTCAGGGCCCCTCAACTACAAGGTCATTAGAGCCCCGTCCACAGTGTAGTTCTGATGCAGGGACTGCACAGACACTACACTAATGCGACGATTTTTGGATACTAGTGGTGCCCAGTTTTTCCAAGCGGCCACCCATGTCAGTACTAACTGGGGTTGTGTTGCTTAACTTCAGTGATTAGGCGAGAACTGGTGTGTCCAACGCAATTTGCCGCTCCCTACTATATCTGGAAATGGTTTCCGTGCAGGGATGACAACGTACACACTGCACTACGGTTTTACTTCTTATTCAGAATGGAAGGCGCAGTTGGGGCCTCTCTCTCTCGTTTCGATCAGGCTCGAACCCACGAGTATGTACTCTCCCCTCAATAAGCTTGCCAGTTTTCGGTTCTAATTAACTGGTACCCTACCCTATAATTGTTTTGTTGTTTAGCTCCGTCCACTTTGTAGTTCTGATACAGAGACTGCACAGACACGACACTAATGCGACGATTTTTGGATACTAGCGGTGCCCAGTTTTCCCAAGCGGCCACCCATGTCAGTACTAACTGGGGTTGCGTTGCTTAACTTCAGTGATCAGACGAGAACTGGTATGTCCAACGCAATTTGCCGCTCCCCTACCCTTTAAAAACGGGCGGGAAAAAAGTGAATTGCTGCAAGAACAACAGTTCAAAAGTCTAGGGCATTATCAGGCACAGGAGTTACTTCTACTCCTTCCCTTTGTCCCAAAAATGGATGCGCGCACACTTTTTCAGCTGTAAACAAATACCCACAACATATTACTAACAAATTGGCCACACGAGATTGATCGATGACGTAGCGACAGCACAAAGTTTCAAATAATGAATATCTTAACTCTTCAACTTTGGCATTAAAATGCCAGCCTTCACCGGATGTTCTTTGTTTCGTGCAAACTGAACAGAATTTCACTTAGGGGATTCATATTTAATTATTCATTTTCATTCAAAGTAGCAACTATGTATAAAACGCCCAAAATGATTGTGCATTTACAAGAGTAGCCTGACACCTGATAGCCTGTTAACGTGGTAAGTTGGCACAAGCACGTCCTACAGCACTGTCTCATTTTACACGTATTTGATTGTATGGACAGAAAATCAGACCTTGAGTCTCACTGACGGACTAACATATCCATTTCGAAAAATTCTACCAGCTGTGCTCAGTTCATAATTTGGACAAGTTGTGGAATTTCCTTCAAGTAGGCCATTTTTCTGTACTACAAAGCGCTCAATATCTGGATTAGTTTCGTGGGTTGGGGAGTAAGCCAAACAGCCATAACAGGACGAACCCTTAGGAGGCTGCCCGCGGGAGATGAGGAGGTAGGTGAAAGGACGAAGGAGAGGGTTAATTTGCAGCACCCAACGTTCTTTACCAACCACCCAAGTTGGTATTGACGTGGGCTTGCGCTGCTTAACTTCAGTGATCTCACGGGAACTGGTGTGTCCAACCAAAAGGAGTTCCTAATCCCAGTCCTACCTCGGTGGCCCAAGGAGTAGCACCCTGAAACCACTGACGCAAGAGTCTTGAATCAGTGTTTGCAGGTTCGATTATAACCGCAGCGGGTGGCTTCCTTCAGAGGTTTAGAACTTGTCAGGGGAAGGAGTACCCGCGAAGGGGCCCGAGCTGAAGCCCCATTTCTTTTTATAGTAATTGCGCCATTTTGGGGGCTAGTGGCCACTCTTCACCCCTGTCCCCTTGATAAGGGTTCGCCTGTTAAGGGGATGTAATGCCGCTGGACCGAGGTGGTTTGGATTCCTTCATGGAACAAAAATGGGCACCCGCATTCTACCGTGGCAGTTAACTCTTTCGACACTAATGGGCCCACAGACTGGGGTTAATAGCTCACAATGTCCGCTTCCTTGACAAATCCATTTCGCACCTAGGGTAGGGAACAGATAGGATAGAAATTAAACGAGAAACCGAAAGAAACTAACAGGATAGAAGGCAGGGAACTCCTGAGAAAAAATATTGGATGACCTTTTCTAGATGACTGCTGGCCACTGACCAAGTGCCACAATTTCAGGTTTGACACCAACCCCATTAACTTGTGACTTATAACAATTAACTCTTTTTTTATCACTATTTGAGAGGGTCATCTCTGAAGAAGTTGCTATTCCGAGGATACCGATAACAGACAAGCCTGAGACACAATGCAGCAGCAGTTCTTCCTGTTAATTCTGTTATTGATCTGCAAGTCGTCACTTCAGCAAATGGCCGATAAATTTCAAGACGAGTATATCAAGAAAGAGGCTCAGGATTGTTTCAACTACTTCTGGCAGTCGACACGGTCAACTGGAATTACCAAAGGGCTGATACAAGACAAATCTAACAATGATGACATGCTGAGTACCGCAGCTACAGGATTCGGATTGGCAGCGCTCCCAGTTGGCGTAGAGAATGGTTGGATTACGATAACTCAGGGCAAAAATCGAGCTCTGCAAACACTGCAAAGCCTGGAGGCCATTGCCAAATTACCTGGTCATGTGTATCACGGATTCTATTATCACTTCATTGATGGAACTACCGGAAGCAAGTATACTGATGACACGGAGATCTCCACTATCGATACTGCTCTCCTGATTGCAGGGGCCATTGTCGCTGGAGAGTACTTTGGTGGAGACGTCAAAACTCTTGCAATCAAGATTTATGCGGCCATCGATTGGAATTCATTTCGAAATAAAACAGATAACACCTTTTACATGTCTTATGGGCATCACAACCGCTTATCGGGATCTTGGGACGTTTATGCTGAACAGCTCATAATGTATTTCTTGGCACTTCGAGCACCAAATGTCGCTTATCAAATTCCAGAAAGTACTTATTACGCATTCCGGCGTATCGTTCATGGATATCGCAATGTCGGCAATTACGTTCACTCATGGTTTAACTCTTTGTTCACCTATCAGTTTTCCCACGCCTTCATCGATTTCAAAAACAAAGTGGACAAGAATGGTGTCAACTGGTTCAATAATTCGGTAACTGCTTCCAAGACGCATCACCAATATGCTGTTGATAATCCTCACAAGTCGTTGACATACAGTTCCAAATCCTGGGGTGTGACGGCCAGTGAGACATCCACGGGTTATGGCTCAGCAGTCGGTATTCCACCAGCAAAGTACGATGGTTCAGCTCCGGATTTCACCACGAGTATCGCACCATCAGCGGCCATCAGTTCCATGCCGTTCACTTATGAACTCAGTTACCAGGCACTGAAACACTACATCGATTTAGGCACATTGGATTCCGAGTTTGGTTTGGTGGACGCCTACGATCTGGACAGAAAGTGGAAGTGTAAATTTTCTGTTGGAATTAACAAGGGTATCACACTCCTCATGTTGGCCAACTATCAGAATGGCCTCATTTGGAAATATTTTATGAAAAATTCCTATGTCAAAGATGCAATCGACGTGATCCTGAAGCCGGAAGTGGCAACGGCGAGCAGAAGGCGAGCAACTGATCCACGCCTCAGTGGAAAAAAGAAACGGGCCAAACGGCTACCTAAGAATACAATTCAATCTTCAAACTATTCCTGGTTAGATATGTTTGTTGCAAGTTTATCTTCTTAGTGCCACACATGGACTTCCTGTTCTGAATTCAATCAAGTCTACCAATGACTGGAATACACATTTTCTTGTCTGAAATGGAAAAACTTTTTTTCTTTCAAATTATCTGAATAAAATGGAGAACCTGAGTGATATATTTTCCTTTATATCAACGTTAGCCCCACAAATTCTTCCAAATAATGGCTGCCATTTAGAAGACATCGTTCTTCCATCTCGAGAGGTAAGAATTGGTTTCAATCCTTTCGGAAAAAACAAGGGAAGATCCTGATGGCACATTAAAAGTTTCATGAACATCTAAATTCTTCAAAAAAAAATTTTCCAATTTCTTCTGGTGTTATTGCGTTACATTTGCTTCATTGGTGTCATTCACCTTCATCCCTTGCTTATACGCGCCATTCAGGGTTTATATGAAGTGCAGGCGAAAGAGCCCATGGTGGGAAGTCAGAGCAACGACCCGCCTTGGTGGGGAAGAGCTAGGGAGCCGCAAATTGCGTTGGACACACTAGTTCTCGTCGTATCACTGAAGTTAAGCAGCGCAACCCCAGTTAGTACTGACATGGGTTGTCGCTCGGGAAAGCTGGGTACTGCTAATACCCAATAATCGTCGCATTAGTGTAGTGTCTGTGCAGTCTCTGCATCAGAACTATACAGTGGACGGGTCTCTAATGACCTTGTAGTTGACGGGACCTTAAACTCCAACAAACAACAACAACAACGAAAACTGGGTACCGCTAGTATCCAAAAATCGTCGCATTAGTGTAGTGTCTGTGCAGTTTCTGCATCAGAACTGCACAGTGCACGGGGCTCTAATGACCTTGTAGTTGAAGGGCCCTAAAACACCAACAAACAAACAACAACACACTAGTTCTCGTCTGATCACTGAAGTTAAGCGACGCAACCCCAGCTAGTACTAACATGAGTGGCCGCTTGGGAAAACTGGGTACTGCTAATACCCAAAAAATCGTCGCATTAGTGTAGTGTCTGTGCAGTCTCTGCATTAGAACTACGCAGTGGAGAGGGTCTAATGACCTTGTAGCTGAAGGACCCAACGAAATCAACAAAGAAAAGGGACAAATGTGCACAGCTGACCCTGTCGAAGGCGGAAACAGGGATGAATAATAATGAAGTAATTGAAGGTGGATAGGTGATACTATGTGCTGGAAGGACGCCATACCGAAGCCTATTTTGAATAAAGGGTTAGGAGAAGCCCCGGGTGGTCCAAAAGTCTGGAAATTGCTGCTCTAGAAAATCTAATTGATCCATGGGAGAAATGAATGGAATCCATCTTTCGACGTTTCCATCCAGGATAAATAACCAAAGGGAGGCGAGGGACGGTCTCAAGCAATTGAACGCACAAAAATGTGTTCCATCAATTTTGTTATGTCCCTCAAGTTAACTCAAATGGTGCCAGAACTACGTAGTGGACGGGGCTCTAATGACCTTGTAGTTGAAGGGCCTTAAAACACCAACAAACAACATCAACAACAAGGGGAAAAGTTACCGCGCTGTGACAGACGTTCGATCCTAGCCTGACGATGTTCGTTTCTATTCCTGGTAAGAAACCCCGGTGCGCATTCAGTCAGTTGAGAACTAAAGGCGTGTCCCAGTGCGGTGTGTAGTATGTCACCACTAAACGGAAAAACCCAACCTCTGGGGTCGATGGAAGGAAAGTGCCCCAGCGAAGAAATATAGACCAACGACAAGTCAGCAGAGGGCTGCTGCATTATATTAGCAGTTGACTGCGTCCCTGCTGGCTATCTGAGGGTAATGGCCCACCTGAGAAAACCAGATATCCCTTATGAGGAACAGAAGAATCTTAATAAGAGGTAGTTTACTTTATGGAGCACCAATTTCCGTAACTTACTTTGAACAGTTTGTTGCATCCGTAAAATGAACTGACAGGAGTTTCAGTCGGATGGAAAATCGAGTTTAAGTACACTTAGAGAATTTATCTTTCTGACCAGGGCCGGCCTTAGAGCAAGGCGACCGAGGCAACCGTCTTGGGCCACGCGCTGGTGTATCGAAAAATTTTGCTAAAATTTGCAGAGGACTACGGGTTATGGCATTACAGTATTTTGATTTCATGTGTGTTAAGGATAATTATGGTATTGGCATGTAATGAGGAGGGGAGAGGATGAGCTTATTAGGTCCATTGTGAGACTGCAGGTAGTTGGGGGCACCAGAGGTAGAAGAAGGCCAAGTTGTTGTTTAAGGTCCCGTCAACTACAAGGTCATTAGAGGCCCGTCCACTGCATAGTTCTAATGCATTGACTGCACAGACACTACACTAATGCGACGATTATTGGGTATTAGCAGTACCCAGCTTTCCCGAGCGACCACCCATGTCAGTACTAACTGGGCTTGCGTTGCGTAACTTCAGTGATCAGACGAGAACTGGTGTGTCCAACGCAACTCGCCGCTCCCTAGAAGAAGACCAAAACGGACGTGGGAGCAGGTGGTGCAAAGGGACATGGAGGCGTGCGGGGTGGAGGGGGACCTGGTTGGGGATAGGCGGGAGTGGAGGATTAGAACAGGCACACCCGACCCTGCCTCAGGCAGGAGAAGGGTGAGATGATGTGTTAAGGACATTAAAGTACTGCACTGGTAAGCAATCAACTTCATTAATCTTGGCACTAGGGCCCCTCTATCGCCTGCTGCCTTGGGCCCCACAAACTCTAGGGCCGACCCCGTTTCTGACTAGTATTACAGTACATCAATGTCAGAACCGAACCGGCAACTACACATTCTCTCGATAACTGCGCTACTATTCAACTATCTGCAAACCGAACTTACAAATCGTGTCCTAAAAAATTGAGAAACCATTTTTATCCAAAATAAGCCTAAGAAATCAGTTCATAAAATTGTAGGAGCGAGAGAAAAATTCAATTTCAATCAAAACACTTAGGATTTCAAAATACGGTAACCAGGAGTTCATATGCGATGCATTAAATTGAAATTATAAAAAGAAAGGCTTATGGTAATGACCTCGCCTGGAATCTCTAACTTTTTATCATCATCTGCTCCAGTGCACTGAAATATGTCGTGGATTTTCATTGTGGTAGAAAACGAACAAGAAAATGAGAAACGAAACAGCAAACAAAAAAAGGGAAACTAAAAATATGAATAACATTTGCAAAGAGAAAAAAAAAACAATAAATAATGATAGACTTCTTACTAGTATGACAGCATGGTAAGCTTCTTGCAATTGCTCCAGAGTCACATCTTTCCCAATATTTACATTACCGTTGAATGAAAAGCGAGGTCCGTGAGCAGTGTTCGTAAACGAATTGATGGCATTCTGTGGAAAGAAGGGATATACTTTTTCAAATAACTAAATAAAATTTGACGAAACTGCCAACACAAAGCTCCAAATTAATAAAGAATGAGCCCAAATAGTTTTCTGTACCTTAACCTCTGGATGATCAGGAGCGACGCCATACCTTAACAGACCAAAAGGAACTGGTAACTTTTCGTAAACGTCAATAAATGAGTCAGGAAACAGCTAAAGCAGCAAAAATCATAGAAAATCCGTCTTCATTTTTACGAGTACGTCCTAAAGATGTCGAACGGCCTTGGTTGCGCAGAATCGAACTTGGAACCACTGAGGCAACAGTCTAGCACGCTATACTTTTGCGCTAACCAGATGAGCCAATTCCTATGTATGGAGGGAGACCTTCAGGACGCGCTGCAGAAATGTATGCTAAATTTTCGAGCTCCGAAAATTAGGATTAAACACACCAGGCCCATTCGAAATCCCACAGTCCCGGTTGTTGCTGTTGTTTGTTGGTATTTTAGGGCTCTTCAACTACAAAAGTCATTAGAACCCCGTCACAGCATAGTTTTTATGCAGAAACTGCACAGACACTACACTAATGCGACGATTTTTGGGTATTAGCGGTACCCAGTTTTCCCAAGCGGCCACCCATGTCAGTACTAGTTGGGGTTGCGCTGCTTTACTACAGTGATCAGACGAGAACTGGTGGGTCCACCGCAATTCGCCGCTCCCCCACAGTCTCGGACTAAGTATACGTAAATCCTGAAATTAGCCATCGTCAACCATACAAGTGCCATAACAGTTAAGTGTCACCGATTGGCACCTCTAATGACCTTGTAGTTGAAGGGCCCTAAAACCACCACCAAACCACCCGAATGGCACTATAGTTGGAAGAACTTGGGTAGGCTGCGTTATCACCTAACCAGAAATATACATACATAAGATGTTTTCTAGCAGCAGAACCGGCCTGAAACGCCCTTGCCAGTAATCTACCCTGAACCATACGACCATTCTTTCTCTGTTCCAGTCGTCCGGGACGTTAAATTTATTCAAATTCTAGTACAACTTAGAACAGGACAGCGAAATAATACACAGCAATTATCAAAACGTAAAGAAAACTTGCCTCACCTTAAGCAGTCCTTGTGCAGCATAAAAACCAGCTGGTCCACTACCAACAATGCAGAATTGTGGGGAGGTGACGAGGGAACCACAAGTGGACAGAAATCTCAGAGTTTTAATAGCCGTGGTCAGCATCATAAATCTGTCAAAATACAAATATTAACAGTAAAGACTGATTTATTGCTTTGTTAGGCGTTTTAGGGCCTTCCAACTAGAATGGTCATTAGAGCTCCGTCCACTCCATAGTTCTGGTGCAGAATCTGAATAGACACTACGCTGTCAGAAATGAATATATTAGAGGTAGCCTGGGGTGGGGGCCATCGCGGAAAAAAAAAGAGGGAGAGTAGATTGAGGCGGTATAGACACATAATGCGAAGAGGGGATGTTGTTGGTTTCGTTGGTGTTTCAGGGCCCTTCAACTACAAGATCATTAGAGCCCCGTCCACTGCATAGTTCTAAGGCAGAGACTGCACAGACACTACGCTAATGCGACGATTTTTGGGTGTTAGCGGTACCCAGGTTTCCCAAGCGGCCACCCATGTTAGTACTAGCTGGGGTTGCGTTGCTTAACTTTAGTGATCAGACGAGAACTGGTGTGTCCAACGCAATACAGCTGCTCCCGCGATGAGGGGAGAAGGAACTCGGTAGGTTTTTGTTGTTTGTTGGTGTTTAAGGTCCCGTCAACTACAAGGTCATTAGAGACCCGTCCACTGCATAGTTCTAATGCATATACTGCACAGACACTACACTAATGTGACGATTATTGGGTATTAGCAGTACCCAGCTTTCCCGAGCGACCACCCATGTCAGTACTAACTGGGCTTGCGTTGCTTAACTTCAGTGATCAGACGAGAACTGGTGTGTCCAACGCAACTCGCCGCTCCCAACTCGGTAGGTCCATGTGGTTGGAAGCACCCGGGGCAGGGGGAGACCAAAGCAGACGTGGGAGCAGGTTGTCCGTAAGGATATGGTAGTGTGTGTGATGGACGGGGACCTGGTGAGATATAGACGCAAGTGGAGGGCTAGAACCTGCAGATCCGACCCTGCCACAGGAGGATTAAGGGTATGGTGATGATGTGCATGCCACCACTGGCTCCCTCTCTTATCATCATCTGAGGCAATCACGTCTAGATATCAAGCGATAAATTTATTCAATATTCGCTTGATCTGATCTCCATTCAATTCGAGTAGTGCTCAGGCATACTATTCAAACTTATTATTTAAATAAAAAGTGGTCCGTCAGCAGCTTAATGAGCTGTGTCCAATCTGATGTAATATACATTTGATATCATTCTCTGTTGACTTCATGAATACGTTTGAATAAACATTTATTCCGATGAAAAAAAAACCATAAGCACTGTATCTGGAACTGTATAAAAGGGAACATAAACTGCTAACCATTATGATTTATGAAGTGAATATATTCGGAACTTCCCCCTTCATCCGCCAGACAAATAATAGTAATTTAAATACTGGTAATTTCAAAACCGTTTAAAGGGTTGTTTACCTTCAGGTTCACTATAATGGGGTTATCGTCTGGCTTCACTAATTAATGAACCTCATCTCCCCAGGTCTGAAAGCTGCCTACTGACCTATGTCAGGGAAATTCACGCTTTTTACACGCAGATTTTTTGTGCGTCTACACGCAAGCCTTTCTATCATTGACAGAAACAGGATTTGGTGATTTAGCGCTGCCCAATCAACTACTGGGGATGATTTACCAACCTCCTACGCCTGCGAATTTTGCCGATCTCAGACATCATTTTTCTCCATGCAAAAAACCCATGGGACGTTGCGTACAACAGGCATGTCTAAACACTCAAACTGGGGGTACCCCGAGGGCCACATTGGTTGTTGTTGTTTGTTGGTGTTTTAGGGCCTTTCAACTATAAAGGTCATTACAGCCCCGTCCACTGCGTAGTTCTAATGCAGGGACTGCACAGACACTACGCTAATGCGACGATTTTTGGGTATTAGCAGGTACCCAGTTTTCCCAAGCGGTCATCCACCCATGTCAGTACTAGCTGGGGTTGCGCTGCTTAACTTCAGTTGGCCACATTGGTGGCATATGCGTTGTCATGAGGGGCACAGTGCTCATGGCGCTCCTTTGCAACTGCGCCCAGAGGTTACTGTCCCTCTCTTGTTATGGCTCTGAGTTGCAGGCCGCATAGGTATACTACATGGTATCGATTGTGCGGCCCTTGTACAACTTTTGGGAACACGGCTGTACTTTCTTTCCAGGATTTGGGGGCTCCCCTTTCATCGAAAAGCAGCCAGGGTTGAACTAAGACCACGAACTCAGGAATCAAGCACATTACATCCTGGCTATCAAAAACAGACAACTGGTGAACACTGAGGCGAACAGTCCACATTAGCTTGGTAAGTAAACCAAATCAACGTTTCGACCATCCGAATTACCTGTACTCTGTTCTAGACACAAGTGTCGGGGTTACGGGTCGAGGTCAAGTAGGAGAGAGAGAGGCGGACCCCGAATGAACTTAACTGTTATGTTTGTACCCGGACTTTTATATACTGTGTAACTTTAATCCGAACAAGCTTCAGTTAACATTCCCATTTCATTAATCCTACCAAAATTTCGATAATCCGAATAATATTGATAAGAAATATACTTTTTAAATCATTTTCTGCATGACCCTATACATAGAATTTTGCTGCAATGGTTTCCGTGGTTGTTCAATCAAAAAACGATTTAATTTTTTAAGAAAAATTTTGTAAAAATGATGATTCTATTCAGATAGCCTGTTTGCAATGTAGATTATTCAGGATACTCAGGACACTGAATCCCATCACGTCATTGATGATGAGGAATATGAATATGTAATCCTTTGTGACGGATACCTTGCTAGTGAGATTTTTCATGCTAGAACCATATGCCTAAATCTCCACCAGCACCCTAGCACCACCTTTGCCTTTCGCACCCATTCCAGCCGCTCCACCCCAGAACTCATCACCCCCCAGCACCTCTTCCAATGTGGGGGTTCCCCAAATACATGAGTTTGTTTGTTTGTTGGTGTTTAAGGTCCCGTCAACTACAAGGTCATTAGAGACCCGTCCACTGCATAGTTCTAATGCATATGCTGCACAGACACTACACCAATGCGACGATTATTGGGTATTAGCAGTACCCAGCTTTCCCGAGCGACCACCCATGTCAGTACTAACTGGGCTTGCGTTGCTTAACTTCAGTGATCAGACCAGAACTGGTGTGTCCAACGCAACTCGCCGCTCCAAATACATGAGGTTACTGATATTAAAATATAATTTTGTTCTCTATTTTTAAAGACTTTCAATCGATATGTGCAAACCTAAAACACTCATTTGAAGCAGTTTAAGTGAAAAAAATGCCCTTTCCCCAATTAGTTCGGTTGCACTGCATCTGCATACCTCACAGTTCATTCATCATACCACCTTATGATCCTCGCCACTCTTTAAGTTACGATTTCAGAGTTTGAAGTCTCATCTTTAGGAGGTTATTCAAGCTTTCTGGTCTTAGACCCACCCTGGAATCACAACATGAGGTCACGGGTGACCCGAAGCATTTTAAAATTTGTCATATCTTTGTTATTATTTAATTTATTGACTTGTGCATTCTTGTACCTTTCAATTTTCACATTTAGCATGTAATGCTGGTTCAGTTTCTGCACCAAACATTCAAAATCAGCTGCAAAAAGTGCGTTTGGGTCACCGGTGACCTCACGTTGTGATTTGTGTAACTTTTTTTTGTCTTCCACTTCAAGCCAGTTTTTAATGCTAATTTTTTTAAAATTTCTAAAAGTTAAATTTTCTTGTTTTTCTTATTCACCATTTTGTGTTATTGACCTTGCATATTTTTTTTTTTTGCAATAATTTTTCTGCCAGTAATCCTCATTATGCAAATAGATGGCAATTTTGACATCCTACAAACTTTGGCATTTTTATATTAATTAACATTCATATTTAATTCTTTTTACATTATAAACAGTTTACCTATAGTTAAAAGTTATTAGAAATTGTAATATTTCTTCATAATACCTATTAATTAAAAAATTTGACTAAAAAAACAATGGGGTCATATATGACCCACGTTGTGATATGTGTCATGCAAATGTCACGTTGTGATTCCAGGGTTAAAAGCGTTATTCGGCACTGTCTGACACTGTGGTCCTTGAGGTATTTGCACGAAAATAAACTACACCAGCCGTGATAAGAATTGAACCTGAGCAGAGGTTCTTCACTGCATAGACAACATGTGCGGTGCCAACCGCCTGTAGAGAAACAGACATAGTTAAAGCGCTTTTAAAATCTCCACTTACACATGTCAAGCACGTGGGTTTGTGACTTGTTTATAACAATTTACGTTTAACTTCATTGCCGTTGTCTAGGTTAAAGGAAATTCTATTAACGTATATAACTTGTGATACTAGTAATCAGGAAATGATTTATAGTGCATTTGGGCTGTGACCTTCAACACAACTACGGTTTTTTTGTTTTCAATATCTGAAAATTAAGCGTTCAATTACGAAAAAAAACTGCTTTCGAGATTGGTTAGTACTAAAAGCAGGCATCTAATCAAATAAAATATAAAAAGTATACGGATTACAATTAATAAAATGTTGCAAAATCGAAATAAACTACATTAATAAGATACAATACTTACTGATTCGAAATCTTATCTTCATCGAACATCGAATTGACGACGTCTGCCACGGATGACGTAATTCGAACAGTTCAGTGAGGCTTCTTCCTGCATATTCTCTGAAAAAATATGACAAGAGTTCTTTTTATAATCTACTTTTCAATAGCACGCTTTCTTTATCACTAATAATATTTCAGCATAATGTTTTAGACTCAATTTTATCTCTTAATTCAAACCCACCATCTAAAATAATCATAATTGCTTACGCCATTACGTCACTTCCTGTTTTGAGAGAGAAAAAAACCGAGGGGCGACCCGAGCCATTTTGCTCGCTCTTCAGTGACAGTGATCGATTTCGTTCGTTTAGAAAACCGATTGTTTTCAAAGTTTACTCCTTCATTTGACTCGTCGTTAATGGTAAGTGATATGATAATGATCCCTAAATAATAACTATTTTCAAATAATGTCAACCAACTTTGGAAATTTAACGTTCTTTTTGTCATTTCAACGGTCGGAATCTTACTTGTCAATTACCACCCGGGTCGGGTGTGTGTAGGCGTGACGCTAGATATTAAATTTTTCGCAAGTTTTTTTGTAAGATTTTCTCACTCCGACACTGGTATGAGTTTCAACAATATATCGCTGACATCAGATAGTAAATATTGGTATAATTCTGAATGTTATTGTTATAAATCTAGCTGTAATACGGGAGGGTACTTTTTTAATAATTGCTTTGAATACAGGGCCCCAAACAGTTAGGAATTCGTCATCGGTAACCACGTGGAAAGGGGCTCTAGACAGTACCCCGATTATGAAATCAATTTCAAGATAAAAAAAACAGGAGCTAAAATCGAAAATTATCAACCTCCCCCATTCATCAATATTTATCAACAATTTTGTAGTGATATGGCTGACGACAAAGTCACCGAAGAAGTTGGTCACACTCCTGAAGGTGTTGATGAAGAGGATGGTAGCTACAAGCCACCACCGGAAAAGACCTTGCAAGAGATTCTTGAGGCCGACAAAGAGGATGAAAGTCTTCAGAAATACAAGGCAACCTTATTAGGAAAAGCCATGGATGAGACAGTTATAATCGGTAAAACATATTTCTGCATGTATCTTCCTCAGAAATGCATTGCACATACACCTTTGGTTGGGGGCACAAAGAGCGGCAAATTGTGTTGGACACACCAGTTCTCGTCTGATCACAGAAATTAAGCAGCGCAACCCCAGCTAGTACTGACATGGGTGGCCGCTTGGGAAAAGGGTACCGCTAGTATCGAGAAATCGTCGCATTAGTGTAGTGTCTGTGCATCAGAACTACACTGTGGACAGGGCTCTAATGACCTTGTAGTTGAAGGGCCCTAAAACACCAACAAAAAATTGGGGCAAAGGAGACCCATCAGTCCTTCAGTGGCAGGCACCATTACCACCTTTTGTCTCTAGAACTGACGAGTAGGGCCCTGGTCTTTTACACGTCAGTGGAGGGGTGTGGAGAGAAAGCCCTACTTATTATTCCACTATCCGAAAGCAATACAGTCTTAACAAGCGGCATGTAGGAAGACAACAAATTTGTCAGAGCCTGTTATCTAACCCCGAAAACTAAGCATTTATGATTACGACATCTTGATATCTGCCTAACAATCAACGTATCTAGACGTTACTATTCATTGGGGTGGGTCAGTAAATTCATTCGTTTAGGATAAAAATCAAAAAATGATAAAATCTTTTAAGAGAATACCTTGTTATCGTCATGCATGGTAATCATAAAGTCCTGTTCCTCATCCAGGACTAAACGAAAAAGGACATTTCAAAGTCATTCTTCTTGTTCTCTTATTTGAACAAGTGTCCTTAGCAAAACAGCGCAGGTACTGAGAACAAACACAGCAGGTGTGTGCTGGATGGAGTTTCTGTTCTGACCTTGTTTACTGCCGTCAGGGAGAACTGCATACACAAAATTCAAACACGAAACCGTTATATGGAAATGAGTGCGAAGTCAGAAAATAAAACACTGGTAGGGAAATTAACCCTCAGTCTATGCATGCAGGTACCATTCTGGGTGGCTTCTTTCTAGCGAGAGGGAGGGAATCCTCTAAATCACCTTCCGTCAGGTAAGACCTAAAGCCGTGGCCGCATCTGATGGGTCACCACTAAAAGTTGAATTGTCCTGAAATAACGACAAATCAATCAATCAACCAAAGTGTAGGAGTTTGCCACCTCACCTCCATCAGAGGAGTTGCAGCCTTGTTGTCCACACCGCTCTCACCCCTATGTTCTGCTGCACCGTCCTGTATCACGCACTTATGAGTTTCTTTACAGATCCTTCGGATCCTCGTAAGGTGCTTGTCCGTCAGTTGGTGTTGGTGGTGGATGGCAGGCAAGACATGGTGCTCGACCTGACTGGTATTATACCATTTTTTTTTTTTGAGATTTGCGATTCTAGTCGTTAATTTTTGATTCCTTAATGACTCCACTTCTTTCCTCGTCCAGGCGATTTGTCAACTTTGAAGAAACAAGCATTCACGATCAAAGAAGGTATTCAGTATCGGATCCGCATCAATTTTCACGTCCAACGAGAAATTGTAACCGGACTGAAATACGTTCAGAAAGTTTACAGAAAAGGAATTCAAGGTACTTAGGACATGAGGAACTTTTAGGAATACTAGACACAGCATTGGCTAACACTGTAAACCAGTGATTCTCAACCACTGTGCCGTGAGATTCACGAGAGTGTGCTGCGAGGTCGGGTACCCATCTTGTCCCTCTTGACTGGACACAAGGGCGATATATTGGGCAGTGTTTTCCCACAGCCGGTTGCCAATCAAAGCTGCAATTCCTATGCTATTTATCGTCTTTCTACTGTTCGTTGGGACATTCCGCCGAAGACGGGGGGCGAGCTCCTGCACCTGGAAATTTTGGTCCTCTACCCGTTCCATATAGAGAGGGTTCTTCCATGTGCAAATGCCATCGTACACCACACGGGACCTCGGTTTTACTTCTCACCCGAAAGATGGTGCACTCAGGGCTTCTCTCTCGCCCGAAAAAAGCCAACCCACCTCGGTCCAGTATTGAACCAAAAACTACTGACACAGTTACCGAGGCAAGTTTTTGCATAGGGTTAGGCTACAACTTATATATTTTCCTTGGCGTTTGTGTACCTAGAAATGTGTCGTTGCTAGTGTGCCGCCAAATTTTGAAATTAGTAAAAGTGTACCGTGGCGAAAAATGGTTGAGAATCACTGCTGTAAACAGTACAAGGCACTAGTTACAGTGTGGGCGCGCTGCAAGAAGTCAAAGGTTCGGTATTCCCATTGTCCTAGGGGGTCTGAATCGCCACTCCTTTGACTTTTTTGGTCTGCAACTCGAGGGTCCCAACTCCGTCAAGCACCAAAAACCAGCTGATAATACTTGCAAATTACAGAAGGCCAAAAGTTCTACGTTGAGAAAGCTCAGTTTGCCCATGTGGCGAGATGGTCATTGCCATACAATTTTAGCCAGTTGTTTTCCGCCTGTGGCAGTGCTTGTTGTCTGGAAGGACATGCAATAGGGAGCCGGCTAGAAAATGAGAGACGTAAATTTAGAGAATAGAAAGAAGAAAGGAAGTCGTGGACAAATTGTTTAACAGCTATTTTATGTGACTAACTGTTGATTCTTACCACTTTGCTGACTTTCAATGTTCTTACTGAAGCACCGCGAGATGCCTTGTTGAGACCCGGTTGCAGAAGCGGTCTCAGTTTTCCCTGCGAACTTGAACTGTATCACTATTCATATCTTATTTTGTTTCACTTTTTAATGATTGCAGTGGATAAGATCCAGCACATGGTTGGCAGTTACGCACCAAAATTGGATCTCCACAGTTGTATCACTCCTCTGGAAGACGCTCCCAGTGGGTTGATGGCTAGAGGCACATACACCGTGAAATCTTTGTTCACTGACGACGACAAAAACGAACATCTGAAATGGGAATGGTCATTTGAAATCAAGAAAGATTGGGAATAAATGGTGACAAGAGGTAACCGAGATGAGAACATGTCGGAGGAGAGAACCTGCAGAGAAAGAAGCACATCATCTTCCTCCTCCTCTTCCCGAAAAAAAATGTCAAAAAAAAAAAACGTTGTCGCTTTCTTTACCAGGGGTTAATTCTCAGCCACGTCGGTGCCTTTAATTTTTTTAGCTGATGGAATCGAGGGATAAAAAAAAATAATGTTCAGTAACCTGATTTGCTCATAAAAATGTGATGCCATGTTTAGCTTCCTCTTTTAGGAAAAGAATTAGGATTTGTGATTAGGTTAATTTTTTAGTGCAGAATAACTAGTTCTTTTTCCAAGATTATGGGCGCAGTGCGTGGAATTTAGTAGCAGAATAACAATTGGTTTTAGTTTAAAGCAGTACTGGTTTAAAGAATCAATGGCCAAGTGGACTTGCTGAACCATTTCTACAGTTCTTTTGTCCACTGTGCAACTGCAATTCTTTCCCCTTCCTGCCCCGCTCCTCGTTCTCCGTAGCCCTTTCTAGTATTAGTAGGGTTTTGTTTTCAAATTTGGCGTCAATGTTTATATGTAATTTCTTTTCTACTTAATATTTGTATACCTACTTGTAATTACTGCATTGATCGCGACTTCTTGCTGGAGGAAGAAAAAATATCTTGCATTTATGGAGAAGATTCAAATTCGCATTATTGTTGTGTAACTTTGAAGGAAAGGGGAAAAAAAAGATGCTCTGTTGTCACCTTGGTTGGATCAGATTTTAACTCGCTGTGTGAAATACGTAGTCTTCTAACATGTGTAAATTTTGTCTTCCTTCCTGTCTGGTTGAAGTTTGTAAGCTTCTTGTGATGATGGGGCACATTCTCTTGCTCCTAACTTATGCATTCTGATAAAGTGATAAATCTTCCAGTAGTTTCAACCTGTGCATGACTATTTGGTTTTTTTTCTTCCTAACGGTTGGTGAGAAACGCGTTTGTGTCCTTCAAGAGAGAAAAAAAGAAATCCAAAAATCAATTTTTTTTATAAGCATTTACTATCATGACTTTTGTCAGCTTTTGTAAAATTCAGAGCCAACTTTTTTCTCTTGTCTCAGGCCCATGTTTTCGAATACTTTGCTTACGTCTTTCTCACTCCAGTTCTTCCTGTTTTTTTCTTTGTTGATGGGACAATATAGGTGTACCATCTTGACTTTGATGATGACAATCTGAGGCTGTTAAAGGTTATGTAAAGGGTTCTTGAGATGGAATTTCAGTTTTATAATTATTATTGATGGTTAAAGTGTTATTTGGCTAATTGTATTGTACTTAGGTGGAGTTGTGTCAAATACAGAGAACCTGATCACAGTTTTCAGAGCAGGGCCTGCAAGAAGTCATAGGACACGCTCCAAGATGTTCCAAAGGAGGGGTGCAACAGAACTGGTCAAACCTCGTGCAATCTGCTCAGTCGATTTTGTAATGTTTTTTTGTAATTGTCTCAATTTCTTCATTTTTTGTGTGTCGGTGTTTCTACGTCAATCGAGTAAACTTAGATACTTCTTTACGCTCCTAAGAATAAAAATTTGAAGTCAGATTTGAGTGCATTTGGCCATTATGTTTAGGAGGAAGTTTCACCGGTGAGATTTGTGCAATACACCAACGTATAAAGAGAAGACCCTTTGCAAGTTGCTTCTTTCAGACACTAACTCACTTTTACACCCCTGGGATTGTTTCGTTGGTGTTTTAGGGCCCTTCAACTACAAGGTCATTAGAGCCCCGTCCACTGCGTAGTTCCAATGCAGAGACTGCATAGACACTACCCCAGAACCTCTTCCAATGTGGGGGTTCCCCAACCCCTGCAGTGATCCAGCGCTGGACAGGCCAGTATCACATGCCTGACATCCTCCACTTGATCCCCACATAATCCACAGCCCTCCTCTCCACCTGTGATCTTCGCCATCCTCTGCTTCGTGTCCAGTGACCCAGCTCTTGCCCGAAACAGAAGTGAGCTCTCCCACGTATTGTCATAATTACCTCCTTCTCTATGTTAAGCTTGTCCCCACACACCCTCAGCGTTTTCTTTGCCGTCCTTCCCTCCATACTCTGTCGCCAATGCCCTAACCCCCATTCCTTAACTCTGTCCTGGTCTTTGCAGTGTTGTTGCCCCCCCTCCTTGCCCTCCCTGGGGTGGTGTTATGCCGATTTACACGTATATTTGACTCCAGGTAGAAATGATTCCGTCCAATGGCGACATCGTACACTCCACACGGGCGACTAACCATCCGACAGAAAGCGAACTTTATGGTTTCCTCTAGCCACGACTGGAGCTAGGATCGAACCGGCATTCACGGACGCGAAATACGCCGCTCCAAAAAGCCTCATCCTACATTGTCAAAAATCCAATACACGTCACCACTCAATAACTTTATTGGGATTTCTTATCCCACAAAGTTCATTTAGAATTATTTCTTAGAAAACAAAAAATAACCCCCTCTCGTCAGCACACACATTTTATGCACTACGACATTAAATGCCAGAAGGAAGAAGGGAGCAGAAAAAAAGATATCACATTGAGAACAAGAGGGAAGAACAAATTCACAACTCTTATTTGCAATTATTGCCCACCAAATCAAAAGAAAAAAAAATAAAATATTTTAATTTGTATACAGACCATCACACCTCTAACTCGGCAGTTGGCTCTAAGAAATCAGCAAGGTTGACCAGCCCTCGCTTTACTGATGCGGCTTACACACAACTACATTCGGCACTAAGCCAAACCAAAGACTTGAACTTTGAACCCCAGGACAGAACTACAAATAGACATTTTGTAAAGAGCGGAGACGAGTAACAAGGGCAGACTACGAGTATATCGTGAACCCCAGCTTAACTAGCCATGGTCAACTTTCTTACTGGCCATGAACGAATTCCAAGACGCCGCCACTTCCATAATGATGATGGCTTTACAAGGAGGGGGAAGAAGAGGCGGTAAGTCCTTGTAGAGCAGGTTTGCCAAAATGACAAAAATTCGGCAACCATCTGGCAAGCGGCAATCGCCTTTCGAGAAGCTTTCTCGAAAATGAAAAACGAACCACCAATAATGTGTGAGCTTGACACCAACAATGTGCTACAGGGGGTGATGTCTCAACTCTCCCTCTTAAAAGTCTCTAGCAAGCTGAACTATCCTATGGAAGTCCAATATCTGAGGAGAGCCCTTCCGAATGTTAGTGGTGTGGGGCAGATGGAAGGGAAAAGAGGAAAAAGAGGGGAAAGAAGGGAAAAAGGAGAGGGTATTGTTGGGTACACTTTTGACCTTAATACAAAAATAAATAAATATCAAACTCCTGAAGACCCTGATGTGATTACTGATATAAAACAGATGACAAAACTATCAATTAGTCGACCTAACGACGCCCAGAGCCGGACAACAACTGGAACTTAGTAGATGGAAGGAAGATGGTTTTGCAAGCTACACAGAAACGAGTGCAGAAAGTGCAACATCACTAAAACAGTCCATCGACTTTGGCACGATTCGTTAGCAATTTTTTTCCCTCGCTTATATCCCTGTATTTCACCCAGCACTCAGTTAAGTCAATCTGACGGGACAGGTAATAAATGGTTAAAGGGATCCTTTCGCCATTTCCCCGAAACTGGACCAGGCAAAAACAGGAAGGAGACCACAAACCAGAAATAACATCAAATTGTGTGCGCAATCTTAACACCATAACAAGGTGAAGGTTCTAATAAATAATCGACATGCATGGTATGGAGAACCTCTCCTGTCCTACCAGGGGGTCCTCCTTCTCCTCATTAATTCAAAACAAAACTAAACAATCGCTCGCTTCTCAATGCGGTCACCTTGGCAGGACACTCTACTATGTCATTAAACTACAGTCATCTCAAATTTTAAAAAAAAACCTCTAAGTTACAACCTTTGCCATGTAACGGCTGGAAGTACTGGTGCAACATGAAAAAAATATCCTCTCTTGCGGGATATTCCGGGATTGAACACATTCGCATGCACACAACAAATCTAATTAGGCACACACACACGCACAAACACACATATTAAACAACATACGACTGCACCAGGAATGCATGCACTCCCACTTAGACAATGAACACACGAAATTAAGCTCACACCCCCACATGAAAGAAAAAAAATTAAGTTGCGTGGATGGAGCTCCAGCAAATCACGAGTTCGCCAAGAAAGCAATGAGAGATCCCATAACTCTCCACCCCTCTTGACGTATCAGACTCGTGTTCTTGCCTTTTGGACACAGCGGCTACTGGACATTGATAGATTAGGATCGCCGACGAAGAACGTCATTTATACCCTGCCGTAAACTACGAAAAAATAAAACCAGGCTTCTCTTCATCTTCTTCTTTGAGATCTAAGTTACACAACTGTCATTCATATTCTAAGATTTGCTTGTGATAGAAGAGTAGATATCTGGAGAGCGAGAGGAAAAAAAAGAAAATAATTAATGAAATGCCATCGCCACAAATCAACAATTCGGGATGTGGTTTCAATCTACCCTTCGCTATCTAACACGTCTTGAACACTAGCTTTGGTGATTAGGTGGTCATCACATTTGAACCACTGGTCGCGGTGCTGCCGAATGTAGGCTGTATAGTGGCCAGTCTCTATGGTACCGATGTGATTGACAACAGCAAACAGAGAGTACCTACATTGACAGACGCAAGAACTAAAACTTAGTACAACTCAAGCAAACGAAAACCAAAACAAAAAACTCATTCAGTCATTATGAATATTAACTTATTATCAATGTTAGTGCTCTCTCCGTTACCCACGTGGTTATTTTTATTCTCGCTACTACTGTTGTTGGCATTTTTCGGGACATGATTGTTGACGTTATTGTTGTTGTTACGTCGCGTTGACATAAATGGCGTCATGTCCAAGAATTCGGGAAAGGCAATAAACGTGGAGATTTTCTTATGAAAACGACTGGAATGCTCAAATCGCTAACAAAGGGAAAGAGAAATTATTATTATTATACTGAATGATAATATTCTTCCACCATCCCCACAGGTCATAAGAGACGACTAAAACGCGTTGTTACATCAGAGTAGGTAGTGTCCTCCTCCTCCTCCTCCTCCCACGCTTCCTTTACTGTCAGGACATTTCAACTCAATATATGACAGACCCTGTCAAAACCTGAAACTTCAATTCCAGGTTCGTCAGGTCAATTGTAGCGTAATTGCTTAATACGCGTTCGATTGTTGATAAGTGGTTTTGGACACAAGATCACAGAGTATACTTCCCGTTGGAGGAAATGAAAAGTTGCACTTCCTCATGGTGAGTAATGTCTCCTACACATCTAGAAACGTGAGTAGTGTGGGTCAGTCAACACCACAAATCAATTATTCCAACCTGACCACACGAAAATACAACGGAAAGTAAATCAGTTCGTAGAAACAAAAGATCAAATTATTCTGCGTACAAGGGACCTGTTTCTTGGCACAATGATCACAGCTTTAGCAGCTAATCTGCTTTAGTTAACATTCCATTGAAACAATTCTGTTTGTGGCCCTCACTGCTGAAACAATGTACCTTTAGGTGGAAGCTGGCCACCACTGGTAACTTCTTCATTGTGAGCTGCTTTGTAGATTCTTGATAACTTTGGCAATTACTACATTTTATCTTTGCTGAGCTACCAAGATGTTCTGGTCGAGTAAACCTATCAAGAATTCAGACAGGCTTAAAGTTGGCTGATAAATGATCAGCGGACAACAATGAATGCCTAGGTACCTTTCAAGACAGTCCAACAGTGAAGTGGGTTCAGAATCGTCCACATTTTCACCATCCATACTATTTGAATTGGAAGAATCTATAAAAAATTTTAACACAAAATTTAACTATTAGTTTAAAATTATATAGCAATAGGGTTGTTAATGAGGCATGGCAATTTAGATACTTTACCACCTGAGCTACTATTGATGTGGCTGGGTCCCAAATCAAGAGAAATGTCCCAAAATGGATCGATCGTCGTTGAAACACCACTACGACACACCCGGACACACAAAAGTTCACAATCACAATCCGTGCATTTTTAATGAATTTTCCCAACATACTAAGTATATTGTTCATGATTATACCTGCAGGATTGGCAAACAACATCGGACTGTAAACCACCAGTAAAAATCTGGTCAATTATACAGTTACAGTGATGAGGATTACTACTAGATATACCGTTTGAACCTTAAAAATGAAAACACGTAATATGAGACAGAATAGCTGCTTTCCAATTGGAAAGGGGGTATTACACAAATTGGCAATTAGTAACCACACTACTTATTTCAGACACGTAACATTATAAGCAGTATGGCAGTAAATTTGCATTTGGGGCAGAATTCACCATAGAAAGAAAATAGCACAAAGTTTAGAAGATGCAAATTCATTATATAAAAACAAGTTCTGGTTATAGCTGTCCCATTCGCTAATTCCTTGCTTGGCCACTCGTTTTTGTCACCACTGACATACTCAAAATCACATATGCATCAGTGCAGATTCTGTACCAACAGTGGCAGAGTTCAAAACGAAATCAAGACTGTTTCAGTCTGAAACAAATGCTAAATGCGCAGCATTCAACGAAAAACCTTCCAGTTTACTTCTCAGTATCATGAATTCAACCATTCAGTTTTAAAAGTCAATTCCAGGAGCTATTTCCTGGCAAAGCGCCCATTTTTCGTCCTCTCCGTTGGCCACGATATCCAATATCAAAATCACATCCTAAACAACTGTTATATGTTCAGGCTGCCTAATCGATATTATTAACTTTGCGTCAGTGACTTTCTTGATCAGTTTTAACATTCATTGGCTACATCGTCTCTGCTCACCTGTCTGGCTTATCAACTAGACATCAACTTTCCAAAACCAAGTCAGCAGATACCGCCACGCCAGACTAGTCAGTGTTTACCTTCACGCAAAATATAAACAGCAATTTGAATGAAACTTACCTTTACAATGCCTGTGTAGGACGTCCAGAGCAGCAATAAAAAATTCGTGAGCATCTTGCTGTTCATACCCTGCCAAATGCCTTGCATGTGTCCACACCAGGTGTAGCAAGCGATATGGAATGTGGGGTGCTTTGTTCCCTGAGTAAAACTAAATGATGACATTTTTAATCGAATTCGTTCAAACCTTAAACGAGTTAACACTGCTATTATTCCTTGTATATTTTACAAACCTCCTGAAAAAGGCGTGACATCTCACAAACGAGACACATATTGGGGTCCTCTTGAAATTGGCACACATGCCGATCAGCCAAAAAGAAATCGCGGAGGAGAGGCGTGTGAGTTAACGCCTGAACAATACAGTTCATGAAGCACGTATTACCAAGATTGATTAGACCACGAAGTCCTTTACAAATTAAGAATTTAATTTAATAACCTGAAACAATTATTCAAAACATTCATGCTTACAGCACATTAATGATTTCAAAAGACCTACCTATTGTAGAATTTTCGGTAATCCTCTTTCTCTTTGGGTGTTTTTTGAGCAATTCTACTTCATAACTAGTGGGTTCCCATGGATGATAATATTCTTTCATGCCTGCGCAATTGAAGGGATCACAAGAGGTCATATATGGATGGCAACGGTGGGATTAAGTTCATCCATCTCTTATTAGGACGACATACAAAACAGTTAAAGAAACTGACCTAGAAGTCGAGCAGCTCTCATTCTGTGCTTCCGTGCAATGGTCTCCAACTCCCTATCGTAAACGAAATCGCTACATTGATAGCAATATACCGCTCCATATGTTAAATCGATGGCTGGATTCCCAAAAATACATAAATTGGATGCCGTTTTTATGCTTAACGTTTTTTTATGAAACAGCGTTAATTAGCTAATGTACACGTCTTACATAAGTAGTGGAATTTTGTTCTAGCGTGCTCTTGGATGTGCTTATTGTTGGTATAACAACCAAAATAAATGCAATGTAGGCATGAATGTAAACGAGGCCCTTGTTGTTTACAACTATGGCAAATACTCCAGTGAGCCTGTAAGACAAAAAAAATTCCTATAAACTGTCTTTAAAATAGTTATTAATGTCAATTGATAACTGATGTAGCGACATCGTATCACGTATTAGCGCGTTATTTAGAGAAACGTGTGGATGAAAAATGATATCCGACGAATAGAGTAGAATTTATTTCAACCTCCGATTTAAAAAGCCTGCTTTCGAAATCAGCAGTTTTCCTTTATTGCAATCAAGATGCAATTCACCTAACAAACTAACGAACTACAAGGTAACTGGTATGCACGTAGGGGGAGAGAGAGGGTATAATTTCATATCTCGTTAACTGGTTGATTTTAATTATAATCCAAAATGTGATAACCTTTTAATTTAACTGATAAATATGAGGATTAAAGGAAGTAGCACCGTCGTTGAGACGGCCGATTCTGTACTAACTAAAAGACCAGGTATACTTTCTGTGACCTCACTAGAGAGTCAAACAAAGAGAATATTTAGTGCGTAAAATACCGTGGCTATTTCATATAGGAAATCACGCTTAAGCATTTTATTATTCCAATTAGGGTCGTTTCCAACCTAACATTTCATCATGCACTGTCTGAAATATCCTCAATTTCACAATTAGAAACGACGAAAAGGGAAAATTAGGCCAAAGGAGGCCAAGGTTAGTAAACATTAGTTTGCTTTATGTCTATTTCAAATCCTTAACCGGCTTTCGAACTTTTCACACAAACGTAACAACAGGACAATGAACTACTTTACTCGTCATGGTTAACTGGAAAATCAACTATGTAATTACATTTCCACCATTTTTGCCACCCTTACAAAAGAATTTCTGATTAAGAAAACGTCAGTTTTCAAAATATGAACATTGGCAAATTCATAAAAATAGCCGCAAAGACATTCTAAATGGAACAAACAACATTCTACTCGAGGTTTTTAAAAGAAACAAGAACAGGCAGGGGACGTCCACAAACTACAGAATAAAGCCAAAACGGGGTAAATGATACCGGAATTACATTTAACCTGCATTTCACTTGTCTGTTGCCAAATTCTTTCCTATATTATATATTTGTGACATCTGCACATTTTATTTGTAGGTACACTTTAAAATGAGGGGGGATTTAGGCTGTACGTCACGAAAAAGACATGTCAGGTTTCATTCCCCCCCCCCTTTGCACTCCTAAAAATTGATTTTCCTACACAAATTACCTTTCTCTTACGAGCTTCGAACGAACGACATGCAACGAAATACGAATGAATTATTCGAAACGTTTGAGTTCCTTTCGAACTTTTAAACGATGACAAATGAACACATCCATGAGAGCTCATGGTTTACGATCCGGTAATCAAAAATAATAAATATATGAAGTAACGACTATGATGTTGATGATGACTCTTGATGCTATCCAACGAGATACTAGCCGAATAGGACGGCCAAGCACTACCGCCAATCCACTTCGAAGGAGGAATCATGCGGAATTGTCAAGTCAAAACCAATTTTGTTCGTATCAAAGAAAAAATGAAAACACTGGGGAGGGGGGAAAAATAAAGTCACTTTTTCGGACGAAAGAAAAACCACACGACGCCGCATTCGAACTCCGAGGAAGTGACAGTACTGCAACTGCGTATGATTATGCGTCTGCCAGTCACCTTCAGTTGACTGCCATCTAGGGACAACTTTCGAAACCACACTGAAGACAGACGACGTTCTAATCCTCAATTAATTCAATTTATACCTAACCAATATAATATCGCATTTTAAATAATTCTTCACTTCATCTAACTCTCAGGATTTTAAGAACCGTTCAACATACATATAGAGGAGCAAACATTATCAAATCGCACGAAAATTTACGGGCGTCTATTAGTTGCCATGGCTACCAGTGAATAATGGCCTTTCCGTTTCCTCTTTTTTTCATAAAAATAGAGGGGAAAAACAACAACTGATTTCCAGGAGTTATTTTTTTTTTCTATAAAGAAATTGCCTACTAGTAGGCGTTTTTTGACATACACATACACACACGTACATTGTAACACAGTGACAAAGCAAAGGAAAAAAAGAGGAGGGGCTTTACTAATTAACTGGGTAAGTTCGTCAATCTCACTGTGCACACCATTTCAAGGTAACCATAACATGCAAACAAGAAAATAGTCTTACTTATACTTCTTATTATTTTTTAAAACGCTGTAAAGAATCTAAACTATCATACTCTGATAGTTTACTGACATTAATTATCAGTATAAAGCTAATTTCGATTGATATGATAGTTTTTTTTTTCTCCTGACCAATTTCAGTGTCTGAACAAAACTGAAAGTAGGCGGTATCTGCTTTGATAACCATTACATATAATAATAAATTATTGTTTTTCTGGTTATTTTTTTATTTGTTTTTCAGGCTATTGAAGACCATAATGGAAGATATTGTGTCACGAACTGCATCTTTAATAATACGATTCGTGAAAAATGGTCTCTGGTTACCAATCGTCGTGCCATATTGCTTATATCGTTATATGTTTTCTCAACATTTACAATCAGCCAAACACAAGAAATTAAAGGATCAAGTTGTTTTAATCACTGGTGCAAGCTCAGGATTAGGCGAAGGTAGTGTCACCCTTTCAATACTCCAATGAATGCAGTCAAAGTCCCTAACGCAAACCAGAAACTGTTCCTGTGATATATCTACTTAAAAAATACTTCTTCTTTCCTACCTTTTCTTCTTTAAAGACATTTGACGAACTATAGTTTAAGTATCCTACCATAGGGAATAGTTAAAGATGGGGAGAACTATCGTTAGGCTTCTTATTGTCGAGTTGACGAAAGATATTTCTTTCCCTGTGTATCGTAATTTCCTTTTGCCCATGCATCACAAACATACACCTTGAACAATATGAATCAACTGTCATTTACTGTATTGTCAACATTAAGAGATGGTAATTCATCCACTGTTTGACTTGCGTTTTTTCCCTACAAGAAGACCCTCAGGCTAACTTCTCGTCATTTGGACAGAAGCCATTCACATCATGTCACACAACTAATACAGACACGCTAATTGAAATTATTTAAAAGAGCATGTTCTTGTAAGACCCTTTGTGTTCTTGACAGCTCACAGCTTAGCAGTCGTGTCTTGTTTGTAAACAAACGCCCCTCCATTATGCATTCATGTGCAGCACCTAAAGCTATCAGAACACTTAGTTCACTTGTCCAAAAGAAGACATCACAGACGACCCCAATCATAACTGCTGCTGCAGCTCTTAATAACAACACATGATTGTGTTAGTCAGTCAGTCACCTTTTCCATCAAATAAAGTCCCAACTACTTATGACTGTCTCCTTTCAAGTGTCCCCGGGCCTTCCGACATAAATTCCAGAGTAACTAGCACCTGCTTGGGGGCGGCAAATTGCGTTGGACACACCAGTTCTCGTCTGATCACTGAAGTTAAGCAACACAACCCCAGTTAGTACTGACAAGGTTGGCCACTTGGGAAAACTGGGTACCGCTAGTATCCAAAAACCGTCGCATTAGTGTAGTGTCTGTGCAGTCTCTGCATAAGATCTACACTGTGGACGGGGCTCTAATGACCTTGTAGTTGAAGGGCCCTAAAACGCCAACAAACAAGCACCTGCTTGTCAATATGATCGTGATGTTCTTAAACAAACATTCAGTCTTGTACACAACATATGGATTAATATGCAAAACGTCCAGCACACCATTGCCCTAAAGCATGTCGTCACAGCCCTTTCAGTTCACGTTCTCAAACTACTGTCGGTCACCATTCGGATACGTAATGTCCCTTATCATAATCGTGACACCGTTCTGTTACATGTGGTAAGATCGGATCTACGAGTTCTTGTCTTCCACCAAATTTCTTTGTCCATAACTATGAATTAATATGTCACCCTCATCACCTGTTTACATGTTTGCTTTGGTATTATTGGGGCCTTTCTGCTTTCCCTTCTGCATTAGTCCACTACTCTCCTGAAAAAAAGATACTATTTCACATGTTTCCTTTACTGGGAATTTAAATTCAAGATAAACAAATTTTCCCCTGATCAAGGTTGGTTTTTCTTTTATTGAGGGGGGCGAAGTTTCATACATGCTTTCAATTGAAAGGCAAGGAAACAAAATCGTTGGTCCTGTGTGGGTGTTGGTTTACTTGCTGATAAATGAATTTTGAACACCTCGTCCATTTAAATCTAGGATCTGATACTGAATGAATGTCTGGTGATGTGTGCACAAGTGCTCAGTGGGATGAAATCGACTCCGTGTATTGTTACTAAAGTTTTAGGTGTCAAATAGCTCCACAACAAAATTTGTTCGACCTTGTCAGGTGACACTAGAAAACGACTGCTTTTTTTGCCAAAGTCAAATTCTGCTGACATTTCACACTTCTTTTCTACTGAACTGACAAACGTCTGTCTCTTGCCTTTTTTGAAAAAATTCTGGCTTTAACAACAACAAAAATGTCCCAACATGCTTCTCAAGTTAATTTCAGACCACTTAATATTGAGTAACAGACCGGTTTTTTTGCTTGTTTTGCATAGCTTTGGCACACGTTTTCTACAATGCTGGTTGTAAAGTGATTTTAGCTGCAAGAAGAGTGGAAGAATTGGAAAGAGTGAAGAACGACTTACTGTCATCTAAAGGGGTATGAATCTCTGATGTCATTGAAGGGTTTATTCCCATAAATATGATATTCATTTCTTAATTCCTCTTAGTCTTCTGGAGGTCAGCAGCCAGTCGTCTTTCCAATTGATATTAGTGATCTCAAAGCCATTCCTGAAAAAGCGAATAGAGCTTTAGAGATTCATGGAGTAATCGATATTTTAGTAAACAATAGTGGAGTGAGTTCCCGCAGCGATGTTGCATCCACAATGCTTGATGTCGATTTCAAAATAATGATAGTCAATTATTTCGGTCACATAGCACTAACTAAAGGTGTGTATTGTTGATCCTTTCTCTGCTGCATTTCGTGTCGTAAATTTTATGGTCCTGATAACAGTCTGGAGTTATAGCTAGTCTAGTCTCCGTCTCTAAAACTTAGATATTAGCTGCATTTTTAGTTGTTAACAATAGTGCGAAATACAAAAATCTGTTTTCTTTCTAGCCATTTTAAAATTTATGATTGAAAGGAGAAGCGGACATATTGTAGCAGTTAGCAGCATACAGGGCAGATTTGCAATTCCATACCGATCATCATGTAAGGAGAATATTTGTTATCATAATATTACTATCATGCATTAATGACGAAGAACTTCAAAATTTAATACCTTTCATTTTGTTCTTCTTAGATACGGCATCAAAACATGCATTAGTGGCTTTTTTCGATACGTTAAGAGCTGAAATCCACGACAAAAACATTCAAGTTACTGTTGTCAGTCCAGGTTACATAAACACGAATCTTTCAGTTAACGCACTGGAAGGTGATGGTTCTGAACACAGAGGTGATGTGCAAGATTTTTCTCATGGCTATTAACAACTGTCAAATTGATGACTGCCTAATTGGGCTTTTTTTTCCCCTTCGTTCTTCTTAGTTCTGGATCCAACAACAGCCACGGGTATGTCATCTCACGAAGCAGCTGAAAAAATTGTATCAGCCATAGTTACAAGGAAGAAAGAACTATTGCTGGCGTCTTATGACGCAAAAATCGCATTATACTTACGTGTTTTATGGCCTAATTTATTCTTCTATCTAATGGAAAGGAGAGCGAGGAAACTTCAAACCACAGCCAGTGTAGCATCAACTAATTCTAATTAATAACTTAATCGTAATTATTAGCGTGCGTATGGGGCTTTGCTTCAGAGACCATCATGACTACACAAATGAAAATTTATACACATTTTTGAATGCAGCAAAAGCCTCGAAACCAACAGTTCCTAGAATCAGTCATTATTGTATTCCAATGAATAGCTGAGCAAATGTCACAGCCCTTACAATATTGTAAAGAACTAATCTTTATTGTGGTGTGCAGTACAAACCTCAAATCAGCGGTTTACCATGATCCGAAACTGTCAAATGGAAAATTCTAGTAATAAACGATTGACTTTGGAATTCGAGTGCCATTTTGGATAACACGATGGTGTACTTGAAGCAGTATCCCTTGATATGCGTCTGTGATCCCATTTTCGACTATACTTTGGACCAAGACACTATTGATTTAATATAACTTACTTCCTGCCGTATGAGATTTGAACCCCGACGTACTGTAAATCGAGGGATGATCGCACACGACTAGCCATCCACAGATGAGAGGCGGAGGTTGATGGTGTTGAAAGTTAAATACTTCTCGCTACCAGAACGTTTTCCGCAACAATATTTGCCCTCCAATAATAAATTATAATGAAAGTGTACTGTATTAGGTTTATCGTTTTAATCTGCGATTATAGCCGTGACCAAAGATGTAGAATATTTTTAAAAGATGCTCTGAAATGATTAATAGTTTGGCATTTTATTATAACGTTGCACTATTTTGATTGTATTTTATCAACCTACCCACTTCATTAAAATACCACTGGGTCGTATCAATAAATTGTGGAAGAATATGAGATGATCAAAAAATGCAAAAGCACCCATAACAGCTTTCAAAATGGAAATAACATAATACCCAAAGACGTATAACATCAGTTACAGATATCTTCCACAAATAAATGGTCGGTGTAAAAAAAAAACTGAAACTTGAATTCTCCAGACAAAAAAATCTGTTAAACTAAACAAAATCATCTCAAAAAATTAAATAAATGCAACACCACAACCATCAGATGAAAATAATAGTTCTTCAGATATGTCGGCGTTTCTACAATTGGTTTAACTACTACTCTATTCAATGATGATTGCCAGTTTTGGAGATCGGATACGAACTCAATCCCTCCCTCCAACATTAAAAATATTTACTGCATACAAAACAGTTCTGTTCAAAAACCTTCTTTCCCACAAATTCCTTACCACTTTGTTTGAAATGTTGCTGCTACGTACCCAACAAATTTTCATTAGTAAAAAATAAAGCTTCCTATTTGCTACCCATTCTTTACTCTCCTCTGACTGACTACATATCACAAATAAGTTTCATATAATCTCCAACCACAATAACTGATTGCCACAATAGTTGAAGTCCAATGCAATATCTTCCTACGTGTGTCATCTCTCCTGACGAGAACCACAGGAGATGTTGAAGTTAAAGAGTTCAATGGAAGTTCCTTTAATCTGTCAGGATTACTTTCTACTTGATACTTGCAACATGGATCAAACTGCCAGCTGATGGTATATAATCCCGTACAGAATAAACTCACCACCGTAAATGGACAATAAATATAAGGTCTATCTGGCCATATAGTTCCTGCCACTACAGATCCAAAACCAGAAAGGACGGCAGTTTTGTGCAGACAATTTCCGATTCCTATCCATCGTGCAGTTTCTTCACCTAATTTGGCAGGTTCGATAACAATTGTCTTACAGGCAGCCTCCAATGCCCTTTCCAATTCTATTTCGAAGTTCTCGTGTGCATCTTTTCCATTATAGATCTCGTGGATAATAGCATTATCTGGTCCAAAAAACTCACTGAAATAAAAGGTTTATATCTGTCATTATAGTGTTTCTCCTCCCTGCAAGCAGAACAGTAAAAATCGTATTTAAACTGCTGGTGGTATTTCAACACATTTGTCCGTGGTGGCAACTACCGAAATTATTGGATTGTTTCACTGACAATGAGATCATGAGAAAGGTTATTCAGGTACGAATTTTCTGACCTGAAATACTATTTTTATCATATATAAATACAATACACAGTCAGGTATAAACTGCCGACTGTAACAACTTTTACAGGGATAGAGGCCCCCCCCCATTAGAATTGTATTTGTGTACCCCTTTATCGGACATTCCAACAATTCTTGGCGGGTTTGAACAACAACTGGAAACCGTGAGGAATTATCTGCACAAAATCATTTAGAATTGAATAGAAATCACATACAAAATGACGCCTTACTTCTCCATGATCTGAATCCAAGTAGTAAGGACTGGTACAACGATCTCATCCCGGAAATCCCAGTGAAAGGAATTAGCCTATTTGGCGGTAGTGATGATCCCGACATCTAGTGGAGACTTTTTGTACTTTGCTGCTTAGGAATCGCCAATTCATTTTTATAATAGGGGCCCTACTGTCTGTGTATACAACTCTATTTGTACAGCTTTAAAAGAATTATATTTTACATAATCTGCCGATATAATATAACTCTAACCGTCAGTTTATGTTTGATAAAATTATTTGACACTTCTTGTACCAGACCGTTCTATGAAGTAGACAAGAATTTATCCGCAGTGAGTATTTTACACGATTGCCCTTGCCGCATATACTATACAGTCCAAACATCACTAAGCTATACTTTTCAGAACTGGAAATTTCGCATATCGCAATTAGTATTCTAAAGAGAAAAAATATTTGAAACATTTACCCTTTTATATATTTTCATATTTCCACGACTTTTGTGGTGGCGGTCGTGATTTTCAGCAGGAAACTTTCGGTACTGTTGGCTGTATATGAGTTCGAGTATGGCGTCTGCTTTAGAACAATTTGTGAACAGCGTTCGAACTTTGTCTAGTAAAGGTAAGTAAATTTCCTTTATTATATTTCTCCTGAAACATAATAATAAAAAGACATTTAGTTAAATATCCCATGGAAATAATCATCTACCACACTTTCTTTAAAGATTTATCACGAATTCCATTTTCGTACATTTTGACGTCAAGTTCTTTTTTGTTATTGAAAACACGAAAAAACGACTTCATTATACAAATGAACACATGTAAATGCTTATTTTTTAAAATATGATAGGCAATTTTTCACAACTCTCCGAATATTTGAACAAGAGCACTGAAATGCTAGCTAGAAATGCCCAACATCTACCAAATGTTTTAGCAACGTTTGACTTACAACATCACTCATTGGGAATCATGACAGTGCTGTAAGTTTATTACTGCTATTGTTATTACTGTATTTCATGGGACTTTAAAATTATTTGATGGACTTACGTGTGCAATATTAATCCAAACTGTAATCTCTCAAATTCTAGGTGTGTCAAATTTACTATGGCAAGCGTTGTGGACTACGACCCCTTACACGCACAGTTTCAAGAATTTATAACAGGCTGTAACGGAGAACAAGTGCGATTTTCCACCGACACCTGTTAGTGCACCACAAACGCCTCTTTCTTATTATTTTAAACTGCATTTTTCAATAGTTAACTTTCATTTTTTCAGATGCCAGGCTGTGTCACTTGTTTGCACAAAGTTTAATAGAAAAAAAGCAGGTACAGTGTCTAAGAATTTGAATTTTAACTGCTGTATGCCGAAGTAGGGTGAGAAAAAACCTTTCTCTTATGTAGCCCCTGTGTGGAATCGATCTATTGTGTCGAGCAATTCGAAAAATTCAACTCTTTCCATCACAACTGACATCGATTCATGCAGATCTGTGTCAGGTAGTAACTACCTGTCAAAATTGCTTCTTTTTGACAGGTAGCAATATTGAATTTATTTTTCCAGCTGTGTCTATTAGCGAAATGCTTGAAACCTGCATTAGAATTTCTGGACGTTGATGTGACAGACATTAGCAAAGAAGTGAGTAGTAACAAGTATCATTACCTTTGAAATAAAATAATTCCTCCATTAATATTGGCATTATAATCATCAGGGTGGACACTACGATGCCAAACATTTCTTGCTATATTACTATTATGGTGGTATGATCTACACTGCATTAAAAAACTATGATCGAGCCCTCTATTTTTATGAAGTGGCCATCACTACTCCAAGTATGGCCGTTAGTCACATCATGCTAGAAGCTTATAAGAAATATATCATGGTATCGCTAATTCTCCATGGAAAGGTGAGTGGCACATTTTCATTTGTCAGGTGCATTCAGTAAACTGTACTTAGTACTGAATATTAATTTGCAGGTATTAAATCTTCCAAAATACACATCTCAAGTGGTAGGAAGATTTATAAAGGTAAGATGTGCTAGTCGAAACTTACCTTCCAAGTCGTAGGTACCCCGTAATTTATTGTTGGCTGGGTGAACCCCAGTCATAAATTCTTAGTAGGTTTGAAACATTCTTGTCCGCGTAATGAGACTTTGGCATGGTAATCAATATCTTGCTGCTTAAGCATCGTCCCCTTTTACTTCATTCTTTACTTATTTTGATTCATATTCTGTCAAATACTCAAGAGACAACTGTTATATCGCTTTGCAGCCTCTTAGTCAAGCCTATCACGATCTTGTGACGGCCTATGGAACAAATAATCGAGATGACCTACATGCGATTATTAACAAGAATCGAGAAACTTTTGTTAGAGTAAGTGCCAAATAAACAGTTGGAAACTGAAGTCACATTTCTAAATCTTTATGCTTAATTAACAGGATAATAACATGGGATTAGTTAAACAGTGTGTAGCTTCATTATACAAGAAAAACATCCAAAGGCTAACAAAGGTAAAAATATTCTTACTTGTTTAAAAAGGGGAGCCATCACGGAAAAGATGAGAGAGGGGAGGGAGGAGAAGCTGGTCAGGTCCATTACGGGGATGCAGGTTATTGAAGCACTTGGGACAGAGGAAGACCGAAGCAGATTTGAAGATGTTGTAGGAAGGCATTTGATAGCGTGTGGGGGAAGATAGGGACCTAGTGGGAGATGGGCGTGACTGGAGGGTCAAAACCCACAGACCCGACCCTGCCACAGGCGGGATAACGGTATGAGGATGTTGGTGATTGTTAGAAGGGAAACGTGGGCCTAGCACAACTCGATTCGTCATTTCGCCTCCGTATCCATCCGAGTTAGGATGAGAATCACTAATTCGATACCTTCTTTACAGACGTTCATGACACTGTCCTTGGCAGACATGGCTAGTCGAGTGCAACTCTCAGGTCCACAAGAAGCTGAGCAATATATTCTCCATATGGTAAAAACCAACCACAATTTCCGCCATGCGAGTTGACAAAACAGTTCTAATCGTTCTTTTGTAGATCGAGGATCGAGAAATCTATGCAACGATCAACCAGAAAGATGGGATGGTTATTTTCCATGATAATCCAGAAAAATATAATGATCCTGTCATGCTAAAACATCTAGATGAAGAGGTGAGATTGATGTTAATTAAATTTGTCTATTTGTAAGGTGTCATAAAGAAAACTGCTGATTTTATAACTAATATCTACAGATGCGTAAATGCATTCAATTGGATGAGAGATTAAGGACAATGGATGAAGAAATTATGGTCAACCCTGAATATGTTCAAAAGGTGGTACACACGAGCACTAATTTCAGAATATAATTTTGAACCGGCTTAATTTGTGTGCTGCTAATATATGAAATAAGATCCATCAGACATGTATTTTCATTTCAGTGTTCTGGTATTCAGGATGAAGACCTTCCAGGGACTTCTGGTATTTTAACAAGTGGCAAAGGACCCATCTGTTCAATGTGAAAGATGCACAATAAGTTCTTTTCCTCAGCGTTATTTAAAATAAAACATTTAGCCGTAAGATTCAGGAATGATTTGCAGAAAAGGAAAAAAAATCGCGCAAATTGACTCTGTCGGTAGCAAGTGTTTTTAAGATGCTTCTGTTCACATGATGAACGTTATTAATGTCGATGGATATTCCAGTGGAACTACTGCCATAACCCACATATTATGCGCAAGAAAATAAAATTAATTTAAAAAATTTAATATTTTCAGATTGAATGTCTTGATTTTGAGGAGGCACTATATACTGCCAAATTCAAGAAATCTATTGTGGTGTGTGTGTGCTAACACCAAAACACCACACATGCATAACAAAAAAGATGAAAATAAAATAACAGGGTGTTGCTTGGACCATTTTTTTAAATAAAGTTCTTCACGATGTAAAGATGGAGTGCAACACACCAGTCGCTGGTGACAAAACTAAAGTTCATTTCACTGATCACAAAGTTGTACGTCCACAAAACACGAGTTGTTTGTAACGAAGAATGTGTGCCGACTTGGTGTGCCAACATTTGGCAAAATACAGCCCTAGTAGCATGCCAGAGTAAAAACAAACATTTGTGCAAGTTAATTACCATGAAATTCCAAATAATTGAAACAATTCTACGTATCGCCTACAAACTGTTTTCAATATGGTCTACAACAGCGTTTCTCAAGCTTCTGATTGCAGCCAACTTGGACAAAGCATGTAATTCAAGGACCCAAGCCCATAACTTGACCCTGGGCTTAGCACAAGTACACTAGGTCAAATACTTAATACAGTGGAAGCCGCTTATTATAATCACAAGGGGACCTGTTACTGGCCGATGACATTAAGCAAAAGAAGAAAAAGCGCATATTATTGAACACAATTTACTGCAAAACTTTAAAACCTGCTTACATTTATCCCAAACTACACATTTATTTACAGGTTTTCTGAAAAAATTTGAAAAAGTCATGAATTGTTTGTCGTTTGTTTAAATGTATTAACTCCTGAATATAATCCTATTCATACTGTTTTTTGGAAGTTTGCTGCTCTGTACTGAACACCATCTGCCATCATCGAGCTCAAGAGATCACAAAGCCAAAATAGAAAAATCGCAACAGCATATACACACTGGTCACTTTGCATGTAATGATCTAGCAACACGTCTTTTTTTGTCAAAAATTAACAATATGTCCCGAGTATTTTTGTTCGTTTGTTGGTGTTTTAGGGCCCTTCACCTACAAGGTCATTAGAGCCCCGTCCACTGTGTAGTTCGAATGCAGAGACTGCACAGACACTACACTAATGCAACGATTTTTGGGTATTAGCGGTACCCAGTGTCCCCAAGCGGCCACCCATGTCAGCACTAGCTGGGGTTGCGTTGTTTAACTTCAGTGATCAGACAAGAACTGGTGTGTCCAACGCAATGGGCCACTCCCTTTGTCCTGACTACCAACACTACTTTTTGTATGTACACATGTGCAGATGTGGTTATGTTTATGTTGATAACATTATCCGTCATTATAATATCCGGCTTCCACTGTAATAAAATTTCGACCTCTCACATGACGAGTTTTTCTCTGACTACTGTTATCTTGAGATAGTTATCAAACCCTGTTGTTAACTACCTAAATAAGAATTCCGTGGAAAACCAAAGGACTATCCTGCAGAATCCCAGGTGACAACTGTCAACTAGAGATCATCACCACAGAACTACTCTGCAGAACTCCAGGGTTCTACAGGCATGGTGTTCACTCCAGCTATGTACCACATGCCGTATTACAAATTATGCATTAAGAACCAACGGTCCTGGGTGTTATTTTCCTTTGATTTTTGTTGAGATCGACAAAAAAAAACAGGACATTACATCAGTGGCAAAGAAAAACAAATCTACTCACATTTCGTCACCACGCGACAAAGTATTCTTCCTCAAATTTACGAAAATCTTCCTCAGTAAAGACAGTTTTCTCCTCTTTTTTCGTAACTGTCTTCACAGGTTGGTCTTTGGCCAATTTCCCCCTCTGATGTTCTGTTATCTTAAACCAAAATTCTGTATTTTATCATATTGAAGACTTTAATAGCTACAATATACTGATATGTAAAAATAATTACTCTCTCTAATGCGTTGTCGCCAACAGCTTCTGGACAACTAAGCCTTTGAAGTGTCTGCAAATTATCTTCTGTCAAATTCATATTCTTTTTGTGTTTTACTTCGCCTATTTGAAAAGAAAAAAATTTCAAGTATATCATTTTTGGAGAACTGAGTCAAAAATACACTGTACCCTTTTGGGAGGAATATTCATGGATGTACCTAAAACACATTTGAATTTCAGTTGCTGAATTGAAGATTTTAACTCTTCAGATTTTGGTTGTCTTCGTAAACGCTTCCTCTTCCTCTTTTGTGATTGATCATTGTTGTGGGTGGATTGCTTTTTTGAGTTTGACGCTAAAATTAAAAGAAAATAAATAATTATGGCAAATTATCTCCAAAATTCATAATTTGAGGGTGTCAGAAAGGTCTCTTACCACCCTTCCTAGAAGGTGAATGACTTACCCAAGGAGGAAATGGTCTATGTTACACTAACAGGTTGGGGAGTAGGCCAAGCAGCCATAACAGGGCGAACCCTCAGGAGGCTGCTCGCGGGAGAGGAGGAAGTAGGTGTAGGGGATGTAGGAGGCGGGAAATTTGCAGCACCCAACGTTCTCTACCAACCACCCATGTTGGTACTAACGTGGGCTTGCGTTGCTTTACCTCAGTGATCTCACGAGAACTGGTGTGCCCAACGCAACTTGGCCTCACAAGTTGCGGCCAAGTTTGGATCTATGCCCTGAGTCCTTGTGGATCTATGTTTGGTCGACTACGTGGGTCACACTAATATATCTCCCACTCGACCAATGAACATTTTCGCCTCACGCAGCATAGCCCACCTGCCAGAATGGATATTAGGGGGCTTTTGAGACACCTCCGCATTAAGATGCTGGACTGCCAAGGAATCTCACTGTTTGCACTGGGGTTTTAAATTCCCCATACCGCAAGAGACCACACCATTATCACAACGAATATACATGTGCCATGATCCACGTCAGGTTTCCAAGTTGCATAAACAGTTGAGCCTACATTAGATGATACAATCCCGAAATGTCTCCTGATTAAAACACCCTCAGTGGCGGGACAGTAGTGTTTGGCGCCTGTGTGCAAGGACACCCCTATCTCCCCTTCCAGAATGAGAAAAAGATCTCATCAATAACTGGTATATGTCACACATTTGTCACAGCAGCACCTAGGAATGGTGACTTAGTCAGGAAAACAACAAAAGTAATGAATAGTGACTTGATAGTCTAATGAGTAGTGGCTTCGCTCCTATCACTGGCTCATGAGATCATGGAGCCAAATCTAAGCACCAAGCAGAGACGGATCAGGAGGGAGCACTTCAAAAAAAGTGCACCCCAAATATTTCTAAATATTCAGGATCTTTCAGTAGAAATCTAGGTAGCATTTACAATAGGTCCTCTCCTGCCGCCTTAGACAATGTCCTATCTTCAGTGGTTTAGCCAACTACAGACTGGAATGCAACTGATGGACTGGCAGTATAGAAATAGGGATAGCATTGCAAAAAATGGCTCATCAGTTGCGCCCCATAAAGGCACTGGGAGCAATTGCTGCATTGCTCCCCCCTCTGCATCCGCCCCTAGAACCAAGTAGAGGGCTGGGGCGCCTATAATATCCTGGGGCCTGTGTGCAGTGCACACATTGCAAACTGTGCTGGCACGTCTCTGAACGTCCCTATATACGGCAAGTCCTTCAGACGACTCCACCATTTCGACTTCCACTAAAGTTAAGGAAGTAAATTATCTGAATTAAGTAGAATATTTTGATTTAAAGCTTTTTGTTAATGAAATAAGGTATTTTTGATGGATATGGTGTTCGTGACATGGATGAGAACCAACTAAACGTACCTAAACGTCGATCCAATTCGTTAGACGTAGAGAGTATCGACCGACGAATGAGGTATTATTTAATAATTTTGAAAGAGCTTAATAAATGACTAATGCATTCCAGACGAAAGAAAAGGCATTAATGAGACAATATAGTATAATGATACTTACATTCCACGTTATCATTTTCTAATAATTTCAAAATGTTTTTGACTAGCGTGCTCGACATTCTGTCCACAAACCGAGACACTTATTTGCCAACAGGTGTCGCGACGAGAAGCCTTAGCAACGAAGGAAAGCGGAAGGACGGAGGAAAGAAATGACTGTTGCCTTGACAACAATCCAAGCCTCTTTTTATCACTTGAATGCCTATGATTGGTTGGCCGAAAACTTCTTGACATGATGGCGGCCTAAAAAGGTTCAAAAGTTGCTTTGTTGATGAAAATATTGAAAAAAGTACAGAATGGTTGCCAAAACTACCAGTAGCAATAATGAAATGGAGGCCTTAGTAGATCACGAGTGCAACTCGCTGACAGGTTCTCATTGGTGTCCTGAAGGTGGAAGAAAATCAGACCGTGACTCTGTGATAATGGCAGTACCCCGAACAGAGAAGGGGCGTCTTTTATGTTCGGCCCGTCTGGCAGTCACATTAATTGCAGTGGCCTTAACTCTGGCCACCTGTTCAGTTTGGTTATGTCTTGATATAAGAGCAATGTTGATTCGAGAAGCTGAACAGGTGAAAAAAATTAAGCAAATGGTAGAAGTTATATACACTGGTTATTCAGCCGGAGAAACTCTGGATGAACTTGACATTGACTCGGATAAGAGTTTGGAAGATTTGTTTCGAACAGTACAATTTGATTACGGTGAAAACGTCAGAAATTTCCACTGGCCAACACAGATTGAATCAGACTATGGAACCAATGGACAAGGTTAGGATATAATTATTTACAATCTGTGCCATGGTTTGCCAATGGTTCATTACCCAATACTTAATCTTGTAAGGCCTTAGGTATCCCCCAATTAATGTTGACTTATTATATATTCCACAGAGGGGTCCATTGAAGGTATTTCTCAGCAACATCCAGTAATTGATGCGCCCAACTCACAGAAATCTCAATGTGATATCATGCCGGATAGCTGGAAGTTTGATTGTCATCCAGAACAAGGTGCTAATGAAGAAGTTTGTCACAGCAGAGGCTGTTGTTGGCAGGTTCCTAATTTGATAGGGACATCAGAAGACGTGCCGTATTGCTTCTATCCTCAATATTTTCCTGGTTATTCGTCAATTAATTTGACAAAGACAGAAACAGGATACGTCTCATTCTTGAATCGGTCCACCAAGTCTTATTATCCAGAAGATATCACTGTATTAAAAATGGAAGTCGTTTTTGAAACCAAACAACGGTTGCACATTAAGGTATTTCTACCATCCGAAATTAGATCAGTGTCTCCAAATCAGGGTGCTTAAGGACTATTGATGTGCGTTAAAGAAAATATCTGGAGACCACTTCTCTAAACTGTCATTATTTTCTTTCCTTCTGGATACCCTCTGGAATAAATGTAAAATCTTCCACTGTGCAGATCCGAGATGCCGTTGTCAAAAGGTATGAAGTGCCATTCTTCAACACAAGTCCATTAACCACATTTCTGGATGATGCAGATTACAACGTGACCTTTTCACATGATGGAAGTTTCCAAGTGCTGAGGTCATCGACTGGCGAGACATTGTATGAACCTGATAAGTCACAATTATATTTTTTTCTAACCATTTATATATTCTGAAGGGGTGTTTTCAAACGCTTTTCTTTTCTGTTTTGTGTATAGATTTGATACTAACGTCGGCGCCTTCATTTTCTGCAATCAATTCATTCAGTTATCAGCACTGTTGCCTTCTACATTTCTCTATGGTCTTGGTGAACAGCGGGATACCTTCTTGCACAGTTTTGATTGGAAACGACTTGTACTTTTCGCAGCTGATCAAGTGCCCCAGGTGCTTTTTTTAAACAGCATGAGTGTAAATACGTTGATCAATTTTATGCATCACTGAATTGTTGAATATGACTGATATCTCCTCAAGCATTTCCTTTATGCTCTTTCACAAATTGCACAACATAGTGGAGGGTCATCCATTCGGTGCAAGAAGCGTGCGCCTGGGGCCTGCGAAAGTTAGCAGCTTCATATCTGTGACTACTTTAAAAAGCTGAAAACAGAGATTTATTTTTAAGGAAATGACTTTTTGATCAGCATTTTTATTAAGTATTAATTGATTTGATATCTTTACTTAGTATTTTGAACAAGGGCACCTCAAAAGTATGTTGCGCTTGGGACCCTACCAGCCCTTAATTCCCCACTTGCCCTGTGCCAGACTAGCTAATGGAGAATTAAGTTGGACTTCTGTTTATCACTTCAACAAGTTATCAATACGACACATTTAATTTGGGGCGCAACCAAACCGTTAGTTATACCTTCAAGGTCACGTGCCCATCTGGCAAATGTCATATCAAGTGCCATGCCTGCAATGAAGTTTATTATTGAAGTTACTCAAACGATGGACAATGTCCATGACAAAAGCCTTATCACCAACAGCATCCATGGAAGTTTGGTGACTTCCTCTTATCTCACATTACCTTTATTTTGACTTTGCCATTGGTAGGAAAATGCAAACCTGTATGGTGCCCATCCATTTTATATGATGATGGAAAATACTGGAAAAAGTCATGGAGTTTTCTTATTAAACAGCAATGCCATGGGTAATTAATCATTTCTATCGATGCTTTAGTTAATGTCCAAAACTAATTCCATCGTCATGTGTCTCTTACCTTGAATCAAGATGTCATTTTACAACCCACCCCTGCCATAACCTTTCGTACCATCGGTGGCATCTTGGATTTCTATTTCTTCCTTGGACCTGAACCAGCAGATGTTGTTCGCCAATATACGGAAGTTGTCGGTAAAACATTTCTACCTCCATACTGGAGTTTGGGTTTCCACCTCTGTCGTTTTAATTATGGCAGTGTGGAAGGTACTCGGAAAGTCTGGAGACGAACTCGAGCTGCTGGCATTCCTTTTGTGAGTCCTTTGCACCTCTGTGATTTGTCGTTGAATTCTTGTCACGCCATGAGTTGATCACCTAGCGTTGATCCTGCAGGATGTCCAATGGAACGATATCGATTATATGGCCAAAAATAGAGACTTTACTGTAGATCCAGACCACTATGGTGATCTTAAAAACTTTGTAGATGAAGTCCACGCTGTTGGAATGCATTATGTGCCTATGATTGTAAGTATTTCAAGTGGCAACACACTCAATGGCTAATTAGTAAGTGGCCGATTTATTTCTGGATTGCTTTTTAAGGACTGTGGGATAGCAGTGACATCTAATCCTGGTGAATATCCGCCCTATGACGACGGTTCTAAAATGGACATTTTCATTAAGGATTCATCAGGAAAAGACTTTCAGGGTCAGGTCTGGCCTGGGAAAACAGTTTGGCCAGATTTTATGCATCCTAATACAACGCACTATTGGACAAAACAACTTCAGGATTTCTACAATAAGGTTCCGTTTGATGGAATTTGGATTGTGAGTATTGAAAATCGTTTCCTTGCAATTTGAAAGACACAAGCAGTGTGTTTGTTTGCGATGACTGTCCCAATGATTGTTTAACAGGATATGAATGAACCTGCAAATTTCTTATCTGGCACCAAGGACGGATGTCCGAACACAACATGGGACAACCCTCCCTTTGTCCCTGCCGTAATGGGAGGCCAGTTGTCTCACAAGACTATTTGCATGTCAGCTCAGCAGTCTGGATATCGTCACTATGACATTCACAATCTTTATGGATTCACAGAGACCATCGCCACTAATGAGTAGGTTGACAGACTGACAGGATGCATAACTTAGAGGCGGAGTATGGATCTTGTAACAGCGTCTTATTTATTTTATCTTTTCTACTATAAAGAGCCTTAAGAAGTTTGGGAAACAAACGTCCATTCATTATATCACGTTCGTCATTTCCGGGACTGGGAACATACGGAGGTCATTGGACAGGAGATGTCACTTCCACATGGCATGACTTGAGAAGGAGTGTTGCTGGTAACGATCAGATTTTCAAACATGGCACAAATACCCCCATTTAGGACTCATTGTGCAATATTTTTTTCGTGTAACTTCCAGAAATCTTAAATTTCAACTTGTTTGGCATACCAATGGTTGGTGCAGACATTTGTGGATTCAATGGGAACACAACTGTCAAACTTTGTCAGAGGTGGATGGAGCTGGGGGCATTTTATCCGTTTTCTAGGAATCATAATACAGATAATGGCATTGTAAGTTTACCTTGCAGGGAACTCCTTACTAGTTTCCTAGTGTCCATGTTTATGTTATTAAACATTAACAGGATCAAGATCCCGTGGCACTGGGTCCAGAGGTCGTTATATCCTCCATAAAGGCTCTCTATGTCCGATATCAGTTGTTACCCTACCTCTACACGTTATTCTACAAGGCTCACAAATATGGTGATACAGTTGCACGACCTCTGTTTTTCGAGTAAGCAACAAGTTCATTTCAAATCTTTGCTTTTATCTTCCTTCAAAAATCAATAATAAACTTATTTCTTTGTGGGGGAAAAAAGATTTCCTAGAGATCGCCAAACGTATGGTGTGGAAACGCAATTCCTTTGGGGTCCTGGATTGATGATATTGCCAGTTCTTGAAGAAGCAAGTAACAATTGGAACAAAAATTAATATTACTTTTTTTTTTAAATTCTAAAACTTTTTTTTCTGCACGTGTTTGAAAGTAGGACGTGACTGTTATCCATCCCTACTTTCCTGAAGGTACCTGGTACTTATTACCATCTCAAGAAACCATCGTCAGTTCTGGATCCGTCTTCCCAATTAACAGTCCTTTGACCACCATAACAGTCGCATTGAGAGGAGGGTTTATACTACCTGTTCAAGGAGTCAATCAAACTACAACAGCAAGGTGAGACATTACTATGTTGGGATTTTCAGCTGATTTGACACCCACGCACATACAACAAACATTAAATGGATTATCTATTATTATTTTTTTGGAAATCAAGTCGCTTACAGATGTTTGAAATCTGGGCCGCTCTTGATGCTGCAGGAGAAGCGCAGGGAGATGTTTACTGGGATGACGGAAGCACCATCGGTAAGCTTATTTACCACTAATACAATATTTATCCCTTTTAGCTTACCTGATTGAAAAAGCGTCTTCTGGATACCTTGGCCCTTAAGCTGTTGATGTGCAAGTTACATTGTGACTGAAGTAGGCAGGTTTCGACCCGGTGAGGATGAAAACAAATTGCAGTTGAAGCCATGCCACATTACGTTTGTATGATGCTGTCAACCTAATGCTGCAGGCCCGGTGCTTATTTATCGTTGGGGCAATTTTCCTCCACCAAGGCCAGGGGACGCTTCTGTGTCGATGACATCGTATTACACCACACAGGACCACTGCTTTATTCCCCATCCAACGGAAGGTGCACAGGGGCCTCTCTCTTTCACACGGCGAATTGCGTTGGACACACCAGTTCTCGTCTGATCACTGAAGTTAAGCAACGCAAGCCCAGCTAGTGCTGACATGGGTGCCCGCTTAGGAACACTGGGTACCGCTAGTATCCACAAAATCGTCGCATTAGTGTAGTGTCTGTGTAGTCTCTGCGTCAGAACTACACAGTGGACAGGGCTCTAATGACCTTGTAGTTGAAGGGCCCTAAAACGCCAACAAACAAACAATCTCTCTCACACCTGAAAGAAGCAAACCACCTCGATCCAATATCGAATCTAGAACCACTAACGAGGTAGTCGAACACGCTACCTGTGGGCCACCGAGATGGGTTCACTTTAACTAAATCATAGAAACAAAATTAAAAGGGGCAGGTCCTCAACATTAAATTGGACGTGTCTGGTCTCTATTAACTTAAATTCGGCAGTAGTGGTACCAGTCAACTGAATTAATACATTCCACAAACCCTATTGAGTGATCTAGTAGATTCTGGATCCTGCAAAATATGAATTCAATTTTTTAACTGGTTGATTTAACAGGCACAGTCGATCGTGGAGAATTTAACTTTCTTACCTTCCAAGCACGACAGGTAGGTTGTTGTCTGAAATAAAAAGATTATGTTATTGAAGTAGTGGATTTAACACGTCCAAAAATTAATTTTGTCATTTTATACAAGCATGAGCTTACCTCAAAAGTTGAAAAATATGCTTACCATGGTGAAAATCCAATGACTTTGGGCAGCCTAACTGTATATGGCATTCGTGACAATGTCACTAAGATAACAGTTGATGGAAAAGATTGGTCATTCTTTAAATTCAATGTCACCACTAAGGTAAAGTGATTGTCTTTTTTTAAATCTGTTGTCTTAATTGGAAGAAACGACAATTATTTTAATCAGCATTGTTTTGTTTAGGTTTTGAAAGTAGATCAACTTCAAATAAGAATGATAAACCCGTTTAAAATTTCTTGGGCATGATTTTGATATGCTCTGAAGTTTGTAGGCTACAGAATTCAGGTGGTTTGGTTTGACGACGAACAATTAACCAAAAAAATCTCTCTTTTTTACCCAAGAAAGCTAAAATTTTGTCATTTTTCAGATATTGCTGTTTTGATCCTCTTTTTTTATTTCTATACATTATTATTTGGAACTATTCAAAACTATCAACACACACCCACCAAGTCAACTCCGAGTTCAAAACTACTTACGAGTTTGATCTTGGTGATCATCTCTATTTTCTTTTGACGTTTTCTGCTCAAATGACAGCAATTTTAAGAATTTTTATGTCCAAACTAAAGAATGCTCATCGAAACTCATATGCTATTTGGTGATGACCAAAAAATTCATTGTGCCTTTCATTTTATTTACTATTAGTTACTTTAAGGTATATTTACTCTGTTCATTCAAAATGTTTTATGTGGACTATTCAGAAAATACGAAGTGTGTTGAAATTGTTTGTGACACTACTAGTGTGTCTTGTTAGTTAAATGTTAGTTAAAGGTTTCAAGGTAGTCATTTCCCGTTCACGTAGTCAATAATTTACTTTAGTGACGTTTTTCGGAAATTGTTTGAAATTTTTTGTACCGATACACGCAGAAATTAATAATCCAATATGGAAGAGCGTCTTCTTCCATCTCTTTGGTTTCATAAACCCTGATGAACGGAAATGATACTCAAGTCATAATTGGAATCTAGATCTCAGTAATTTGACTAGTCCTAGACAGCTTTTTTACTTCATATATAAATCCCATCCAAGTTCCAGCGAGTCAGTTCAAACTTGATCCAATATTATGAAGTGGTTCAGAAAAATAATTGGATTCAAGTAAGACAAGGAACAGACAAGAAATAACGCGAGAGACGTGTCTTAAAAGAAGGAGCATTATAAAACTGATGACAGTACGTCAATGATAGACATGATCACAGACAAGACTCAAAGCCAGAGCAGTTAAGAGACGACGTCAGAAGAGGGTGGGTTTAAGGCATGGCACTAGACATAGAACTGAACTGAGTCACGACAATATAGACTGAACTGGTTTGAGACATGGAGACAGACAGAACTGATTTGACATGGAGACAGACAGAACTGATTTGAGACATGGAGACAGACAGAA
>JAAFCE010007744.1:10537287-10559193 GCA_013389805.1 Trigoniulus corallinus
TCGGTACTAGCTGGGGTTGCGCTGCTTAACTTCAGTGATCAGACGAGAACTGGTGTGTCCAACGCAATTCGCCGCTCCCAGCAAAAGCGGAGGGCCAGAATCCGCAGTCCCGACCCTGCCGCAGGCGGTATATGGGTATTATGATGATGATGAGTGCATCAAGATATATTATTGGGTTCCAAAATGTGGCAAGAGGGTAATTAAGGCCCTACTTACCAAGAAAGAAACAGAAGAACAAATCCTGTGTTGCTCTACACACGTTTCTGTCTAGTTCCAGGTTAAAGACTAAACTTAGGTGAATGAGGAATTAGCGAGATATTAAAACAGTAAGCTACCTTTTAGAGGAACAGGTGGATCCAGCAACTAAATGTTTTGTTAATTCAACTGGTATCCGAACTTGTCTTATACTAACGTACGTTAGGGTAGGGTACACTACACGATTCGAGCCAGCAGTACGTACATAATAACGTTTGTTGACAATTCTGTTCAACACCTGAAATTATTTTTGGGCCATTTGAACAACATGGGTGGTTCTAATGACGCTTTTAACGAGTAACATCGCACCTGGGGTTCCGAAGTGCAAAAAACACAAGCCACTGCATCACCCCCTGGCATATTCGTATAGAAGCAAACAGAGTTGCGACATAATGGTGACGTACTCTGGGGGAGGGAAGCTGGTGACAAAGGTGCAAGAGGTAAAGTACTTAGGATCCCTGTTGCAGAGCAATGGGGCGACAGACTCGGATGTGATCCATAGAATCAATGGGGGATGGTTGAAGTGGAGACAGCAAGTGGAGTCCTGTGTTAAAGGAGTGTCTCAATCAAGTCGATATGGAATTTTTACAGAGCAGGGGTTAGGCCAGCTATGCCCTATGGATCAGAGTGTTGGGCAGTGAGGAAGAGATGCGAATCCTCTGGTACATGGGTGGGGTGTCGAGAGCTGATAGAATTAGGAAATGTATATTATAGGTAGCCAGGGGTGGGGGACATCCCGGAAAAGATGAGGAGAGGAAGTTGAGGTGGTATGGACACGTAATGAGAAGAGGGGAGGAGGAGCTCGTTAGGTCCATTACAGGAATATTGGTTGTTGGAACCACCCGGGGCAGGGGGGGATCAAAGCAGACATGAGAGGTGGATGAGGACCTGGTGGTAGATTGGTGGGAGTGGCGGGCAAGAGCGCATAGACCCGATCCTACCACAGACAGGATAGGGGTATTATTATGATGATTGCACCTTTATATATAACTATAACAAAGTCATCATCATCATACCCTTCTCCAGCACAAAACTGGGTCGGGTCTGCGAGTTCCAATCCTCCACCCCCGTCGATCCCCGACCAGGCCCCCATCTACCCCACACACACCCATGTCCTTTTGTACCACCTGCTCCCACGTCCTCTTTGTCATATAACTATAACAAAGTAGCGTATTTTAAAGATTTATCGCGCTCAGACAATTAAAGGTAGCCCAAAAAGTAGCGGGTCGCCCCATTTGAATTTTTTGTAGCAAGGACGCTTAAAAAGTAGCCCAATCTGGCAACACTGGGTAGGTGAAGACCAAAGCAGACGTGGGAGCATGCTGTGCATAAGGATGTGGTTGTGTGTGGGATGGACTCTGCCACAGGCGGGGTAGAGGTATAAGGATGATCCTCAGTGGCGGTTCGCTACTGGACCGAGGTGGGCTGACTCCTTTCGCGCGCGAGAGAGGCCGTGAGTTCCCTTTCTTGGGGATCAGATGTAGAACCTAAGTCCCGTGTGGTGTACGATGGCATTTGCACGTCAAAGAACCCTCTCTACCGTGAAACGGGTAGATGAGGCAAAATTTCCAGGTGTAGGAGCTCGCCCCCTGGCGTCGGTGGATTCCCCCAACGATCGGTAGACCGACGTTAAATAAGTATAGGGGATGCAGTTTTGGTCGGCAACCGGCTGCGGAAAACCACTATACAATAGATCACCTTGTGTCCATTCAGAGAGACAATATGAGTATCCGACCCTGCCATAGGCGGTAAAAGGGTTAGGAGGGTTGCTTTAGAAGTCCGTTCTTCAGTAGTAACTTACGTATTTCTTCCGAGGAAAAGGCTTTAAGGCTTCCATCTTGAGTCTTCTTATTAGAGATCTCAGCCTGCAGTAAACTGGGGTTTGTCGCTTGGTCAGTTAACATCCACCTCTCTATTTCTGATGGTTTCAAGACACAAAATGGCTCCTTTATCCACATAGGGGTCGCGACGATCGAGCAGTAGGCTCCTGCGCAATACCTTGTCCAACATGGCTGCTGCAATGTCGACTTGGCCCTTGAAAGAACAATGAGGCATTATTTGTTTTTCTGTGGTCAGGGGCTGAGAAACCTTCTGAAATCTTCAGAAGAATGAAGGTTCAGTATGGGGACACTAACTGGAATTGGCGGAGAGTGTTGCTATGTGAATTACTCTTGTAAAAACGTCCATGAAATGTCTGCTATTTAATGTCTAATCCTCGTAACTTTTAAAATAATCATTTTTGCCTATTGTCGATGTCAAGTGAGTCGACTTGAGTCCTAGTATCCTTGTTAGTTTGACTATAATATTGACTTTTAATTTAGTAAAACAACAATAAGCCTCTGGCACATGTGGTGCCACAGGATGACAATTCCAGTCAGAATACCGTTTTGCTTACACACCTGTAGGAAGTACCCACCTAAAATGACGGAGGTGTAGGCAGAGGCGGGCTTCCAGTTAAATTTTCATGTGAAAACGCTTTCTAATTTCAAAACCCGGAACAGGCCAGAGCGACAACATGGATGATGTGGGCCTTCACATTTGGACAACCAAAACCAAGGGGAATACCAATATTAAGTTACAGACTTTGGGGAAAAGTATAACAAACACGTTGTGTTAAATTCTGAAGCCCCCTAAATGTGGAGGCCCTTGGCGTCAGCCTACTAAGCTTAGGGGCAAATCCGGCTCTGTACACCCCACACGGGGTCATTGAGTTTCTTCCCATTTGACAGAACGTTTACAAGGAACAATCATCATTCCCGCACTATCGCCCGGAAAAGAAGCCACCTCGGCCAGGAAGGAACCTGCAACTAAGGGCAATGTGGGACTATCAAGCAGTGACGTCGCTAGGGTTGGCGTCACCCGGTGCGGTGACACCCCCCCCCCCCTCTCCCGAAAAAAGCCGCTTCTTCTGCTTTGGTGTCACCCCATTTCTCATGGTGCTAGTGGTGTCACCCGGTGCGGCCCGCATCCCCTAGTGACGCCACTGCTATCAAGTACTATTTGATAGGAGGACCTTGGTGAACCTCAAATGGAAGTTCTACAGGTCCTTGATGTAAGATGGTTGGTGGGGATGACATGGTCACAAAACAGAAACGGAGCAGTTTTAGAGCGAGAGAACTTGTAGAAAAACTCGAGAGCAGACTGAAGGCACATGGGGGCAGGCCAACATCAAAAATGGGAGCAGGTTATGTGAAACAAAACCTGTATGTGTGGAGAAGACGAGAACTCCCAAAACTTAAATGGTGACGCATGGTACTGGTATGAGATGATGTTCCAACATTGAATATTGCACAACTGACGTCACCACTGTCGCCTCCGTTTTCGGCACGGTTTACTTTTAACAACATTGCAAGTCACATATGGCTCTTGTCATGGGTGTCAGCTAAAAACTTTCTAGGGATGAAGGAGGATACGCAAAGCTTGAAACAACTTGTGTACCTTAGGGTATTATTTCGATCCCAGGGGGAGGAAAGGAAAGTGTCCCAATTACTTTCCTCTCCGAAGACGAACATGCCTCTTGTTGATTCCTATTTACCTCCCAAGTCTCAAGTCCACAAGAGTACAAACAGCCAGGATGGGTTGTTGTTGTTTGTTGGAGTTTAAGGTCCCGTCAACTACAAGGTCATTAGAGACCCGTCCACTGTGTAGTTCAAATGCATATACTGCACAGACACTACACTAATGCGACGATTATTGGGTATTAGCAGTACCCAGCTTTTCCGAGCGACCACCCATGTCAGTACTAACTGGGCTTGCGTTGCTTAACTCCAGTGATCAGACGAGAACTGGTGTGTCCAACGCAACTCGCCGCTCCCAGCCAGGATGGGAAAGATGACCGCCCTACCATTCGCTGTGCGAGATACCCCAATTTTGAACTTATAATTTCGTGCTGCAAGCTTCAGAGGAGGACAGGCAAGCACATTGGAAATAATGGAAACGACGGCATAGACTCGTAAGAGACCATTTCTTTCATTCACATAGAAGTGTGTAGATCCGTCTCGGTGCCACAGAGATGGCCCACATTAAGCCCTGGAAAATTAACTTTCAAGACCCATAAAGAACCGAACGTCTGGAACGCAACTGGCATTAACGTCTTATGCTTATAACATGGTCTAACTTCACGATTAAAGGGCCAATGGCACCCTTAATTAATGTAGTCAGTATTTATGTAACAGCAGCACATTTTCCTAATGGGTTAAACGCTAATGTGACCACCTATTTGACCGGTTCGGAAAGTGCTCGTTAATTCAGAGGTATTTTGGGGCAAATATTTGTAAAACTGCTCGGTTACAAAGGTTAAATGTGAGACAATGACCGGCTGAATAAATAACAACAGTTTTGGGATAGTAAAAAAAATTGGCCTCCCTACTCTGAAGAGTTGTTTGCCGACATCTGAGGGGTTGCAATCATTTACACCTAGATATATTGCAAACCTATGCATTTGGCTTTCCATGGCAGGCAGCAGTAGAGAGGGCGAAGTTCAACCACCAAACAGGGCCACTGGTTTACTTTCCATCCCACGTAAGGTCCACTTCGAGCTTCTCTCTCGGCCGCCTCGGCAGACTGCCGACCTCCATGACCACATTAATACGATTTAAAATTTTATAACATCTATTTGCTAACGTTCCAGCAACAAATCACTGATTGTTACCTGGTGCAAACCGGCCATTCAACTATCCTTCGTCTTCAGATCTGATTCCGGTTGTTTTATGTTCTACGGGAAGGTCCACTTGAGATCCCTCATCAGCACTGACAACTTAAGAAATTAATGTGCTTCCAATTGGCTACTCGCTGTCGAGAGAAATCGCTTCCAGAATTCTTGACATTACTTGCAATATGCAAGGTGCACAATTTTGCATGGGAGCGGCGAATTGCGTTGGACACACCAGTTCTCGTCCGATCACTGAAGTTAAGCAGCGCAACCTCAGCTAGTACTGACATGGGTGGCCGCTTGGGAAAACTGGGTACTGCTAATACCCAAAAATCTTCGCATTAGTGTAGTGTCTGTGCAGTCTCTGCATAAGAACTATGCTGTGGACGGGGCTGTAATGACCTTTGTAGTTGAAGGGCCCTAAAACACCAACAAACGACAACAACAATTCTGCATGAATTGTAAATTGCATCGTACAGATTATGAACAAGGCAGTACCAGCGGCATAACTACGTAGGTGCAGTGCAACGCCTTCAAAATGTGCTTCAGTCATGGAGATGGGGCAAAAAAGCAACTACTAACCCTTTCCCCATTTTGCCCCACCAGGTCATATAAGCAACCTATGGCACGGTATATTAACGCAGCCGGCTGCCAATCTAATGCTGTAATTCTTTAATAATTCGTTCCTTCTCTCTTCCGAAAGAAGCCAACTCACCTCGATCCTGTATCGCACTTGGAACCACCGACGCCCGAGTCAAGTCAACTACCTCTTCGCCACCAAGGCGAGTCAAGGAGATGGGGCACTTCAACAGCTTAACGGACACCGGACGACAGCAACGATTCTCTGACGTGTTTACAATTTAAGGCGGTAACAACAGCAATGCGTTACCCTATCTTCACATGCTTTGTTGGTGTTTTAGGGCCCTTCAACTACAAGGTCATTAGAGCCCCGTCCACTGTGTAGTTCTGATGCAGAAACTGCACAGACACTACACTAACGCGACGATGTTTGGATATATACTAGCGGTACCCAGTGTCCCCAAGCGGCCACCCATGTCAGCACTAGCTGGGGTTGCGTTGCTTAACTTCAGTGATCAGACGAGGACTGGTGTCTTCAACGCAATAAGCCGCTCCACACATACAAAGGAGTGCAGTGAACTCAACTAGAGAGTGTGAGGGGGCACAATAGGAGTTACACCGCTCAGCAACTGGGTCTCATTTTTGGTTTGTTTGTTTGTTGGAGTTTAAGGTCCCGTCAACTACGAGGTCATTAGAGACCCGTCCACTGTACAGTTCTAATGCATATACTGCACAGTCACTACACTAATGCGACGATTATTGGATATTAGCAGTACCCAGCTTTCCCGAGCGACCACCCATGTCAGTACTAACTGGGCTTGCGTTGCTTAACTGCGTTGCTTAACTGCGTTGCTTAACTTGCGTTGTCCAACGCAATAAGCCGCTCCCCTCATTTTTGGTGTTAGTTGGTTTAACATTAACATTGTTAAGGTACAATAATGCAAGTTACAAGTCAATTTATTTAAAGCATTCATCAGTAGCCTGTATACATACAGTGGACAACACTATACCTTTCAGGACAAGCGTGGGCCAAAATGCAGTTTACTGTGCTAATTCCAAACAATGATAAAGGCTTCTAGCAATGGGACACTTAAGTCATCCAGAGTCAACACCTTCAAATATGAGATTACCAGCAACAATATTTTAGTTGAAGAAATTGATGCAAATTCAGAAAAAGTGTCAAAAATTACCTTATTGGAATAAGTGAAGGACGAAATTTGATTCTCATTCACTGTGACACTGGTTGGCTCCGTAGCTAGACCAAAAATAGACACACTTCCCAGGATCATCTCTCCACCTCCTTCGTAATTAAGTTTGTCGATGGTAGAGTTCAAAGAATTCTGCGGAAAAACCCTAAAAGATCAACCAAAAGGTCGTCTGTGGTGACGATCAAGCATAATGACAGCACTTACTGATTGGGCAGCGAAGCTTATTAAGGTGAATTGGCCATTTTTGATGGTTTCTGTCATGTACAAAAAAATACAAAACTCAACATCACTTTTCATTTTCAATGTCGTGACCTTGGAAAATAATATTAAAATACCACTGGTATCGCCATCGTCCCAGAACAGTTGTCCAGAAGATGTACCATTCCTATCCAAAGCCACCAGTAAGCCAAATTTATTCTTTCGGCTGCAACAAAACTTACTTGTTACAAATTGGATACAGCATAATACCAATCAAGATTTTAAGCGCTTGGGCCCACCTTTCATTAGTTGTCTGACTTGGCTCCTGAGTCGGAAGTATCGAACCACCTCTAAGGGCCAATAATATCACATCGACAGGTACATCAAATTCAACATTGCTGCCTGCACTATCAATAATTGTGACATTTGGCCAAGTGTACCAAACTCCATCAGGAAAGTATGGGCTGATTCTTGTAACACCCTAAGTAGAAAAAAGTTTACCATGAATAAGAGTTGGTCGGAGTCAGCAGGTCCTGAGGTCCAAAGCTCCACTATAGGACTGCAGGTGATTGTAGACAAGAGGAGCAGGGGAAATCCAAAACGGACGTCGCAGCAGATGGTACAACGAGACATGGAGAAGTACGGGGTGGAGGGGGACCTGGTGGGAATAAGCAGAAGTGGAAGATAAGAGCCTGCAGACTCCACCCTGCCACAGACGGGATAAGGGTGAGATGATGATGATTATAGATTTCACAACCTCCGTGTGTGCCCGGGGTAGAATAGGCACACGGCACTTTCCCTCAATGCATGTCGTTAAAGACAACTCAACGGGGCAGACCCAGGGATGTCCAACCTGTAAAATCATAATTGGCCCTCGTCGATGTAGACTCCTCTGGGAGGTGGCCGTAGGAAAACGCCTTCGCATGTGTTTGCCGTGTGTGGAAACCCGAATCCCTGGGGAAAGTGGAGCCTGGTGATTGAGGAGGCGCATCCTCTGCGACGTCTCTGGGCCGCCCTGCACTGACAGGACGGCTCCGACACGTTGAGGGGTGAGGCTGCGATCCCAAGTCCCCCAACACGCCCCTTTGGCAAACTGCCTCCAATGGAAAACGTGCGGCCAGGCGGATATCTAACGCGCTTTCGCCTCTTAGGATAACTTTCGGAGATGCCTATTGGTCCTGGTACTCGGGGGTCATGGCTCTCTGACAGTTACTCGTCCGAGCAACCCTGGCGACCCGAATGAGCGTCCCCTTGTTGGGCTCCGTGGCTGGCGGAAACTGAGGACAGGGACTTCAAAATTTGCACATATTCATCATCACACCCTTATCCTGCCTGTGGCAGGGTTGGGTCTGCGGGTAAGAAAATTTGCATATATATGATGCAAAATTCAGAAATTAAAACCCCAGTGCCGGCGGCTTTGATGAGGTGGTGCACTCATTAGATTTTCAGATAAGGCAGTGCAAAAGGAACGAACGTCTACCGGTATTTGTTGGTTGGGGTTTTAATGGTCATGTAGGCCAGGATAGGCAGGGTTATGAAGAGGTTCATGGCGGATTGGGGTATAGAACAGTCAGTACAGTAGAACAGTTAATTCTTGAGGCAGGACACTGCCGATGGCTTGAACTGATGAAAGAATCCCTGTCCTCCATAAAAAGCAGACAATTCATTATGTGAGGAGCCATAAAAAGTTTGAGTGACCGCTACTTATCAGAGCACGAAAATAGCACCTCTGTCAGAAATTATCTGCATATCAAGAAATGTGTAGGAATTGACTCTGTATTTGGGCGGTGTGCAGGCAAACTGTGTTCAATTCCCTGCTTTGGAAACAATATGGTGCTGGCAGTGCCACCACCATCGCTCTTCTACCTCTGCTCCTCATTGATACCATAAAGTACTCTAGTCTGCTGTGCCCAATGTAAATGAAAGTGCTATAAAAAAAAGTCGTCAACAAATGTGGCATTACCTCCTGCACAACTGGCAGCACCATCAAGTGTTTGTTCCACAGGAATTGATCCTGGATCAAATAAGTATTTTCATCCTGAGGAAATCTGTTGAAAAAGAAGCCATTAGAATGGATTTTACCAAGTGGCTAAATTCACATGACTTGAAATGTGATTTTACTCGAAAAACAAAGGTCGAACCACTGTCTCCCCATACGCATGAGTGCGAAAGAACTGAGTGTACAAGAAAGGTAGAAGCTTATAGCGTAATGACAAGGCATTCTTGGCAGTAGCTACCATCTCCTCTCCTAAGGCATATGGGTCTTGATCCTGTGAACAATAAAAGGTAGGACACTTTAGTCGTCACCAGTGGCGTCACCCGGTGCGGTGACACCATGGTGTCACCCCCGCCCTCTTCCGAAAAAGGCTCTTCTTCTGCTCTGGTGCCACCCCATTTCTCATGGGGCGAGTGGTGTCACCCTGTGCGGCCCGCACCCTCCGCACCCACCTAGTGACGCCACTGGTCGTCCCACATTTCTACAAGTTAATTTGAATCCTCAATTATGAGATGAAAGTGGTGAAAAATGTGCAAGAGGTAAGGTACTTAGGGTCAAAGTTCCAAAGCAATGGGGAGATAGACTCTGATGTGACCCATAGAATCAATGGGGGAATGGCTGAAGTGGAATCCTGTGTGATAGGAGGGTCCCAATCAAGTTGAAAGGGACGTTTTACAGGGCAGTGGTGGCGTAGTGGTTAACACGCTCGGCAAGAGCGTGCTTCTTTCGGGCGAGAGAGAGAGGCCGCGAGTGTGCCTTCTTTCGGATGAGAAGTAAAGCCGAGGTCCCGTGTGGGTGTACGATGGCACTTGGGCGTAAAAGAACCCTCTCTACTACGCAACGGGTAGATAAGGCAAAATTTCCAGGTGTAGCAGCTCGCCCCCTGGCGTCGGTAGCATTCCCAAACGAACACTAGACCGACGATAAATAAGCGTAGGGGTGCAGCTTCGGCTGGCAACCGGCTGCAAAAAAACTATGACCAATATATCGCCCTGTGTCCATTCAGAGGGACAAATGGGTACCCGACCCTGCCATAGGCGGGAAAAGGGTTAGGAGTTGCTTGGTTAGGCCAGCTATGCTATATGGATCAGAGTGTTGGGCCGTGAAGAAGAGCCACGTCAATAGAATGCAAGTGGCCGAGATGCGAATGTTGCGGAACATGAGTGGGGTGTCGAGAGCTGATAGAATTAGGAATGAGTGAGTACATTAGAGGTAGCCTGAGATTGGTGGACATCGCCGAAAAAAACGAGGGAGAATAGGTTGAGGTGGTATGGACATGTAATGAGAAGAGGGGAGGAGGAGCTCGTTAGGTCCATTTCAGGAATGCAGGTGGTCGAAAGCACCCGGGGCAGGGGGAGACCGAAGCAGACGTGGGAGCAGGTTGTACGTAAGCATATGGCAGTGTGCGGGGTGGACGGGGACCTGGTGAGATATAGACGAGAGTGGAGGGCTAGAACCCGCAGACCCGACCCTGCCGCGGGCGGGATAAGGGTATGATGATGAATTTGAATCCTCAATTATGAGATGGAAGTGTGAGTAATTCGCCTGTACAAAAGTTTCCAAAGTTTTTCAACTTACGATAGAGGAAATGTCATTGTGATTCCTTGAGAAGGGATAAAATGCGCCCAACTCTGTCCATCTCTTACACATCTCCAGAGTAGTATTTTGACGGAATCCGCAAATATCCGCTCCAACCATGGAAACGCCGTACATGTTGAAATTCAGAATTCCTAAGTGTGTGAAAAACGAGCTTCATTTCCGCGATGCAAAACAAGGCTTGAAATCTTCACATGATAACAACCTGGAATGGTCTGTTGAAGATCAGACCAAGATGAGTAGATATCACCAGTCCAGTGAGCACCATAATGTCCATACCCTGAAAAAGTTGAACGACTCAAGACGAACGGGCGCTTGCGAAGAACGTCTTTCAGGGCCCTTGAAAAAGCATCAATATTAGCAATTTCTGATAGAATCGACAGCACAAGACATTACGTTGAATGCATGTTACTTACAGGTCCGTATTGACGCCCTCCAGGAAGCCATACAGGCTGTGCAGGTCGTAATGAACACCTGCGTGCTGTCTGCTCGACATGCAGATAGTGCTACCAAACAGGCTGTTACCTTCGACATCTGAAATTTAGACGAAGTCATTGTCAATATTTTTGCCTGTTTTGCGTTTTTTGTTGTTTGTTGGTGTTTAAGGTCCCATCAACTACAAGGTCATTAGAGACCCCCTGTTTTGCATGACAAGTGACATCCCGCCTCGGTGGGGCGGTGGGAAGCACGGTCGGTAACTGCGTCAGTGGCTCTAGGTGGGTTGGCTTCTTTCGGACGAGAGAGGCCCCGAGTGCGTCATCTTTCGGATGAAAATAAAATCGAGGTGCCGTAAAAGAATCCTCTCTACTATGCAATGGGTAGATGAGGCAAAATTTCTAGGTGTTGGAGCTTTCCCCCTTGGCGTCGCTGGAATGTCCCAACGAACAGTAGACCGACAATAAATAAGCATAGAGGTTGCAGCTTTGGTCGGCAACCGGCTGTCGAAAAACACTGTGTCGTCCATTGAGAGGGACAATATGGGTACCCGACCCTGCCATGGGCGGTAAAAGGGGTTAGAAGTTGCCTTGGCTTTTGCTTGCGTGACAAGTGAGAATAAGCAGGTTGGAGTTAGATCAAAGACCAGAGTCAGTACTCTAATGAAGGATATACCTGTGCGTGACGTGAACCCAAAACTATGAATCTGGTTTAAGGTAGGGCCTAAGTTAATGTCCAAATTCCACCTTATCACAGGCAGATGACAGATCGCCTCATTTTTTTTTTTTGATAAGGCTCATAAATCCTCATTCGAGCCCTAGGTCGAAAGGACAGAATGAATCCCTAAAGTAGTGACCCAAACAGTCACATTTATAGGACAGAGGAGCTTAAAAATGAATGATAATCAAACTATGGATTCAAGCCCAAAAATAAGGACCGAAAATAACGCTTAAACTGAAATAACATCAGATCCCTTCGGGGACCTAGAACCTTTCCAACGTTTATTGGGACATCTAATGTAGACGCAGGGGAATATTATTAACCCACACATTCTTTTCCAAGTTAGATTGTTTGTTTGTTGATGTTTTAGGCTAGTTAACTACAAGGACATTAGAGCCCCGTCCACAGTGTAGTTCTTATGCAAAGACTGCACAGACACTACACTAATGCGACGATTTTTGAGTATTAGCAGTACCCAGTTTTCCCAAGCGGCCACTCATGTCAGTAGTAGTTGGAGATGCGTTGCTTAACTTCAGTGATCAGACGAGAACTGGTGTGCCCAACGCAATTTGCCGCTTACTCCAAGTTGGAAAAGGTCTTTACCTAGTACAGTATGTCACACGATGGGACACTATCCTGACGTTTCATTTGGTATCAGACCTGCAACGGATCTCTGCCAGGCAAGTTTTGGTGGTAGTCGAGAAACCAAAGTCAGTTCCCAATGGACGAAATGGAGGGACAGTAATCGTCAAGTGCGAATGGCTGTTGAAAATACTGCAAAGACTTTGACTGTCGATAGTTGGGACCTATATTGGGGACTATAGTGCAGAATGTGGCATTTGCGCACGGAGAATGTCTAACAGTTTTTGACATTAATAGGGTGGTGAAAAGACAGTACTGTTGTCAACACTATCCCAATATGCCTACCTGGAACATATGGAGGATAATCATAGGTGGTATTCGGGCAGGTTCCATTGACCGAGCCAGCGGTGAAGGTGGTAGGCTCATTCATATCCTGATAGAAATATTTCAAAGGAAATTGCTCATCATTTTACTAATTTATATAAAAGTGACTGAAAGGTACTAACTAATCAACTTACAATCCAAGTACCATCGAAGGCGACCTGGTCGTGCAAACTCTTGTATTGAGATCTCCAATACGAATAGGCATTAGGATGAGTGAAGTCAGTAAAGACTGCTTCTTCAGGCCACACCTAAAATCAGGAACAAATCAAATGCTTTACTTTCATTTGTATACATACTGAATGTAACTTTGTGTGAAAGCTCCATGACTGATGCTCAGGATAACGTTTCATTTGGTTTTTTACTACGAAATCTGTTCACTGACATCAGAAAACCCAAACCTTCACAGGGCCCCACAAATTTTGGCATCAGATTCACACAGGCACTTCACCGGAACACGGGGACCTTCAATGGGCTGCAGTTCTACTACCGATTCCAAGGGGGTCAGGTTCGAACTCAAAGACGGTATCACCAAGGAAGTCCGCTACCAGTGGGCGACAAACCTAGCAGTAGTAATGTTTGAAAGGTCAAGATCGAACCTGGGACCTTCCATCACCCTACCGTTGCACCACTTAGGCGAGGGAACTGATGACAGCCCATCAATCATCAGCACAAGTCGAAATTTCGCTCCCATCATAAGAGGAGATGCACCGTGCTATTCATACCTTTCCATTAGCATAACCGCCATCATTGGCTCCATTCTTAATGAAGATGTCCATCGCAACGCCTGCATCGTAAGTCGGGTATGTGCCCGAAGGTTCCACGGAAATTCCTGCGTCCTAAAATAAATTAATTTCCAGTTACGTGAAAATGTTTAGATTCATTTCTCGAATCTATCAATATAGAAACCAACGTCTTCCTTACTATAATAGACACGTAACGCATATTATTGTCGTGCAACTCTTGGACAAACTCTGGTAAGGTGTTGTAATTCACGTGATCGTAGGTGAAATCCTTATAGTGGTCCATATAATCGATGTCATTCCATTGGGCATCCTGAAATAGTAGTTATTCTGATGTCCTTACAAACTGCCTCTGACATACACTGCGTCATCATGCCGGGTGTCTTACATTATTTCTAAGCCCTAATGAAAGCTTTCGCAATATTCTCCAAGGTTTACATACATTACTGTCACCAGGGACTTAAGAGCCCGCGAAGTGCTGTCTGTTTGGTGCTTACGACATTCATTTTTTTTGTTATAGTTTTAGGGCCCTTCAACTACAAGGTCATTAGAGCCCTGCCCATTTGTTGTTTGTTGGAGTTTAAGGTCCCGTCAACTACAAGGTCATTAGAGCCCCGTTCACTGCGTAGTTCTTATGCATAGACTGCACAGACACTACACTAATGCGACGATTATTGGGTATTAGCAGTACCCAGCTTTCCTGAGCGACCACCCATGTCAGTACTAACTGGGCTTGCGTTGCTTAACTTCAGTGATCAGACGAGAACTGGTGTGTCCAACGCAACTCGCCGCTCGAGCCCTGCCCACTGCATAGTTCAAGTGCAGAGACTGCACAGACACTACACTAATGCGCCGATTATTGGGTTTAGCAGCACCCAGTTTTCCCAAGTGGCCATCCATGTTAGTACTAAGGGTCACCAGTGGGGTTCCCTACGATATTCGTACGCAAATGTCCCTACCCGGAAGTTCAGTTGGGAAAACGACTATATTGATGCTGGAAGGCAGCTCATGCAGGTGCAGTAATAGGTCATGGTATCAGACAACTTTAATCTTGGCGATTTACACACACTAATGGGTTAAGGAGGAAGCCAAGCAGCCATAATAGGCTGAACCCTTAGGAGGCTGCTTGTGGGAGATGAGGAAAGTGTGAAGGATGCAGGAAATGGGAAACTTGCAGCACCCAACGTTTTTAAATAACCACCCATGTTGGTACTAACGTGGGCTTGCGTTGCTTAACTTCAGTGATCTCACGGGAACTGGTGTGTCCAACGCTACTTGGCTGCACCAGTTAGCAGGGAATTCAGTAAAATATGATGACTCAGTAAAATGATTGGATGGGGGTGTAAACACTTGAAATTCTTACAGGGGGCACTCCAAAAGACTCACCAGTGGAATCCCAGCATTCTTGTTGCGCAACCATGTCTCCCTGGTTTTATTGACAGAGCCGTAACCATAACGGCACAGATGAAATCCCAATGACCAATAGGGCGGCATGACTGATGTGCCTATCACTTGGGTGTACTGCTGAATGACGTCATTAGGAGTCGGACCCAAAAAGATGTAAAAATCTAGGATGCCGCCTATTACTCTGTAGGAAATGGCAGGAGTTGGTTGAAGTAGAATATCTAGCAAATCAGGCAAAACAGTCATAGTTGGCTGAGTAGCTTTTCTCTCGGATAATTTGCATGAAAGGTTATCTCTATCTTAAATTTACAAAATTTAAGTTCTGATACCTACCCATGCCATTGCTATTGAACAAAAAGACTCCATGGCTCAAACGACTCTTCTCCAGGGCAAGATAAAATGGAAAACTTCCGTACTGTAACAAAACACCAAACAGGTGAAGACATAGTAGAATATTAGACTTGCAAAACAAAGTTTAACTGTTAATAATGGCGGTACGTTCAGGTCCCTCAGGTCCTAAGCAACTAGCAGCTACTAACCCTCTTTCTGCCTATGGCAGGGTCGGGTATCCATCTTTGACCCTCTGGATGGACACATGTGCGATCTGTTGGACGGCATTTTGACGGCACTCCACCGAGCTGCTACACCTGGGAATTTTACTTGCAAATGACACCGAACACCACACGGAGCCACGGGCTTTACTTCCCATCCTGCAGAGGGGGCATTTGGAGCCCCTCTCTCTCTCTAGCCCGAAAGAAGTCAAACCACTTGTTTGTTTGTTGGTGTTTAAGGTCCCGTCAACTACAAGGTCATTAGAGACCCGTCCACTGCATAGTTCTAATGCATAGACTGCACAGACTGCATAGACACTACACTAATGCGACGATTATTGGGTATTAGCAGTACCCAGCTTTCCCGATCGACCACCCATGTTAGTACTAACTGGGCTTGCGTTGCTTAACTTCAGCGATCAGAAGTCAAACCACCTCGATTCAGTAACGAACCTGGAACGAGGCGAGTGGCTTCTTTAGGACGAGAGAGGCTCCCAGTGCGACTTCCCTGGGATTGAAAGTAGTCGGTAGTTCGTACGATGTCACCATTGCACGGAAAAGAGCTCGTACTGCAAGGAGACAGTGGTGTAACTTGTATGGGCAATGGGATCAAATTGCCCCGGGCGCCGGACAACGCGCCACCTTTGGGGGGGGCGCCTTGTCCCCCTTCTGGAAATCAGTTGCCACCACGCAATGTCTGTACGACGACTGTACGGCAATTAAAAAAGTGCCTACATAAGTGCACCATATCTGCTCAGGGCAAGCAACAGGGGAGGGAGGCGTTTCGAATGCTTCTTGCCCCGGGCACCAAAACTGAAGTCACGCCACTGCAAGGAGAAGAGTACACGTGTAGTTCGGCAAAATTTTTCATGTGCAGGTGCTCGCTGCCTGATGTTCGTGGGGGCAAAAGTACTCCAACACCGATAATTAGATAAACTAGTTTATCAGTCGGCTGCGTCAAAAATACCGTCCAACGATCTTTCACGTGTCCCAATGAGACGAAACTGGACATCCAACCCTGTCAGTGGTGGGGAAGGGGTGATATTAGCAACTATGATAATAAAACATGTAAAAATTAGAGAAATCTCGCATAAATATGCCGGTACTACTAAAAATGAAATCATTATATAACACCTTCCGTCTAATTTAAATGTTTAGCGCCCAGAATGACTGCCCGGCCGGCCTGTGCCTAGATCTGGCACTGGGAACATGCGTAAAGTAAGAAGTTTTCGAACTTCCGGGATGTTTCCCAGCGCTGGATGAAAGTCTCTGATCTGTAGGCCGAAAGTAAATCGACGAAATAGAAATACATGAAAGTTCCGGGCCGAGTTTGTTTGTTGGTGTTTAAGGTCCCGTCAACTACAAGGTCATTAGAGACCCGTCCACTGCATAGCTCTAATGCATACACTGCACAGACACCACACTAATGCGACGATTGTTGGGTATTAGCAGTACCCAGCTTTCCCGAGCGACCACCCATGTCAGTACTAACTGGGCTTGCGTTGCTTAACTTCAGTGATCGGACGAGAACTGGTGTGTCCAACGCAACTCACCGCTCCCTCCGGGCCGAGAGGCCCTAGCCCCAGACCTGTTTAGCCCTACGTAAATCCGGCAGTGATCTTTCCGCTGTGATAACAAAATGATGTAAGTATGACAACACAAACTCACATCTGGATATAACAGGGAAGCAAACAGAGGTATCAGTTGCCAATCAAAGGATCTAGCGAACTTGTCATTGTGTTGACCAAGGCCATAAAGATAATCAGTAGCCAGAAGTGCTGACAGCTGGATGAACTGATCAGAGAAAATAAAGGATCCCACAGACGAATTGAATCTAAATGAAAATAAAAAGGAGTAAAACGGGACAAAGTGTTAATTTCTTATTGGATAGGATCCACAATGACTGAGGATGACTTACAAGACTTCTCCAGTGCTTCGACGTTTCACGACAAATCCAGCATTTACATCATTGAATGCAAAGTCATAGTCCGTGTCATTGGCAGCTTCACCAGCAGCTGGAACTTCTGGGAACGGGACTTCGTATCTTGCATTATCAGCGTCAGATATCTTAATTCTCAGTCTAGATTTCGTTTCAAAATACACATTGATTTTGACATTGGCCACAGGTCTTGGATAAGGTGCTGGAGCTGACGGATTTCTTCCAAGCAGAGCCTCAAATCCATAATTCGTTTGCGTTTTGCTAACATACTGATAACTGGGATAATCAGCAGGATAATAACAGGCTGGTATCCCGACATGGATAGGATAACGCGATTCTGGATAGTCGTCTCTGTGAGGTCCAGTAGTGTTTTGATTCGGTATTGGATCCCAGCAACATCCTCTATTTTCACACTCTGATTGAGTGGCATTATAACCAGGGTAACAGTCAAATCTGTCAGCATCATTCTGCACCGACGAACAAGCGGCAGCTTTAACAGGAACAGGTGCTTCAGCGCATTTTGAAGTACTGACACCACAGACTACGATCAGCACCATGAGAACTTCTACATAAATATGTGGCTTCATCCTGCAAGTTCCAGAGTAAAGCCTGCTTCACAATAACATCGGGAACGAGAACGGCAACGGCAGGGAAAGTTGAAAAAAAATTCAACTTCCCCGTTAAACGTAAGCCGTTTGACCAATAGAAGCGCACCTCCACCACATGACGTACCCGTCGCCCCTCCCCTCTGCACAAAATACGTTTTACGCTGGGTTTACACTGCGCGCAACATACTCGCGCAACTGTTTCATTAGGAAATACTCGCACAGTGTAAACGGGGACTCGCCCACTCCCACTTCGTGTACTGTTACTCTAGATACGTTTTGCTTGCTTGCTTCGCGCAATATTTCGCTCAATGTAAACAGGGAGGGGGAGACGGGTGAGATTGCCGCAAGCCTGCGGAAACAGTTGCGCGAGTATGTTGCGCGCAGTGTAAACCCAGCTTTACGTTGCCGTTCGTTGTGAAGCCCGCTTAATAATATAAAAATATTTGAAAAGTTGATGACAGCCTTCATTCTTTAAAACTCCTTTACAAATGTATGTGAAAATTATCAGTTCATACCTGCAGCGTTCGGAATGAGAGTCCACCTGTAATCAAGAATAGAAACTTTTGCAGGTGACAAAACTGTCCACTAACTTTATATAATAGACGATGATAAACAACTCATAATGATAAGATTACCTTTTGTTACGTTCCATAATTCGTCATTTTGATCAAATCATTTCTAAGAATAAAATTCGGGGGGAGGGGGAACCACATGAGGCAGCAGGAAGAACGCCCAAATCATGAAGGTCGTTACTGGCCTTGGGGGAAAATAACACCTCACAGACTTGATTCGTGAACAGATGTGACAATTAGAGCCATTTCCTGGCACCAAAACGTAGGATGGATTTAATGCCCAAAGGAACAATACTTTTCCGTCAAGCCATTATTAACTAATGTCATGCTATCGGCTCTCAAAGTTATTTAACGAGGCCAGAGGAAAAGCAGTCAGCTACACCCTATCCCAGAACCGTTTAATACGTCACTTCAGGCTAGGCTTTTTGTTGCACCCTTAGGGCTCCACTGGTTATCAGCGTGAACCTGGGACGCTTCTTGGTACAGCACGCTCTTCTTTTCACGGAGTATATCCTCGGCATATTGGCAGACCATGCATCACGCGTCCCTTTCCCCAGTATGATGTTAGGGGTCAGGGCGGCCCAGATCCGCCTCCAGCACTGTGCGTAGAGTGGTTCATCTGCCACACGCGAAGAACGTGCAATGGGGTACTTGGTACTCGACTGTCCACCTGTTGGCAAAGGAGTTCTGCTGCTTTGTCCTTACATCAGGTGGAAATTAATTCTGGTACCACGTTTATTAAGTGCACGTTGTACATGGAAAAAGCCGGTACATCTAGGGCCGCATTAGAACTACGCAGTGGACGGGGCCCTAAAACACCAACAAAACAAAACCGAAAATGAGTGCATTGTCAAATTCTCCATCACCCTGCTTACATTGATAAACAACTTTCAATGATCTAATCATCAGTGATTATCTCGAAAAGGGCTTTGGAGTTCGCGGCCGGCAGCCCTGACCTACAACCGCAATGAGAACACCTTGATGGGACCCTGAAAAGATGGATGAAGCAAAATTCAGGGACACCGTAATGAGTGGCAGGGTAGGGGGTAGACTCCAAGGGTGGCCAGAGACAGCAGACCCAAGTACTTGTGGCCTCTGCAGTGCAGCTAATCGAGAGAGGCTGTGCAGCCTCCATGCCCCAGAAGTGACTTCGCCATGGAAAGCGGCCTGCATATCGGAGGACCCCGGAATTGCGGACCTCGGCTGGAAGTGCCTGAGACTTAGGCGGCGTACTGGAAACCGAGAGGACGCCACCCTTATCTGCTGAACACAAAGCTCAGGTGGGCCACCAACCGCGGTGGTGCAAGGCGCGGAAAAAGGTAGGAAGATTGAACTCTGAAAGTGCTTATTCTGCCCAGGTGTCGATGACGACGCCCATCACACGTTCTTCGTCTGTGGCAGATGGACCACTCGACCCACAGGGCCGGAGGCGCAGCTGGATCACCTGGACCCTGACGCCATGTAGGGGAGGGGGCAACCCTAATATGTCGAAAATGTAGGACGTAAAAAGAAGAGTAAGCTGGATCGAGAAATGTCCCAAGCTCAAGCTAATAACCAGTGAAGCCCTAAGGCTAAGAGCACAACAGAAGACCTAGCCTTAAGTAATGTTTTAAACGGTTCTGGGCTAGTGTCCAGAAGACAATGGTAAGTGTTTTAGTCGGTCGTGCAGCAACGAGAGTCAAACACTCACTGCGCAAACGTATGCAGCGATAAACAACCATGTCGCTTGGGCCATTAAACAGGAAGCTGACAACCAGGTAGCATATATTAATTATAAATACGTGACATCAACTATTTACACCAATAATAACAAGCCCATTATATGGACAGTTGAGAAAAATTTGTCTATTTTGGCACGTAAACAATTTATCCACGTTGGCACTTTGTCATCGATTTCAAACTGATCAGAAAGTAAAAATTAAAGTACAGTTTGTGACATTATCTCATCATGACAGGAGCACCTCAGAACACGAGTGACTCAAAGCACCTCAACGATTCGGAATGAGCCTCATGGTTCCTGGTGTCAAGAAAAGAAAATTCATTACGTTTGTGCCATTACAGCTCGCTACTTACGCTGCAACAGCCCCAGTAGTTAGGCTGTCTTTGACACAATACCAACAGCTGCCGCCTTAGCAAGCCCAAAGGGCAATGGAGGTATGGTAGAACTGTCTACCAGAAAACTCTTACAATAGAAACACAGTGAATCTGACAGGTATTCCCACGTATCACTTGAAAAGCCTCCAATAAGACACACTTTAGTTCCTGAAAATAAAGAAAGCGAGTCTTTAAGTCTACACAGGCTGAGTCCACAGAGCCCATCCCGATTCAAAGAATCGATTTACGAGCTCAAGGTGTCAAATACATTAGCTGTTACAAAAATAGTTGCTAAGGTGAGTTGTATGCCCTTGACTTTAGGCTATTGCAAGGATTATGCAGTGACGTAAACAATTAGTTAGCAGAACAAATACCTAAAACAGCCGTACAAATGAAGTGCCTTGAGGAGGGTAGTTGAGTCATTTCAATCCAAGTGTCTTTGTCGCCGTCATAGGCAAAAATTAATCCTTCGCTTTGAAGTCCTTGATCTTCCACTTGAGCACCACCAACATAAAGCATGCAGCCTCCCGTATCGACTAAAGTGCCATAGCAAAGACCCACAGGCAAGGACGATTTCGTGCTCCACCTATAAAAAGAAACAGGACGTGGACCTATTATTGCATCCAGAGTGGTCAACAGTGGGGCAGAAGAGGCAAATGATAGTCACTTTTTCTTGCTAACATCGTAGCAATCCACCAAATCCAAAACAGATTTCTCCAATAAACCACCAGCCACGTAAATGAGACCTTTATGGGCGCAGGCTGAAAGACCACTTCGAGCAATAGACAGGGGTGGAATTAGGCTCCACTGGTCATCAGCGACCGAATAACATTCGCAGACATCCGTAGGCCTTAAAACACAGCAAAAACACATGAGAAATACAATCTGAGTACTGAATAACTTACATCTCTAATTAATGCAAACATCCTTAACCAGTTCACGGATAAGCGTCCGGTGAATACAGAACATTACAAAAACCTTATCAATTTTTTTTCCGGAATGACACCGCCATCAAGGAGATGGAGTTCATGAAGGGTCAAACTTCTATCAGAATTTAGTAATCCATCTTATCATCATCATCTTCTTGTCCTACTTATGGTAGGATCGGTTCTTCGAGTTCTGGTCCTCCAACGACAGCAGGGTCGAATTTCAGTCAGAGCTCCCTTATTGCCTGGCATAGCAAACACCATCATCACCACCCTCTCTAGCGCTTATGCCTCCCCGGACAGACAGTGCGGGCAGTTGCGACGCAGTGCGGGCGTCTCAGGACGGGAGACGCAGCGCCGGCATCTCAGGACGGGAGACGCAGCGCGGGCATCTCAGGACGGGAGACGCAGCGCGGGCATCGCAGGGAGGGCGTCTCGGGGCGGGCATGGCAGGGAGGGCGTCTCGGG
>JAAFCE010007744.1:10559203-10628898 GCA_013389805.1 Trigoniulus corallinus
GGCGTCTCGGGGCGGGCATGGCAGGGAGGGCGTCTCGGGGCGGGCATCGCAGAGCGGGCGACGCAGGACGGGCATCACAGGGCGTGCGAATCGGTATATGAAAGAAATCGATATGTGAAATTCTCTATTAATTTGGAAGTTAACACATTAGTATTTTTCTCAAATGGCGCCCTGGATAAATGTCGGCCCACCCCCAGAGCGGGCCCTGCAATAATCAAACTGTGGTGTGTCCCACTCACAGGCGGCTCATGTGGCAGGCAAACCTAGGCGGCTGCCTAAAGCGGAAAACTTCACAGGGGTGGCCAAATTGCAGAGGTACATCCTTGCTATGCAGTCTATCGGTCATGTAAAATGTTCATAGTCCTGGGGTTCCCAACTGTGATTGGTGGGGTCTTTTCTAAATGTTGGCTTTCTCGATGCGCCTTGTTGCAGAGCCTTAGTAATGCATTGGAATTGGGACAAATGCCAAGGGCGTGCGGAATGCTCGGACCATTTAGAACTGCATTAAATTTAATGAAGGGGGCGGCGATAGACCCACTTGCCTAGGGCGTCTGAAGTTCACGAGCCGGGCCTGGCCCCACGACAAGAACGCTGGCTCCAAGAACACTCCATTTCCATCATAATGGCCTACCAATCCTTTACAGTTCCACGAAGAGATACAAGGACTGACTCACCCAATATCTTCGATCTCTCCACCAAAAACATAAATACAGTTATCATCAATGCTACATGCAGCAAAATGAACTCTCTTGACCATCATGGGTGCAACTTCGCTCCAGTTTTCCAAAGATTCTTCATAACGCACCACGCTGTTGGTGGGCTTCGGAATTACCAATGGTGGAGTTTGTATATGACCTCCTTGATGGTAAAACTTCATTTAAATTATTACTATTTTTTTCCTCTCTCTTTCAACTGAGAAGTTTTACCTAGGACGTAGACGTGACCTCCAACCAGAAGGGCTTGATGCCCGCTTCGGCGTTTTGTCAGGGGAGGCATACCCTTCCATATGGGAGCCGAGCCAAATGAATACTTCAATACTTGGACACCTGCCTCAAAAGGATCCTGGTCGTATTTCACTCCACCGATCACCAAGATAGTTTCATTCCCATCATCGCCAATAAATACAGAGTTGGTATCATGAACAGTCTTATCAAATGACCGCCTGGGAACTGCAAAGTATTTTCTCTGTCGATTCCAATTTTGCAAAGCATGGTACCTGATAAATACAGTATATAGGTAGAAGAAGGTTAGATCTGTTCGTATACCCAGGTGGGTTTTGTTGTTTGTTTGTTGGTGTTTTAGGGCCCTTCAATTACAAGGTCATTAGAGCCCCGTCCACAGCATAGTTCTTATGCAGAGACTGCACAGACACTACACAAATGCGACGATTTTTGGCTATTAGCAGTACCCAGTTTTCTCAAGCGGCCACCCATGTCAGTACTACCTGGGGTTGCGCTGCTTAACTTCAGTGATCAGACGAGAACTGGTGTGTCCAACGCAATTCGCCGCTCCCCCAGGTGGGTCATGGGGCAGACAAACCTAGGCGGCTGCCTAGCGCCGCAAATTTCAGAAGCACTTCCCTGCCATGCAGTCTATCCCTTATTTAAAATGTTCATAGTTCTGGGGTTAACAAACTTGTCTGATTGGTAGGGCCTTTTCTAAAAGCTGGGATTCTGGAGGCGCCTTGTTGCAGAGCAATGCACTGGCAATGGGACAAATGCCAAGGGCATAAGAGGCGCCTGGACACTTGGGAACTGCATTAAATTTAATGTGGGGGCAGCGATAGACCCACTTGCTTGGGGCACCTGAAACTCACGAGCCGGGTTCAAAGCTATCCAACACGCTTTGAGGCCTTGGTTCCGTACTATATTTTAGACATCATTTCACGAAGCTGCCTATCACAAAGAACTCTGAAGCAGCGTTTCTCAAAGTCAGGTTTGCGACCCACCACTGGACCGCGAAAATTTCCTGGTTTGTTTGTTGGTGTCTTAGGGCTCTTCAACTACAACGTCATTAGAGCCCCGTCTACAGTGTAGTTTTTATGTAGACACAACACTACACTATCTTTAACTGCCCTATCTCTAGCTTTGACCAGTTGAAAAACTTCTCTCCCCTTCCTTGGTCTCTAACTGATCACAGAGGGCCTCATTGTTTGTTTGTTGGTGTTTTAGGGCCCTTCAACTACAAGGTCATTAGAGCCCCGTCCACAGCATAGTTCTTATGCAGAGACTGCACAGACACTACACAAACGCGACGATTTTTGGGTATTAGCAGTACTCAGTTTTCCCCAAGCAGTACTCAGTTTTCCCCCAGGGGCTACTACTGAGCCATTGCGTTTGAGAAATACTGCTCTAGTGCATTCCTTTTACAATGCAATGGGTCTATATTCAGCTTTCATACCATGCAACTGGCATTCTGTCCCAATAGGCCATCTTATTAGTTTCTCTAAAACACAAGATTTGAGTTAAGGATCACTGCTATTCGGTTAATTGCCTTCCTCAAGACTCTATGTCTGTCCCTGTGCCTACTTGAATTTCTTTACAGAAAAAAAAAGATTCCTAAGTTGTAATACGAATAACTTTAAGTGCATTTTACCTAAATGCACTTCTCAAAAGACAGACACATTCTGAAATTTCCAAAAACGCGGGGAAACTTCTCACTTGTTCTTCAATAACTTTTGGAGAAATTTTCTCTAGATTTACTTGATTTAAAATCCTAGCGGCAAAAGGCTGGCGCTCTACTGCATCTCTTTCCCTTAGCCAACTGGCACCAACTGCCAATAACTTCTTTTCTGATTTCACACAAGAATGAGCTGCTTTCGAACCTAAAACCACGTTCAAAAAAAGTTATTAATACTTTCAGGGGTAATGAAAGATAAGATGAAGTAAGCCCGGGTCAGTATTCACCTAGAATGGCTATCACATCCTCAAAATCTAGAAGTAGAAAGGTAGAATTCTGCCACAAGACGTCAATCTCTTCTGAAATGAAATCTTGCATCTGCTTTATTAGAGTCGTGAATCCGTAACGGCGACTTGTAATCAAAAATGACAGAACGTTGAATTCATCAAAGTTTGATAAATATTCCATACATTTCTCTTGCAAATTATCCAAATCTAACTGACGACAAATATTGACGATCGAATCGACATTATCATCGTTGATTTCAAGGACGTACGTATATAAATATTCAATTACCTATAAAAGTAAACTAACAATCAGTCACTTAAACGAATTCCATGGAGGATATTATCATCAACAAGACATCAGAGTGCATCACTGTGGTATGCCTAGACCACTTCATTTGCTTGTTAATGAGATGCTGGATCGTTAGGTCCATTACCGGAGCGCAGGTGGTTGAAAGAACCCGGGGAAGGGGGAGACTTCAGTCGTTCGTAAGTATATGGTAGTGTGTAGAAAGGACGAGGATCTGGTGGGAGATGAGGACTATAACCCACAGACCCGACCCTGCCAAAGGCAGGATAAGGGTATGATGATGATTTATGAAATGTTGGACCGGGTTTCTACCACCTGAAAATTTTAGCAACATTTCTTAGTTTGATAGGTGGGGTAGGCCGGCATCCCCCATAGACAGGGGGAGCGACGAATTGCGTTGGACACACCAGTCCTCTTGTTGTTGTTGTTTGTTGGAGTTTAAGGTCCCGTCAACTACGAGGTCATTAGAGACCCGTCCACTGTACAGTTCTAATGCATATACTGCACAGACACTACACTAATGAGACGATTATTGGGTATTAGCAGTACCCAGCTTTCCCGAGCGACCACTCATGTCAGTACTAACTGGGTTTGCGTTGCTTAACTTCAGTGATCAGACGTGAATCCTGTGAACTTCAGTGTTGGACACACCAGTTCCCGTTAGATCACTGAAGTTAAGCAGCGCACACCCACGTCAATACCAACTTGGGTGGTTGGTAAAGAACGTTGGGTGCTGCAAATTAACACTCTTCCTCCTCCTATCACCTACCTCCTCATCTCCCGTGGGCAGCCTCCTAAGGGGTTAACCTGTTATGGCTGCCTGGCTTACACCCCAACCCACAAGTTAAGCAGCGCAACCCTCGCTAGTACTGACATGGGTGGCCGCTTAAGAAAACTGGGTACCGCTAGTATCCACAAATCGTCGCATTAGTGTAGTGTCTGTGCAGTTTCTGCATCAGAACTACACAGTGGACGGGGCTCTAATGACCTTGTAGTTGAAGGGCCCTTAAACACCAACAAACAACAACACCCATAGACAACCCAGCCAATATTCCTGCGGGTTCCAGATGCCTGGCTGGGGTGCCACCAGTCAGAGCATGTTCAATGGACCCGCAGACCCGACCCTGTCACACAGTAACGTCACTAGAGGAGTGCGGGGGGGGGGGGGGGGGGGGGTGCGGGCCGCACCGGGTGACGCCAACCCTAGCGACTCTTCTGATTCCCGGTAACCTGCATCCCTGTGATGGACTTAACCAGTTCCCTCCCTGCTCATAACATGTCCATACCACCTCAATCTATTAACTATTCAGTCGGGCATTGTTATATTTTCTGCAATGTTTGTCCAATCCCCAAACCGGACATATCTGTTCCACATTCTAATTCTATCTGCACTTGACCAACGCAGGTCTAAACACTTCCATGGAGTAACCCACATTATTGCTCGCCAGCATAAGATCATGTTGAACGTTGACAAATTAAAATACAAATTAAATTGCGCCTTTTCTGGAATGGATCTGAATTTGAAGTTAAATTCTACTTAGAATCCAGATGATATTCTTTTGCTGGATCATCTTAGTAAAGACAACACGACAGGAAGTATCTTGTGGGCTTTCGCCGAGTGTTCAAATACCTTAATTCTGAACATGTGTAATCAATAAATAATGATTTTTCCTTACTTTCGCAACTGCATCAGGTGGAACTCCTTCTAGACGGATTTCTGTGTTCGGTGCTTGCGTCGGATCCACAAACAAATTCAAATATTTTTTACTGTGGGAGGTGAGTGCAATTTTGTGAAGACTAAACTGTTTGCCGTCAACGCTTATGACAAGATCACATAGCTTTTGATTAAGAAACAAATTTTGTAGATGATGGTTCATTGGGTTGCTAATTCCAGCAGTTGATTTAACGTTTAACGTGTCGTCTTTGTTGGAAGGACAGGAATGATAACGACCTGATCTGGACTTTGGCAAACACGGCTGTTTTTTCTTGGGTTCAACTCTAACGGTGGTAGTACTACTACATGTTTCAATGCGAGTGTCATCGTCTTGTTGAATGTAAATGCGCTGCCGTTGCTCCTTATAATTCGTGCCACATGGTTGTTCGTGATAATCATCATGTTCAACTCTTACATCTAATAAAGTAATATAGCAGTTTTATATTACCCTTCAATCTGAATTCAAATCCATTGTTGTTTCACACAAATAGAACAACGACAAACAACATACTCCAGTAATACGAATCGTGAGGCCTAACAGTTTCGACATTCTTCAAACTACTAGAAAATGTTGCAAAGCAGTTTTGTAATTATTTTGCACTGAGGCAAGATATGATTTAAAATTAAAACAATCATCGTTTCTTACCTATTATAACGATGCTTTAACTTATTTTTCAAGTGCGCCGCCATGATGTGAGAAACCAAGTTTTAGAACATTAAAATGGCGGACGGAATTTCGAGAATGGCACGCACCCTATATTTCCTTTGTTTCGAAACAGTTTCAAAATCAATCATTACCACAAATCAAGCCGAAAGATAAAAACTGACATCACGAAATATCAAAAACCTAGTATGCCTCCTCTTTCACCTATTTATTATCAAATTTCGAATATGGCGCACAAAAACGTATGCCCATTTGTCATTGTACTGTATACATTGTATTTGATGCATACTTACATACAGTATATGCTGCATGTTACACTAGTCCCATCCACTGTCAGCTGTTGTCACAAAATTGGGTATAATGTGGAGAGGAAATGCAGATTTTGTCAATCATCCGTGAGACACTGGAAACAAAATTTACTCCAATAACTGACCTTCCCACTGTGATACTATTACGAGCTCATTTCCCCACCTATGGCAGAGTTCGATAATATATATACTGTAGGTTCTAGACATCCAGAACGGAATAACAAAAGCAGCGAAAGTAGACATGAATGGCAGAAATCGAGTACAGAACAGGGAGGGCCAGTGACTTCCCTGACCCCTGACCAGATATCACAACGTAAACGTGTAAGGATTTCGGAATGCAGCTCTTATTTCTCACTTCGAAATACCCAACCAGGTGCAGCCAACTTGCATTGGACACACCAGTTCCAGTGTTCTTGTTCGTTCGTTGGTGTTTAAGGTCCCGTCAACTACAAGGTCATTAGAGACCCGTCCATTGCATAGTTCTAATGCATAGACTGCACAGACACTACACTAATGCGACGATTATTGGGTATTAGCAGTACCCAGCTTTCCCGAGCGACCACCCATGTCAGTACTAACTGGGCTTGCGTTGCTTAACTTCAGTGATAAGACGAGAACTGGTGTGTCCAACGCAACTCGCCGCTCTCCAAGTTCCCGTGAGATCACTGAAGTTAAGCAGTGCAAGCCCACGTTAGTACCAACATGGGTGGATGGTAAAGAACGTTGGGTACTGCAAATCTCCCGCGAGTATCCTAGTAAGGGTTCGTCCTGTTATGGCTGCTTGGCTTACTCCACAACCCATTAAACTAATCCAGCAATCCATACAGTATATAATACAATAACTATGATCATCAAAGATTGCGATGTGTGAAGAGTGCACATGTTTCTAAAATGGAGGTGCAAGAGGACGTATTGTAACTTCATGTTGAATGACAACTATTATAAGAAAGTAGCTCCAAAACGGAAATAATTGTTAATTTATATATTCTTACCACACATTCCAAAGATGTTAAAAATAAAACGATGACCAGCCACAATTACCATTTGAATTCACTCCGTCCAAGTATAATGAATTATTATTATAGGTATCTTTCGCCAAATGACAGGAACGCGTTACATTTATCCAAACTACCAGTGATTGCTTGACCTATCAATTCATGGAATGACACGTGAAACGCGTAGGCAGTCCTATGCTAGCTATGAACAGGGTAGTAAAAAAAAGATGCGGACGAGAAGACAAACTATTCATTCAAGGTACCTTTCCTAATATTATCTCATTTTATATTACCTTCAATGATGGATTCTAATTCCCATAATTTAAAATATCTATTTTCATACTGATATATAGGTATTGTGGCACTTCAGTTATATGAAATCCAGCGTTGCTTCCTAGTGTCTAGAAGTTTGAACATTTAATGAAAAAATTATGATAATGGTCTCTTAATACAAATTTATATGAGAAATTAAATGGCATACTAAATAAAACATGAGCAAATAAATAAGGTATTATTAATATAAAAGCTAATTTTCATTCCTGCAATGTCAAACTGACAAATGTCATCAATTTTTAATCTGAAGCATAAAATCAAAAATATATATATCTTATATAATACCTGAATTCGCATACAAGTAAAAATGCCAATTATTCACATGTTAGAAGAATCCGAAACGGTTTATTCAATATTTTTTTCAAAAAATTGGATTTCCTCTTTCAACATACAATTCTTTATCTTCTTTCAGCATCATTTATGCATTAGTCGTAGATTTTAGTTCAGTTTCTAGGCGTCCCATTATTAGTACCACTCAATGTTAATTCCGATACGTGAGCCCCATCCCTTGGCGGACTCTGTCAATTTCAATTAAGTAGGTCTCAGTGTCAATTCCCAACACCCACTTTGCAAAATACACGAATTTTTAGATGACTAGTGTCAGAAAAGCATTTTTTCTCCCCACTTACCTTAACATGAATTTGATTTTTTAACATTGCTGACCTCAAAATAAGCGCCTAGAAATAAAATTCGTTTATTAGAAACCAAAGTAAGATATTACTTAATATGACGGTCCCAAAATTACCGTAGTTCTCCTCTGATATTCCTTTCCAACAGTTAAAGATTTTTCAAAAGTGGTGCTACGTTGATCAATATCTTTAGCATACAGGATCTAAGTAAAGTCAGAAATAAACATTTAACTCATAAATCTAGTGGAAAATGGAAAAGAAACGAATGGTAACACACTACTTTGTTATGCGAATCAATTCGGGCTTGAATTTGTCCCTCCAATATCAGCTGCATTAATTCATCTTCCAAAGATGAAACTGTTGTATTAAATGCGGCGGCCATTTTATTCATATCGGCCGAAAGGTATGGGCTAAAATACTGAAAGGATACTGATTATTTTAAATAACATACTTTTATTGAAGTCAATGCAATCTCTTTTACACACGTCCTTACTTGTATGAGCGCTCTGTTACGAATCTGCGTGTAAAGAGTATTTACATGTGGTGCCAAATACATATCCAAGAGTAAATTTTCCTTAAAAACCCCACATTTACGAATTAAAACTATTCTACGTAACAAGACAGTTACATTTGTTTAAAACAGTACCTTGATTTCATCTAGAAGTTTCAAACAGGCAGCATATTTTGACTCATAAAACTTGAAAACTATATCGCGCAATTGAGGCTCTAGTTCTAAGAATAACTTGAAAGAGCTAATGACATACACGAAAATCACCAGTCAAATGCTACATCAGGCAATACTAGATCGAAATTAAACAAAAAAAAAGATCGATACAAACAACTCTCACCTACTAGAAATTACACATTTTTGCAATTCTTGTCTATCAAATGAAGCAAGCGCAGATAAACCTCCATACATTGCAACATTACTTGGAGACAGCAACTAAAAAAGTATTAATTCATAAATATATTAGCTACCATTGACTTCAATTAAGAATTTGAGTACAGACAATACTCACATCTGGGAAATCACAAAGGTCAAAATTTGCTTGCAAGAAGAGTTTTGCAGATGTTTTGTACTTTTTATTAGCTAGTTCTGCAAGGCCTGCTGCACATTGTAATTTGGTCAAAAGAGTTTGATTGCCATCTTTACCGTGAGGCTAATAAATAATTCACAAGAGTGGCACATTTTCAAGATATCCTATCGAGAACATTAATCATTTATCTTAAACTACAAGACAGGAATATACACTACCTCAGAGCACTCCGGTGTAGCCTCAGCTTTATTTACATAGCTAGTGACGTGAGACCAGTTTTGTAAATAGACACTAACCTATGAAAGCAACAAAAGTTCATTATATCGCAAGTGGGAATTCCTGGTTGAGAAGAAAATGTCCCAAAATCTTGAGATTTCTTTAACTAAGGGTTGCGTCATGCACGTGAAAGACCAAGAACAAGGTGATTACCATCAGAAGGTGGCTAGATGCTAGGGCTACCACCAAGCGGTAACCGTAAACGAATTTAAAACGTTAACACAAATACCTGGACAAAAAGGTATTCTTACTGCCACAACTAGCTGCAAACCGACATTCCACAAGGTTTCAACACATTAACATTGTGACTTATTGGCAGTTGTCATGAAGTGGGAACGTCAGAAAGTATTGTGAATGTATGATCTGTTTAAATCAATATCCTGCAAAAAGTAGCATTATGCCTTGGAATTGATTCTTACCTTAATCACATTAAGACACATATTGATGACGTGCTTGCCACTAGTGCAATAATCTCTTGCTCTGGAGTAGCATTTTAGTGCGTTGTTCAAATCACCACAATCAAGATAATGGTCACCTAAGTCATCATGTCCTCGCCTTGTTTTTTAAATAAAAATTGACACTTGAATTTGCTTTCAAAACGTTTGATGACCTTAAATTTCAAGGTACAAACCTAATACTTTCTTTAATAGAATTACTTTTATAATTTTTTAGATCGGTATCTAACTTCTCCATTTTTAAAGCAGCTTTCTTAGACTTTGTTTCAATCCATTGAGTATCTAATGGAGGAATATTGTTACCAGCTGCACCGGTGACATCAGGAAGATTGGACGACCTATTAATTGATATGTAGAGTTATTGACAGTTCTCGAATTTCACATACAATATGCCAACATAAAAATGTTATAATTCTGCTTAGATCATACCCCATGGCATCTAACAATTTGCGATGTATCAACTGATACATGTTGACATTAAAAGTCGTCTGTACATAGGCCAACGCCATTTTTAAAGCCTCTATCCTTAACGTCGGACAATGGTCTGCTATATAAATCAATCTGTACAGTTTTGCAAGACCAGTATAACTATTTGAATACATTTCTAAATCCTGAAAGAAACGTAAAATGCAACCAAGAGCCAAATGAGTTGGACCTCCTCGACACCATTTCAATTCAATCACAATATGCATTTCTTGCATATTTCTACAAGAAAAACATTAAAAGCAGAGAAATATTTAGTTAAAAATCAACGTACTAGGGTGGTATTTTCAACAATATATGGTTCTTCTTCAGTGTTATCATTTTCTTCTGGCGGCGCGTCAACTTGCATCGGTTCAACACAGCTCTAATTAGACGATATAAAAATAAATTGAAGTTTCCTCCCTTGTGGAATTTCCTCTATAATCTTTTTAAACGTGACACATTTACAATTAAACATTCAGAATGAGGGAATTCTGACTGTGATTTTCGTATGAGATCAATTCAAAATGCCAAATTTAGTGTCTAAAAGTTACTCTCGTTAGATGATCACGAGTTGAGAACTACATATTGACTTTCAAAACAGCTGCAGCTCCTTTTCATTTGAGTTTGTTTCAAATGGCGAAACTTATCCCAATGATTGGCAAAAGGTTAACAACTAGTTCCTATGATGCCAACTTTTCAATATCTGATGGGAATAACGATTAAATTAATCTACTCAATTCCTACCTGCAAAAGGCATGCCATTATTGACCTAATCCTGAACTAAGAGTCATAAACCGCTTCTAGATATGACGTCGGGTCCGACATAAATTTCATCGATACGGCGCTCTGACCTTAAGCTTCCCAACTCTGCTACTTTCACTCACGGTGACTTGTAGATCAACTGTAGGGTCACTAGATTTAAAAATAATTAAGAAATTAATGTTTACTTTTTAGCCGTAGGTTTTGGTTACAATGTAAGTGGTGTTAAGAACTTGCTAGCCAATCATAATGGAGTTGATGAGATGCTTCGCACTAAAGCAAACGAACGTAGCCAAAGGCTGACGTTCGATTAGGATTAGCATGTGTTACATGAATAATAATAAGCACAACCTTCAAAGGAGGCGGGCGGATGCATTCATTTTAATGTTGTTAACATTACACACTATATCAAGAGAAATGTAATCATTAAAAAGTGTCGATTACTGTCATGAAAGTGTCAGCAGCAATAAGGCAATGAAGTACATTTATTTGCATTCTCTTCCGCATTAATGTATTTTGGGGTCATTCTAAATATACGACGTAAGTTGCTGCTGGAATGTTTAGACTATTCACACTGTACGGAACGAAAGAATATTACATTCCGCTACGGTTTAGTGTGGTTTTTCGTACTAGCCACCAACACTCAGAAATGCTCATCACAATCCGTGAATTTCAATTAAACCGAAATTCGACACGACAGTGCATTTGTCGTAATATAATTGGAACGACCTTTGGCTTCCCCGTCACCTGCAAACAGGGAATTTCCCTAATCTGAAAGCCTTGACACTGACAGTGAGTAATACGCACATGATAATCATTATATAATAGTAGTCATAACTTTTAGCACGTTTTTGGAATCGAAATAATGATTCGTCGAACAATATCTGTGATACTTATAATAGCAGGATTAATTGGACTTATTCATTGTTATGCCTTGAAACAAGGTTTGAAAACTACATGGACTAATTATCCTAACGAACGTCCAATTCTTGGTATGAGCATCGAGGAATGCCATGTATTTTTCTCATTATGTTATCCCTAACAGCAGTTATAATAGCAAGTATAATAATTATTTTTTTTTTGTTTATTTCAGGAATCCTATCTCAAGAATATAACATGACACATAATGAAACTTACATCGCAGCATCTTACGTGAAATTTATCGAAGCTGGAGGTGCTAGAGTCGTGCATCTAAGGTTGTCAAAATATTTTATACACTGCACATGTATATACAGTATAATATATCGTGGTTGGTTGGCTTCTTTCGGGCGAGAAGGATGACCCGAATGCGCCTTCCTTCGGATGAGAAGTAAAACCGAGGTCCCGTGTGGAGTACGATGACATTTGACGTAAAAGAACCCTCTACTATGCAACGGAAAGGTGAGGCTTGGAGTGTCCCGACGAACTGTTGACCGACGACAAATAAGCATAGGGGTCGCAGCTTTCTCGACAACCGGCTGGGAAAAACACTGTCGTAGAGATCACCCTTGTGTCCATTCAGAGGGACAAGATGAGTACCCGACCCCCTGACCATGGACGTATTTTATGCAGCCGCCTGACTACCAGCTCGGTCTACCGTTCGTTGGGACACTCCATCGACGCCAGAGGCGAGTTCCTACACCTGGAAATTTTACCTTAGCTATCCATTGCATAGTACAAAGGGTTCTTTTACGTGCAAATGACATTGTACATCACACGGGATCACGGTTTTAATTCTCATCTGATGGAAGGCGCACGCGGTAATCGAGTGCTCTACCTTCTGTGCAGTCGAGGCGGGGCCGGGGGTCCATACACATTACAAGTTGCCAAGTTTCGTTGGACACACCAGTTCTCGTGAGATCTCTGAAGTTAAACAGCGCAAGCCCACGTTAATACCAACATGGGTGATTGGTAAAGAACGTTGGGTGCTGCAAATTTCCCCGCTCCTACATCCTCTACACCTACCTTCTCATCTCCCGCGAGCAGCCTCCTGAGGGTTCAGCCTGTTATGGTTGTTTAGCTTCTTCCCCAACCCGTTAGTGCAACATAACATAATTCTATTCTAGTCCTCATTTTGCATCTCGGCTTGGAATTTTATGTAAGGAGGTGCTGCTGCTTTGATGTTGCGTTTAAATGCGTAGCTGCTTTCCATGCCGGTTCTCCCCTTTAATGAATGGGATGAAAAAAAGCCATTTTTCATGGTTTTTGGATATTGTTGAGTTAGTATTTAGAGAAACAAAACAAGGGGGGATATCGCGAATTTTGAGGTTCTACTGTAACACAGTTTGGAAAAGGTGCAGGAACTTAAGCACCTGGGGTCAGTGTTTCAGAGCAATAGAAAAATCGATTCAGATGTGACCCATAGGATCAATGTACGGTGGATGAAATGGAGACAGGCAAGTGGAGTCCTGTGTGATCGGAGGGTTCCAATAAAGATGAAGGGATAAGTTCTACAGAGCAGTGGTTAGGCCGGCCATGCTATATGGATCGGAGCGTTGGGCGTTAGGGGTAGCTTGGGAGTGGGGGACATCGCCGAAAAGATGAGAGAACAGATTGAGATGGTATGGTCATGTAACGAGAAGGCGGGAGGAGGAGCTGGGTGGAGCGACGAGTTGCGTCGGACACACCAGTTCTCGTCTGATCACTGAAGTTAAGCAACGCAAGCCCAGTTAGTACTGACATGGGTGGTCGCTCGGGAAAGCTGGGTACTGCTAATACCACAAAATCGTCGCATTAGTGTAGTGTCTGTGCAGTGTATACATTAGAACTATGCAGTGGACGGGTCTCTAATGACCTTGTAGTTGACGGGACCTTAAACACCAACAAACAACAGGAGCTGGGTGGGTTCATTACAGGGATGTAGGTTATTTGGAAGAACCCGGGCAGGGGAAGACCAAAGCAGACATGGGAGAACCCGCAGACTCGAACCTGCCGCAGGCGGGATAAGGGTATTATGATGATGACGACGAATTCACATTGATACCATTTTTTTTTTCAGACTGGGCCGACCGGAAATAGCCACTTCGGAAACATTGCAAAGCATTAACGGGTTCGAAGCCGTTTAACTTTTGAATAGGGCGCATACCTGAAACCGTTTAACTTTAATGTGTATAATTTTAATTCTTGGTTTTAGAGTCCTGTTCCCCGGAGGCAGCGCCTCCATAACGGACAGTAAATATGCCTTACTTGGAAAATACATTTTTGATTTTGCTAAAACGGCAAGTATATTTCAATAGTGATTTTTGATACTGGTGTGAGGTGCAGCAGCATCGTATTAGTATTAGAAACGACACTGACAACTAGAGCACTACCTCACAGGCTGGCTTCGTCCCTAGAATTAGGCTTTTAAGTGTGTTAGTGCCCAACTAACACTTGTAGGACCTAGCGATTGCCATTTCCGGGGGTTTTTGAGTCTACTGTTTCGAAATTGGATCAATAACTAATTTATTTCTGCATGAAAACTTGCACCCTTACCCCCACTGTCAGTGTCAATTGTTTGAATCCACCCACACCAGTTCAGATCTTACTTAATTAATGCCAATTTTGTAACTGATATGAACTAGGTGAATGATAAAGGTGACTACTTTCCAATATGGGCCACCTGTCTGGGATTTGAGATGCTCGCCTCTCTTCTAGTTCCAGGACAGGACATTTTGACCAATTGTTCTGCAAATGACTTGGCTCTGCCACTGAATATTACCCAAGGTATGACTGTAAGGCCTACCTCTTTAGTTTTAATAAGTTGGTTGTTAAAGAACATGGGCAGATTACCCCAAATTAAAGTTTCCTGACACCTGAGATATCGTCATCCACATTCTCTTGTCCCTCCTATGGCAGGGTCGGGTCTGCAAGTTCAGTCGTTGGCACCTGAGATAAATGCTAAATTATTATTATTATTTACATGAAGGTGCATCTCAAGGACGATTATTTAGTGACTTACCGACCGATGTCTATCAGGCTCTACTTAACAAAAATGTCACAGCTAATTATCATCACCGATGTCTAACACCAGAAGTAAATTTTTGCGTTAAGAAAGAAATACATTAAACATTTTATCAGTTACCGATGGTAAATTATTTAATTTTGATCGGTATTTCTAGAGTGTTAAATCGTCAGGGTTAGACAGATTTATTAACGTCTTGTCTACAAATTATGACTCAGATGGCCTGGAGTTTGTTTCTACCTTTGAGGGTAAGTAGACTGCATAACAATGAATCACAAATGAATTTTCCAACAACAAAATTAATTTCTTTTTTTCAGTAATTGGTTATCCATTTTATGGAGTACAGTGGCATCCAGAAAAGACACCTTGGGAATGGGTACCTAGTAAGCACATTCCTCATTCGTCAGACGCTGTCAAAGTCACTCAGTATTTTGCTAATTTCTTTGTAAATGAAGGTATACTTGAGGTTATTTTTCCTCTCACCTGTTATATATTTTTGTTAACCTATTAATGTCTCTACTTTAGCTAAGAAGAGTACACATTCCTATGGAGACCCACATAGAGAGATGTCAGAGCTCATCTACAATGTCAACCCAAGATTCACTGCTAAAAATGGTTCCGATTTTGAGCAGCTGTATATTTTCAAAACTGGGTGAATAATAACTTGAAAATTATATATAGTTGATTTGTTGTAATATCGAAATCAAACAAGAAAATGATTTATCTAGACGTATTCGATAGTGTCTGTTCTCCAACTACGTAGATAAAAGTTAAAATTTTTGAAAACAAATTTACAACAGTTCGTCAAAACCCACCAACTGCTCATCAGTAACATAAAATATTGTTAGTCATGATTGCCTGATAAGCCATGATAACTTAAATCAAGATAACGTTTACATTGATATACTGAATTCTTTATAATACATTATTAAAGTGGTCACAATTGGTAGCACATCATAACAGGTACTCACTTTCGGATATATCTTTCTGGCACTTCATTTTTCTCTGCTACTGACAAATTGTTATGGACTTATTTGGCCTTTTAAGTACCTGAGATCAGTATTTCAGAGTAATGGGGAAGTAGATGCTACCCACATAATGAGTGTAAGGTGGCATGGCAAGTGAAATTCTGTGTAATTGGACGGCCCCAATAAAGTTGAAGGGGAAGTTCTGCAGGGCAGTAGTAAGGCCGGCTGTGTTGTAAGGGATCAGTGTTGGGCAGTGTGGAGGAGCCATGACAGTAGCAAAAATGCGCATGCTGTGGTACATTGGTGGGGTGTGAAGGGCAGACAGAAATTAAGAATGAATATATACACTGAAGTTAAGCAACTCAAACGCAAGTTTGTACCAACATGGGTGGTTGGTAGTGAACGTTGGGTGCTGCTAATTTCCCCTCCGTAGCAGCCTCCTTAGGGTTCGGCCTGTTATGGCTGCTTGGCTAACTCCCCAACCCCTCAAATAAATATTAGGACGAGTTTGGGAGTAGGGGGCATTGTAGAAAATATGAGAGAGAATAGATTGGCATGTTATGAGAAGGAGGAGCTGATTAGGTGCATCACAGGGGATACAGGTTATTTTGAAAACACCTGATGAGGGGAGGAGCAGAGAAAGACCAAAGCAAACATGGGAGCAAGTTGCATGGAGGTATATGATAGTGTGTGAGAGATTGACGTAAGTGGAGAGCCAGGTACCTGCAGACCCGACACTGCCGTAGGTTGTTGTTTGTTGGTGTTTAAGGTCCCGTCAACTACAAGGTCATTAGAGACCCGTCCACTGCATAGTTCTAATGCATTGACTGCACAGACACTACACTAATGTGACGATTATTGGGTATTAGCAGTACCCAGCTTTCCCAAGCGACCACCCATGTCAGTACTAACTGGGCTTGCGTTGCTTAACTTCAGTGATCAGACGAGAACTGGTGTGTCCAACGCAATTCGCCGCTCACTGCCGTAGGTGGGACAAGGGTATAATGTGATGATCTCAAGAAAGTGCAATATCAATTTCTGGCTTGTGCAATATCAACTTCTTAAACGCCGTATAATGCTTTTTTTTACAAAATAACATTTGTTGCTTGTGCGCCTAAAAAAACCTACGCCTTAGGCCTGCAACAGGCTTTCAAACTTGGCATGTTTCTATGAAGCGATGAAAGGGCTATGACAACAGGTTGGCATTTTGTTGATATTCTCGCTTTGTTTCCATCGTTGTCTATTTATGTCTTTCTATCAGAACTTATAACTAAAACCCAACGCTGCTGCAGGTGAAAAATGGCTAAGAGGAAGAAGAAAAATCCTTCTGGTATCTTTTAAATTTAAATATGCACAACTATTTGTGGAGGTGGTAGCACTAACACGACTGCTGGCACATTGCAATCATCGGCCACTTTAATAATCATCATAATGATTTGTCATTAAAAAAAGTGGAGTCAGATGTGACATTCACATAGAATAAGGTTTGCCATTGAAAAAGTAAGTTAAACGCTAGATAAATCTTGACGATTCTTTCATTTATATGAACAGGACTTCAGATTCTGACGACAATAACATACCTTCTCAACATCTGGACAGTAGTAGTGTTTCACCAGTTACTGAAGTAACAGAAGGTAAATGTAACAACCAACACTGCGCTACAAGTGGTGCAGGGCAGTTACCGGTACTTCATCAATCTGCACTAGTTTTTGCATTAACGACTGTCTTGTTTCGGATTTACCAAAATCGCGGTATTTGAATAAAGAATGACACAAAAACTATCCCATTTTTTTATAAGGAATGAAAAGATATAATTGAAAAATAAAAAAAAAATGTTGTTGACTCTTATTTACAGGTGTTAATGGCTCACGTAAGTCTTAAGACCGTCTCCCAAGTTGCCAAACAGCGAACTCGCGTTTCTAAAATGTTACCGCTTCTAAAGCTCAGTGAAATCTTGTCCATTTGCTCCTGTCGCAAATGGTAGCCAAGTTCACAATACTGAGGAGTTAACATCTAATGTCTGAGATACTCTCCCAGGGCCCCATAATGACTTTGGTAGAAAGGGTTCGTTAGATGGTAAAGGGTCAGTTAGATGGATCCTGGTTTGATGTAGTGATTTGTAAGAACTTAAAAATGATAAAGCGATAGCGAAATAGGAAGAGAGTAGTTATATGGATAACAGGGTAAAATGATTACCACAACCACGATGATTTTAAAAAGCCATCTGTTAATCTAATGCCCGGGCTGTTTCCGTCATGGTTGCTTGATTAGTGGAATGACAATTTAATGTAGACACTGGGTCTCTTTCTTCTGTTAAAGGCAACTTACCGAGGTCAGTTTGTTTGTTTGTGGTTTAGGGCCCAGCCGAGGTCAGGAGAGGTGCACTGCAACATAGTTCTGCTAACAGCAGAGGTTACACACTCGGGACACAAACCTTCTGCCCTCTCTTTGAGCAGAGAGTTCTTTCGCGCTTATGGAAGGGTCGAGCACCCATCTATTCACTTGGTACCGGAAGCAAAAAGGTGTACTATTGAACGGTCATTTACTTAACCGGTTGGTGACCTAGGGACAACTTTTGTCACCGACCCCTGGGGCAAGTTCCTACACTCTTGGAATTTTCTATTCTATAGGTAAAGTACAGTCTGTTCCTTGTAGAACGGATTTTTTGGAGTGCAACGATGACTTCGTACACACACGGTATAGACACCCCGGGTTTATTTCCAATTCGACAGTCTACCTTCTGGCCGAAAGACGCCATTCCACGGTCAAGATCGAACCTACAAACAAGGACCACGAAAACAAGACATGCTATTGATGGAGGAGCTATCCAACTTTAAAATTTTTTTTGAACCATCATCATACCCTTATCCTACCTGTGTCAGGGTCGGGTCTGCGGGCAGTGGCGGGTGACACCAAAACAGAAGAAGCAAAACATGCTCTGACTGGGGGCACCCCAGCAGGCGCCTCAAAGTCGCAGGAATATTGTCCGGGTGGTGTGTTGGGGGATGCCAGCCTATCCCACGAATTGCGACGATATATTCATGAACTTCAATGAATGGTTCACACCGTTGGTCGAATAAGTGTCCTAAAATAAAGGGCCAGAGTGCAAATGTGCTGTGTGTGTGTGGGGGGGGGGGTTACTTTTAGGAAACTTGTTTCCGATCTTCTATTAATACCATCAGGATCCATAACCGATCACGCAAAATCATGGTAAACCTTCTGTGACTATGGGATCGACTTTCTGACATCATCCAATTTGTTGGTGTTTTAGGGCCCTTCAACTACCAGGTCATTAGAGCCCCGTCTGCTGTGTAGTTCTGATGCAGAGACTGCACAGACACTACACTAATGCGACGATTTTTGGATACTAGTGGTACCCAGTTTCCCCAAGCAGCCACCCATGTCAGGACATCTTCCAAAGTCTCGTTATATGGTATCTATCTAGAGATCAAGGTCCGCTTAGGATGAAACAAAAGATACTGTTATCATAATATTACAAGACAGCTAAAAAAATCTCTAAAAATTAATCGCCGTGCTACTCTAATTACAGGGAGGAGGGAGCCATACTGAGAGAAAGACAAAAATGATCAACGTCCAGTTACCAGCAACAGTTGCAGTCATCCTTTTAGGACTACTTGTCAACATTCACTGCTATGTCCATCAGGACAAGGCGTGGACTGATTATCCTACAGACCGGCCAATAATTGGTATGATACAAGAACGATTAATTAAGACAACTACAGTACCAATAACTTCAATTTCAATGAAAAAAATTAGTTGCCGGCAACATTACGATGTCATTTTTCTTCCGCATCTAAAGGAATACTTTCTCAAGAGTACACTAAGGGTGTTAATCAGACTTACATCGCAGCATCCTATGTGAAATTCGTTGAATCTGGAGGTGCTCGAGTTACACCAATCACGTATACATGCCGAAATTTTATCAATAATAATTGGACTGAATTCAACAGTGAAGAAAATTAACAAAACTTACATTTTGTTTCAGACACAGTCTACCAAATGCAACTTACACGGAGTTGTTGAACAATATCAATGGGTGAGATCGGTTCTGATCGAGGACGATGTGCTGTAATTAACAAGCAATAATTATTTGAAATGTCTCATTCTACTACATAATGTAGAGCCCTGTTTCCTGGCGGAAGTGCTTCTATAACCGACAGCCTGTATGCAAAAGTGGGAAAATATATTTTTGACTACGCAAAACAGGCAAGTGTTTTATCATCTAAGCTCTATTATCATTCGAGCTCCACTCGGGCCAAGAGGAATGAGAATGATAAATCAGCACTCCAAGTCTGATAAGTAGGCCGGAGTAGAGTTTAGGTCAAAGTCGGTGTAAGGCCCGGCTCGTGAGTTTCTCGTGCCCTAGGCAAGTGGGTCCATCGCCGACTTCCTCATTAAATTTAATGCAGTTCTAAATTGTCCGAGCGTCCCTCCCGCCCTTGGCATTTGTCTCATTGCCAATGCATTACTATGACTGCAACAAGGCGCCTCGAGAAAGCCAACATTTAGAAAAGGCCAAACCAATCACAGAAGTTTGGGATCCCCAGGACTATGAACATTTTAAATGACCGATAGACTGCATGGCAAGGAAGTACCTCTGAAATTGGTCGCCCGTTGAAAATTTGCCACCTAGGTTTGCCGGTTTGCCTGCCCCATGAGCCGCCTGTGGTCGGTGTTTTGTTTTTTACTACCCAGTTTTCCCAAGCGGCCACCCATGTTTGTGCTAACTGGGGTTGCGTTGCTTAACTTCAGTGATCAGACGAGAACTGGTGTGTCTAACGCAATAAGCCGCTCCCCATTATATTTTGTGAGCATGTGGGATTTGCATCGTCTCAATTCGTGGGTTAGGCCGACATTCTCAACAGACAACCAAGCCAATATTCCTGCGGGTTCCGGACGCCTGTTGCGATGGACACACCAGTTCCCGTCTGATCACTGAAGTTAAGTAGCGCAACCCCAGCTAGTACTGACATGGGTGGCCGCTTGGGAAAACTGGGCACTGATAATACCCAAAAATCGTCGCATTAGTGTAGTGTCTGTGCAGTTTCTGCATAAGAACTATGCTGTGGACGGGGCTCTAATGACCTTGTAGTTGAAGGGCCCTTAAACACCAACAAACAAACAATCCAGACGCCTGGCTGGGGTGCCCCAGTCAGAGCATGTTCAGTGGACCCGCAGACCCGACCCTGCCACAGGCGGAATAAGGGTATGATGATGATGTGAGCGTGTGGGATTCTAGAATTATACTTTTAAGGTTCCCCCAAACAATTAAATGAAGGTCGACAATGTAGGTGTAAGAACCGTAAGTGCCAGTGTGTTGAACTAAATTTCTTACCCAATTTAATATCATTTCCTTACGGTCAGGGCCGGTCTTAGGGCAAGGCCACCGAAGCAACTGCCTTGGGTCCTGCGAACTTAAAATTTCTTTTAAAAAAAACTGTATTTCGATTTGACGTGTGCTTAAGAGACATTAAAAGTACTGCATTGGTAAGCAATGAATTTCATAAATCTTGGCACTGGGGTCCCGCTATCGCCCGTTGCCTTGGATCCCGCAATCTCTAGGGCCGGCCCTGTTACGGTTCTGGAAATTACAAGGACTTTAAAGATTCATATTGTAAACAACACTTAACGACTATCACTCATATAAAATCGTAATTCTCCACTGACTAAATCTTTTTTATATGACAAAACCAGGCGAATGACAATGGTGATTACTTTCCAATATGGGCCACCTGTTTGGGATTTGAAATGCTGGCTTCTTTCCTTGCTCCCGGTTACAACGTCTTGACTGATTGCTGGGCAGAAGATTTAGCTCTTCCACTTAATTTTACGAAAGGTATATTTGTTGTGTGCGTCATGCAGTTAAAAACTTAAAATATAACATCATTCTACATTGGCTACTCTATTTTTTCCAGATGCCACCAATGGACGATTATTTGGAGATTTACCTACTGACGTCTATCAATCTTTAGTGAATAAAAACGTCACCGCTAACTATCACATGAAATGTTTGACACCGCAAGTAATTCAAAATTCGAGGGAACTTACATTCTGACAAAACTGACAGACAATTTACACTTTTGAAAAGTCTAGTAGCCATTTTTCTACATTTGACTAACAGAACTTGCAAACAACCGAACATCCGGTAGTAATAGACTGGAGCAGTGGTCTTCAAACTTTGTCGACTCACGGAACCCTTAGAACTGAAAGGTTTTTTTCGGGGAACCCCATCCTACCCTTCGAAACCGCGGAACCCCCAGAGTTGTACTTCGGAACCCAGTTTGAAGACCACTGGCCTAGAGTAATGAAATGGATGCTGTATTATTGGGTTGGGGAGTAAGCCGAGCAGCCATAACAGGCTGAACACTTAGGAGGCTGCTCACGGGTGAAGAGGATATGGGAAAGGGGAAATTTGCAGCACCCAATGTTCTTTACCAACCACCCACGTTGGTACTAATGTGGGCTTGCATTGCTTAACTTCAGTGATCTGACGAGAACTGGTGTGTCCAATGCAACTTGGGTGTGTCCAATGCAACTTGGTGTGTGCAATACAACTTGGGTGTGCCCATTGCAACTTGGGTGTGTCCAATGCACACCCGGTTTAGAAATGATCTCTAAAAGCGGAATTGTATTGCAGCGCCCTTAATTAACAGTAAGCTACTAGTTTTGATTTCTGTACGTATTTGTCAGGGGCAGATCCAGGTGAAGATCAAAGGGAGGGAACACTTCAAAAAAAAGTGCCCCCAAATATTTTAAATATTCAGAATCCCTTAGTATAGCCTAATTCTAGCTAGAAATTGCAATAGATCCTCTACTGCCCCTTAGACAATGTCCCATCTTCAGTGGTATAGTCAACTGTAGATTGGACTGCAGCATAGAAATGAGGACAGCAATGCAAAAATGCCTCATTAGTTGCAAAGTTGAATTATGCATCAATTGAAATATGCGCCCCATTGAGGCACTGAGGAGGGAACAATTGCTGCATTGCTCCCCCTTGGATCCGACCCTGGCATTTGTATATTGCTGGCCAGTAAGTCAGATAGTTATGCATTGGCTATGTATAACATTAATTAGACAATTATTAATGCTTTTCTTTGTTTTCATTTTTCGAAGACTGTAGAATCATCGGGCTTAAATAAAGTCATTAACGTATTATCCACAAATTACGATGCGGATGGTCTGGAATTTGTTTCCACGTTTGAAGGTAAGAAGATATAATTTGACGTGCCTACAAATATCTGTAACAAGGATGAGCAAACTATTGCCTGCTAGGTCCATCTGTACGCCCCCCAGACATTTTTCATGTTCTTTGCTTGTTGGTGTTTTAAGGTCCTTCAACTACAACGTCATTAGAGCCCCATCCACAGCATAGCTCTTATGCAGAGACTGCACAAGCACTACATTAATGCGACGATTTTGGGGTATTAGCAGTACCCAGGTTTCCCAAGCGGCCACCCATGTCAGTACTAGATGGGTTTGTTGTTTGTTTGTTGGTGTTTAAGGTCCCGTCAACTACAAGGTCATTAGAGACCCGTCCACTGCGTAGTTCTAATGCATAGACTGCACAGACACTACACCAATGCGACGATAATTGGGTATTAGCGGCACCCAGCTTTCCCGAGCGACCACCCATGTCAGTACTAACTGGGCTTGCGTTGCTTAACTTCAGTGATCAGACGAGAACTGGTGTGTCCAACGCAACTCGCCGCTCCTACTATCTGGGGTTACGCTGCTTAACCTCAGTGATCAGACGAGAACTGGTGTGTCCAACGCAATTCACCGCTGCCAGACAGGCAGGCATTTTTCATATCTCGTCGAATATGAAACCATGTGGGCCCTAATGACCATTAATGTCGACGGGCCCTAAAATCCCAACAAACAACAACAAATGAAAACATGCTATAAAACCGTCAATTTCATTGAACTACAGTTACATTAGGAGCTAAAAGGTAGATTAAATGAAATGGGAACTAAAATTATTAAATAACTTATTATTTAGTGGTTTTAGTTTGTTTGTTAAATGGGGCCTGCTTGCGATCTTACGGGATGTTCATGTGGCCCACATGGCGAAAAGTTTGCCCATCGCTGCTTGATTCATATGCTGGATACTCTTCATTGGCTATTTGCCATCGCTAGAGGTCCCTTATAGTGAAGAATTTTGATTTCTTAATTTTGAATACCAGTGTAGTTACCATGGCTCAATATCGAGCCAGCTATCGCGTTCAGGTCACCACTGGGTCATGTGGCCACCCATGTTAGATATCAGCAAATGTTTTACCAGACTGTCATCCCTAATATACAGTACATTAACCATGTCGCCTGAGGCTTGCTTCACTTTCACCTGCATGCTTCCGACACCTAGCCGTTATCTAATATCCCGATTTGACATACCTGACTCACATTTGTCTGACATCATCATCACACCCTTATCCCGCTTGTGGCAGGGTCGGGTCTGCGGGTCCACTGAACTACTCTGGGATCACCCCAGCCAGGTGTCTGGAACCCACAGGAATCTTGGCAAAGTTGTCTGTGGAGGGATATGGGAGCGGAGAGTTGCGTTGGACACACCAGTTCTCGTCTGATCACTGAAGTTAAGCAACGCAAGCCCAGTTAGTACTGACATGGGTGGTCGCTCGGGAAAGCTGGGTACTGCTAATACCCAATAATCGTCGCATTAGTGTAGTGTCTGTGCAGTATATGCATTAGAACTATGCAGTGGACGGGTCTCTAATGACCTTGTAGTTGACGGGACCTTAAACTCCAACAAACAAACAAACAAACAATGTGGAGGGATGTCAGCCTTTCTCACGAATTGAGACATGATAGATCAAAAAATAAATTCAGCTTTTACTCTATAATGACATTTATTTTTAGTTATTAACTATCCATTTTATGGAGTGCAATGGCATCCCGAAAAAGCACCATGGGAATGGACCACTGATGAACACATTCCACATTCTTCAGATGCTGTCAGAGTAACACAATATTTCGCCAGTTATTTTGTGAACGAAGGTAATCGTCCTAGACTATTCTCTTAATTATTGATAATAGTTGATTAATCCAAATATCTGTTCATGGTGTCCCTAACAGCAAAGAAGAGCACTCATTCGTACACCAATACGAGTCAAGAGACCAATGACTTAATTTATAATTTTAATCCTATCTTTTCGGGCAAAACCGGATCAGATTTTGAGCAAGAGTATATATTTGAAGTGGTTTGACCAGAGCGAAGTGGATTACTTTTAATATGGTAGGGAGAAAAACTTACACATGTCATTACCAAAAAAGAATCACTTAATATTATTTAATTTAACATCAATTAAGATATATTGAGCAAAACGACAATTTTGATTTCCATGATCGGTCTGAGACCAAATATATACAGTTAATGATAAAAGCTAATTTCATTACTTACTTAAATGTAACTTTTTTACATGCAGTTTGAATACTGATTGGAAATAATAAAGGCAGTCACAATTAATTAGCGGAAATGAAATTTAGTCCGAGATGACGACGTTGCAACTTAAAAGAAGGCCCAGTACAATATAATCTGACAAAATAGTTTCAATAAAGATTAAAGCGTAAAAATTAAACCTATTGAAATTCTTATTTATAGCCCGTAAAGTAAGAAACCTGATATCAGCCAACAAGTGACAAACCATTTGTGGTGCAAGAAATACCTGTACACCAAACAGTATGTTAAAAACGGTTCCTACCAGCAGTGTCGGATTTAGATATTGAGAGGCCCTAGGCTATTTCAATTTTGAGGTCCTTTTCAAGCCCTTTTGAGGCCCTAGGCTTCAGTCTACTTAGCCTAGTGGTAAATCCGGCACTGCCTACCAGATGACCCACCACAATGAGTTGAAGCCCTCGTTCTCCTCTGTATTTCTTTATCTTTTGTTGTTTGCCATTCGTGTGTGCGAACTTACATTTTATCCCTTGTGCCACCGGTCCTTGAATGCATAAACGTTGGAAACTAACGCAATGAGGAGTCCCGAATTAATTCCTCCAAGCGTCAAGGACTCACCCTATTCGAGTATCTCACCAAAAGCTGTAAGCTAATGAAATCCCAAATATTATCAAAAATCGTAATTCAAATACCGGTAATCTTTAACATTTGATAAAGTGCCTATAGTATGTAGTTGACCCTACTGAGAGTCGAACATAAACTACACGTACACTCTAAAAATATGATGAGATCAAAAAAGAAATCTATCAACGTTTTTAAATGACAATTTAAAGGTCAGCTTACGAGAAAATGTTTACGATTCTTGAAAGATTAAAAGTGAGTATTGGAATTACTTCAGATTTAGAGATAATCAGGATTATATAAGGTCATTTTTTACCTTCTTTAGAAGGTGTAAGAAAATATCCACGAGTTGATATGTGGTGCCACCCACCCTAAAATGCGAAAAGAAAAATCGAGATTGTGTACAACTATCGAAACAACACAACAATAAGTAGACAAATGTTTGTTATATAAAAATTACCCCAACACTGCATTCCCAGCTTTCTCCAGGTTTGCCATCCGTTACTCGACGACAGATGAAACCACCATTGTCAAGAATTCCCCACACCTGGTCCCCAGGTCCGACGGATATATCTTTTAAATTTCCACCGACAGACTTCCAGCTGGTACCTTCTGGGTAAATTGGTACAATCTCTTGTCGAACCCACGGATGACCATTTGTGTCGAGAGCCCATACAGAAGTAGGGCCAGCAGAGATGCGGCGCATAGGAACTGCTTGTTCTGGTGGTGTTACACTAAACCATGTTCGACCAATGGGCTGCTTATCAGTAATCCCATGCCTCAAGAATACGCTGCCTGTTCTTGTAACTACCCAAGCAGTTCCAGTGCCACCTCCAATGGTCACCGACTGGGCAGGTTGTTCCAGAGGTACATGTTCCCAGCAGCTTCCCTAATTTACAACAAACGTCTCCTAAGTAAATTAAATTTCAACTAATCTAAAAGCGTAATACTTGATTGGAATATTCATTCGTGTACCTTTGGACAAGATTCGGTAACTCCTAATCTACAGAGGACTTCACCTTTTACAGAAACTGCCCACAGACGAATGGGCGCATCAATGTGAGAACGATCAACTTGAAAGGATATGTCTACAAGGCGGACTGATTCCAGAGCTTCCCATGGTCCAGTAGTAGAAAGCTTGCACTTTCTATCAGAAATATTCATATGCTAACTTCTAAAGTAGCGGAGGAAAATATTTAATGCCACAGCTATAAAGACTTACCGAACCCATCTCCTCCTACGAACATAATCCGTTATTCCTTTGTACCCGTGATAAGAAGCAGGGAAGTCCTTCGCATATTGCCAGCCATCTCGATCGACACCACCTGGAGTATTGTAATCAATCATCCAATCGGTAAGCTGACAAACAGAAAACGTAACGGTCTGTTAATCGGTGTCATGGTGTCGAATGATGGATGGTAAACAAATCAGTGTGTCCCAAACTTGTCAACTACATTACTACAGCGTATGAAAGTAACGTCATTAGGGCATGCCTGCAGCTGTACATATCTTTAATGTTCAGAAGATTGGTCTTGACCGGGATCGAGCACGCACCATGCAATTACCTGTCTGGGTTTCGTTGGTGTTTTAGGGCTCTTCAACTACAAGGTCATTAGAGCCCCGTCCACTGCATAGTTCTAGTGCAGAGACTGCACAGACACTACACCAATGTGACGATTATTGGGTATTAGCAGTACCCAGGATCTTTAATCGGCCACCCATGTTAGTACTAGCTGGGCTTGTGTTGCTTAACTTCAGTGATCACACGAGAGCTGGTGTGTCCCAACGCTCCCCTACCTGTTTGGGGAACACTGATTTGATATATAGAGTCTTCACGTACCCACTGCCAATGCATTGATGGCAATTTAGTGTTTTCCTTGGTGCATTCATGCCTGCCAGTCTTGTCACTCCACACGTAGCGGTCTGTTGGCAATCTTCGATTAGAAAATCCAGTAAGAGGATTCCACCTCTGGTTTTCGTAGATATATAAACAACGTACATCACTCATTGGATGGACATTGGTGCCGCTGCTATCCATTCCTGTCAGAAATAATATACCAGACATTCATGGGAGTTATAGTTCCGCACCACATGGAGTCAGTGCTACTTCCAATTCGGACAGAAGGCATGATAGGTAATTAAATCGGAAATTTTGTTTAGTGTTTAGAGAAAACTACAGATAAATATAGTCATAAAAAAAGCATCAGCTTACCTTTATAAAATCCACCACCCCAACCACCTGTATAAACCCAAGCTTGATGGTTATACCCTAATCCCCACACAATGCCGGCAGAGCAAGTTTCTACAATACGCAAATGTCCACCAAACTGATGCCAGAACCTTAGAAATTATGAAAAAACTGCAAAACTACTATGGAATTTCATTGCAGAAAAAGTCAAGACATGCATCAACTTGTAAATTACATTTCATTTGGGGACAAATTTACGTCTGTTGGATTATGAGCGAAAACATCCCCACGAGTGGTTAGTGCCCATATCGCATTAGGAACTGGAGTCCTTCTCATTCCACGAATATCAAAACATGTTGTGGTAAGAAGAGACAACTGAATAAAATATAGAACGATAACGTTAATAAACTAAATTACTATTAATTAAAAGGTGTGAAAAATTTAGAAATAATAACCCATTCTTCCAGATCTGTATCAGAAAGAAAAGCCAGACGAACGATCTGATTTGGTTTAGCCTGTGGAGCAGAATAGATGGCCAAAGTGATCCTATGTTGATTACTGGTACGCAAAATGCACGTCACATGATTTAAATCCATTACTATCTGTAAAATATGTCCCAAAGAGTTGTAAACAAAAAAAAACTTATAATCTTTATTGAAAGACGTTATCCTAATATACCCCTAATTAATAACCTTTTGCCAACTGAACGATTGTCCATGTCCGAATGCAAACAGCGTGGCACTTTCCACTCTATTGATGGTTCCCGTTTTCTCAAGTTCTAGCTTGCAATCCTGCCACAAGGCATGCCGATCCTCAATTAAAATCTGCGCCTTTCCTGTGGTTACCCAGGAAGCCTAAACACGATATTTTCAGTTGTGACATTTCATTCTGACAATACTCGGTTTCCGTCTGTACTTACATTATCGATAGCTCGTTCATAGGAGTCAAATTTCTCCATTTCGCGTTCTTGTCTCGACTTGAGATTAACTACAATTTCTTTATACCAAGTCTCATTAGTAACGGATTGTTGAACAGCTGTTGCTAAAATGAACATTGAAGAAAAAAAACAATATGGAGTTATAAGTTATCAATAATCTCAACCTCCCTAACCAACTCAACATTGGTACCGCTAGTATCCAAAAATCGTCACATTAGTGTAGTGTCTGTGTAATCCCTGCATCAGAACTACACAGTGGACGGGGCTCTAATGACCTTGTAGTTGAAGGGCCCTAAAACACCAACAAACAAACAACTTGGTACGACCAATGTTAGAGTATTGTAGTCCAATTTGGTTTCCCTTTAGGCAGAACTTATCTTGGGAAAATTGAAAGGATCCAAAGGAGGGCAGCAAGAATTCTACTCCACAGGTTTTCTCTCAGAAAAAGTGTCTCTGACATGATTAAGGAATTAGGGTTGGACACTAAGCCAGAGGCTTGCATCTTACAGCATTAGTCTTTTTAGCAGACTGTTGATGATGGGGTGCAATGGACCTCTGGTTGGAAGTATATCCCTGGTTGTGTATAAGGGAAGAAAGGATCATTCATATAAATTGAAGGAGATAAGGGCAGAGTTTTCCCCCAAGGACCATTCGGCAATGGAATACCCTTAGAGAGGATACAGTGGAGAGCTTCCAGAAAGGAAAGGCCACCATTTCTAGTATTGTAGGAGGGGACAACAATTATAGCTTAGGGTTTAAGGAGTTTTACAGTATCATATGTAGCAATGAGAGTTTGTCTCTCCACTGCCAAATTGGCCAAAGAAGGCTGCTGCTTGCAGTGTAGTGAATTAGAATTAGAAAAAGGTGAGACCTGCTTTGAACCAATTTGGTGGATTGAGGCCATCCACAACGCACCCACTACAGCTTATCCACGTCCACGAGAAGTCAACACAACCATCATCATAAAATTCCGTTTCGTCAGCGGAAGCGACAGAATTGCCCTACAGAATAAAAATGACGGGAACCATAAATTTCAAACTGCCTGCCTGGCTCTAACTCGCAACATTAGTTTGGAACGTAATAAAAATGTTTAAAATACATACGTGGAAAGATGAAAGACTTGGGGTGTGTCTAGGGCGAAACCTTGGTGTCTCAGGATCCTCTGATGATGTAGTACTCTTCATCAATTCTTCAGCTGTACTGCTTACAAATGTGTCTGATGGATCATTATTCACATCATTCTGTTGCACCTCCGAAGAAACCTCAGTATTCATTGAAGAGTCTTCATCATAATTGATTTCCAAATCGCTGCACTTGTCAACGGGAAATTCCGACTGCACGTCGCCATTATCTCTAACTCTGTGTTGCAGCTTTTCTCCTACTTGTCTGCTGCCACTTCCCACATCACCAATAGGAATTTCAGTAACTGTGGACTCACAAAGGCTCAACGGTGACAGCGTGACCTTTTCTCCATAGAAGCAGTCGTCATTTTCAGGCCTAGCTTGGCAAGGCAAGACTATTGGTTTCCAGGTCTTTCCACTCAAGTCCTGTGGCGTCACACCCATCCTAAAAAACAGCAATTTTCTTTCATCCGAACTCAGCGCCCAAATCTGATCATTTGGTCCTAAGGATAAAAGACTCATTTCACCAACCATCTCCACCCAACCCGAACCTACGGCCCAAATTTCGGATATTCCGGATTCCGACCCTCGAATCCCTTTTCTGAACCACACTTTGTTGTCTCTGGTTATAGCCCACACAGCGTTGACACCAACCGAGACATGAGAAAGTTTAGAGCTGTCACTGGGAGGATGCACATTGGTCCATTCACTTCCAACAATGCTGGATCTTGAAACTCCAAGACGAACCAGGGCATGTCCATTCCACGTCACAGCCCATACAAGACCGGTGGCACCAACAGAGATCTGAGTCACTTCCTCTCCATGTGGCGTTGAGACGACTGTCCAAGCCTCACCTTCCGGACAGGCTGTACTCACCCCAATTCTAAACATCATCCTTCCAAATACTGTAACGGCCCACACAGCTAAGGCATCTTCGTTACCTCCTGGAACATCCTGTCCACCGATAGCAACATCAATGAACGGTTCATACACTGGATCATTATGTATGCTAGGGACGTTGGCCCAACGATTTGTGGAAATGTATCGACGCAAACGAGTCCATTTCCGTCGTCGTACGTAAGACAACCAGGTTTTTTGGTTACTGTAAGTAGCCGGAAAGTCAAGAGCATAAATCCAACCTTCTGGATCACAGAGTTGACCATCGAAATTGTGCTCCACTTTCCAATCTCCTTCCCACTTCCAACTCAGGGTTGGTAACTTTATATGTTCTCGAAATCTTGGTTCTAAACCGTCATCGCTGCTCCAAGCAGGTCGATCACTCGGCAACAGCCGGTCACAGAAACCTTCTTTGGGATTCCAACGCTGATTTTCGTATGCCACTTCTGTCACTCGAATGGGTACGTCAAGTCCGAAAATGTATACATACATCTGATGGTCTCCGCCTATTCCCCAAGCACACCAATTGACAGCACTCACCCTTTTGAACTCCATACCACAATATATCAATTCGTCCCATTGCTGTCCGGATGTGGACAAGGTAAAAACCTTGCCTTGGTTCGTCACAGCCCATAAATTTGTTGGTGGCATTAGTGCTCATTCGAAGCAAACGTACACCATTGCATACGCATCACACATCTGATTCATTCCGCACAGATGATGATTGCCGTGCAGTCAGCCCCTGCGTTACGTTGGACAAGAATGCGAGTCAACGGCGCTCCACCTCAGTGAACTTGCACGATATCATCATACCCTTATCCCGCCTGTGGCAGGGTTGGGTCTCCGGCCTTCCATTCCCGCCTATCTCCCACCAGGTCCCCATCCACCCCACACACTACCATATCCTTTCGTACAACTTGTTCCCGTGTCTGCTTTGGCCTTTCCCTTCCCCAAGTACTTCCAATAACCTACATCCTCGTAATGAACTTAGCCAGCTCCTAGTCTCCTCTTCTCATCACATGGCCAGACCACCTCAATCTATTGTCTTTCCACTTTTCCGCGAAGTCTCCCATCCCCAAGCTACTCCCTAATATACTCATGCATTCTGTACTCTTGGTTCTTTCATACTGCCCAACACTCCTCTGTTTGCTGGTGTTTTAGAGTCCGTCAACTACAATGTCATTAGAGCCCCTAACACTCCGATCCATATAGCATAGCCGGCCTAACCACTATCTTGTAGAACTTCCCCTTCAACTTTACTGGGGCCTTCTGATCACACAGGACTCCATTTCATCCACCCTACATTATTTCAATGGGTCACATCAGACTTGTTTCCCCAGTGCTCTGAAACATGGGTACTAAGTATTTAAATTCCTGAACCTTTATCACTGCCTAGCCATCACAGAGTACAAAGCAACTCAAAGTAGATCCTAACCCTTTTCCCGTCTATGGCAGGTTGGGGTACCCATCTTGTCCCTCTGAATGGACACAAGGGCGACATATTGGACAGTGTTTTTCCTCAGCCGGTTGCCGACCAAAGCTGCAACCCCTATACTTATTGATCATCGGTCTATTGTTCGTTGGGGGCACTCCACCGATGCCAGGGCTCCTACACCTACCCGTTGCACAGTAGAGAGGGTTCTACGTGCAAATGCCATCGTGCAACACACGGGAGCTAGGTTCACCCTTCTTTCTCATCCGAAAGAAGGCGCACTCAGGGAGTCTCTCTCTCGCCCGAAAGAAGCCAACCCACCTCCATCCAGTATCGAAACTAGACCTACTGAAGGAGTTATCGCCAGCTAACCACAGAGTACGTCACCCTTATTTCCCTGTCCTACCAATTTAAAGATATATACTGCCCTCCGTTTCCATTGTTGTTTTAATAATATTTAGGCTGTTTTTCTATTATTAAGAGTTGTCTTCTTTCGCCACTTCCCCACCTAAACTTGCCACCCTGCCACGTTGTCTTTCATTTAATCTCTCTCCTCTTTTGGGAGGTATTAGCAGTCTTAAAAAGTGCCAAAATACACAACACTATAATGATATCCAATCAATAGAGATGCCATCGAAGACGGGAAACTCAGACTCATAAATATAAACCAAAGTTACCAGATTAACAGCAAACAATTAAGCCCTTTAATTGAATTTTAGTCAAATACTTAAATTGAAGGATACCTGAGAAAAAAAGAAACAACTTTACAGTTATTTGTAAAGTTAACTTAAACACATTTTAAACAAAATGATGTAGGCTTCACCTTAACCTTAAACGTTGAAGCATTAAACAAAAAAATTCAAGAATATTCTCTTACAATAAATAAGTAACAAAAAATATTATTTTTTTTTATGCATATATCTATATATAGAGGTAAATATATAAAAGGGAAAAATTAACATAAAATGCCCTGCAATTAAAGAAACGGATAACAAAGGCATAGTGCGCCCACGTCAATTCACAAAAACAAAAAAGATACTTTCTTATAATATATTTGTATACATTCAAATAATACGTGTTATTCTTTCAGTCGCAATAGCCGCCCTGAAGTCGTGGTTATACTAAAATTTATCATTAATATTTCATCATTAGCACTTTAAAAGTATACAAAATTAAAGTGTTTCCTACTTACCAAGTGACTAACTCCGCACCAATTATGTCATGAATGTGGTAGGTCATGCCTAATTTAGCAATCTTTGGCAATTTTCTTGCTTCTAATTCCTAAAAAAAATAAATCACATTAATATTTGAATTACTAATAAGGTGCAATTAATCCTTTTGTAATATTAAACTTCTCGTCAAATACCTGCTGCAATATCTCACTGTATTTGCTTTTCTTAATCATCATCAAAACTGCTTTTCGACCACGAATATAACATTTCATAAATTCACCAGCTCTTGGAATTGCTAACCACCAACTTCCAATGTCTCGAACTGTTAATAAGCCCACCTTCATTAATTCCCTAAATCAAAATATGAAAAGCGGTGGATTACGACAAAGTTGCGATGCGCTTTCAAAACACAAAATGTTAACATGGCTAAAACATTACGTGATGTCCTCTTCTTTAGAAATGTACTTATCGCCCAACAACATTTCTTTGCTTATGCAAAGATCAGAGAAGTTGTTAAGTAATGTTACGAGATATTTCTCTGGAAATCCAAGTTATATGGTTTGAAGTAATAATTATTTTCAACTACGTTATCTTAGTCATGATAAACATAGTTTTACCTGCAACTTCATTACCACTTGCAACTCTGGTAACGTGATTTTTGTAGTCATCTTTAAATACAATGCATATGTCATCGGATTCGGCGCCCAAACGAAAATATCGCACTGCACCAGTTAGTCTCAAATCGTTCTAGGACAAGATGTCATCAGTGCATAAATAAAAATTACAATGACCGTTATTGCGCATTGTGCAACAAAACTAACAATAAATGCTGCATGTGCCATTTAGCAATCTACAGGTAAATCCTGTGTAGAGGCATGTGTTTACCACTTACTAAGACACGACTGATTCGGAGAGGAAGAATTGTGCTCTCAATTGTGTACCTGATACATGAAACAAAGTTTCTACACACTTGAACCTTCTCGATATGGAAATATCAAGTCTGTTTAAACATTAGTGAATCTCTCACTGCGATTCTTTAATGATTTCACTACTAATATGCTGCTGCTCATCGTTGGATTGTCAAGAATGCTTTCAGTAACATATGCTATTACTAGCAGTGCAGAAATTTTTGAAGATTTCTAAGCTTCCTTGTTCCATCGTTGGTTTAATTACTGAATACAAAAAGTGACTGAAAATTAAGCAAGCCATCAAGGCATTATCACGTTTTTTTTTTTGCGGAAACAGACAACGTAATGGTACACAACTAGATCACATCTTCATTTCCTCTCCGATGACAGGCACACTACAGATGTGAGCCCTCCCGTCAAGACATTATCTTGATGGGTGGATTGGGAATCAACTAATGAAACAATCCAGTGATGTAAAAAATATAACGGTCAACATTATGAGTAATTTATAGTAAAAGTAATCTAAATAATAGAGCAACGTATTTCTACCAATTCTTTGTCCACCAGAGTTTTGTTCTTAATGATGCTATACAATTGATGTTTCAATACGATGGCCGGCAAGCGATTTTCAAATTTCTCAACAGGAAAATAGGACCTTAATAACAACAGTGCTGAATGCGTGTCACAAGGAACACCTAATAAACAGTAGATTTTGACAATTAATGACATTAAATGAAAAAGAAAAACGTGTCATGCAATATGAAATTCAAAACTATGATCGCGACCATTTTCTGAGCCTTGTAAATTACCACAGGAATCATTTGTGGAACAAAGTCTCTTCCGCTGCTTATAAACATCTGGTATTATTGTCCTCTTACTCGTCATTCTTCTTGTAAATGTTTACTAGTAATTGATTTCAACGACGAAGTGTTGTTAATATTAAAATATCTACAACACACACACACACAAAATTCGATTAGCGCGATCAAAGAATTAACTGGCAGTTTCACGTACAAAGCCTATATGCATCACTACAAAATACAATTCAAGGCCATTTAGTCACAAAACTAGCACCATGTTTAAACATTTCAGTCTTTCATCAAAATACGTTCGTAAAATTAATTAGGAATTAAATAAGCAATTGCCTTTTTCTGTACGAGTCGTCTGCGGAAAATTCTTATCTTGAATACCACTCATTTCCTTCCCACATCTCGCCACCATTTTGGGTCAATCATAGTGAACCAGAAAACATTTTTTTGAAACAAATGGAAACTTTAAACATCGAACCGCTCTTAAAACAATAACTATAAATAAAATTTCATTACTAGAAACGTAAATAACATCAACATTATTTAACCATCATCTTCATAAACTTAGGAAAATATTTCCTTTTTAGTCAAAAACTATGATGTCTTAGTGCTGCCACCTTTCGGTACGATCGTCTGCATTGGCTCTTCCTTTAGAAAGCCAATCAATATTTTTATTAATAATATTTTTTAAATGTCATCAAAATTTGGTTACCCAAAATTTTAGGACACTTGACATATTGAAGGATTAAAATAGAATGAATACTAACGACGGGATCATGTTAAACTTAGTGCCAGAACGGGCCGAAAAATTTCAAGGGAAATTTCCAGTATTTAAACAACCTGAAGAACTGGGTACGTTTAGTTTAGATGAAAGTCGAGGATTCTTTAACGACAAAAGAAATCTAAAATTTTATAAACGTCCTCCTCCTCATCTTACAATTAATCTATCGCACGGATACAGTCAGTTTATCAGGAAAGAATCCAACAAAAATGAAAAAATAGATACTATTTTACGATGGTTATTAGCAAACCGTGAGAAAGTCGTCTCTGAAGGGAGAGGCAAACATTGGTAAATATCCGTTGACATAACAAAGTTTAAACTTGGAAATTAAATAATGTTATTTATTGACATCATAGCTGGCTCATATGACAAATTCAGTTTATCTACAGATTTTATTTGCTTCCGTGGGTTGCTAACTGTCATAGTTTCGACGCCCTACGAGAAGAATGATGGCTGGATTATATGTGCCACCAAATTTCGTGGAACCATCTATTTATGTGCATTTGACACCGCAGATAAATCACTACAACGACAAACCATGAGTGAAAGACAAAAATTGATGACCTACTGGGGATATAAATTTGAACAATATATGACAGTAGGTATGTCGATAATGCAAATGGACGTACTAAAAATTATTTAAGTTTAGCGACTGCCATTCACATTGTCCTGATTGTCATTCATTTCTAGGGTCACTAGAAAATGAGGTATCCATTGATGGACCAGTAAACGAAAATGAGGAATTCTGCACCATGTGTAAAACAAAGTTAAATTCATTTAGTATAATATACGGTGCAGAGGTGGACTGCACTGATGTCAGTTTAAAAAACACTAATTCCACTGAGAGATATATCGAACTGAAAACGAGTAGAATAATTACATCATCGAAGCAAGATTGGTCTTTCAAGAGGTGATTCAGTCAGTCTATTTCATTAGTTTTCTACTTGTTTTGTATAAATTTGACTGTTTCATTTTTGTTCTATTTAGATATAAATTATTAAAATGGTGGGCACAGAGCTTTCTAATAGGAATACCAAAACTTATATGCGGATTTCGGGACGATGATGGATTCGTTGTAAAGATCGAGGAATTTCAAACACGACAACTGGCAAAAATGTCATCTGTTAGTATTGAAAACGCATCATTTTAGCAGAGTAGGAGTCCTTGTTTGTTTTAGGAGTCATAAACAACTGGTTTTTCTCCTTTGGTTTTCCAAATAAAATATATTCCCTCTGTATCCTACTACCATCTCGTAGGTGACTAAACGGGGGGAGGGTCTTAAGTTGGCAATCAATCACGTAAAACCACCGTCCAACATTTGGGTCATAGATTTATTTTCCTATAATGGAGCTGGTGGGGTATTTGGCCCTGTAACTGTAATAATCTGATCATCATACCCTTAACCCGCCTGTGGCAGCGTCGAGTCTGCGAGCCCACTGAACATGCTCTGAGTGGGGGCAACCCAGTCAGGCGTCTGGAACCCACAGGAATATTGGCTGGGTTTTTGGTGCGGGATGCTGGCCTATCCCACTTGTTCCAACATCGTATTATACAACCAAAATAGAAACTTTGGCAGGTTAATTAATGCTTTGTTGGTTATAATATTGTATGGTGTCTGACCTATTGCACAATAACAATAAGCAATCCAATGCCCACACATACAGCAACTGTTCTAATCTGACCATGCTTGGGAAATGACGTGCCTCAAAGTATACTTCCAAAGAGAAAGATGCAGTACGTGTTGGTTGGCAAATAGCGTTGTGCTAAGGGTGAAAGAGCACGTAAATTGAAATGAAATTACTGATAAAAAATACGTTTTATGATTTTAGGGCATCTGGGACCCAAGTGTGTGCTTTAATTTCTGTGACAGGTTTTTAGATGCTGTTAAACGCCTTGTTATAAAAGATGACCCTCTGTAAGTATGACTATTTTAAAGGTTCACTGTTTAGTAATAAAAAGCGACCACTGGTTATGGATGCTGCTGTCCAATTTTAATATTTCTTTAAAATTCACTTTCTTTCAGGACAGTTTACAAATTTACGTGGAACCCTGGCGATGACATTCGGTGTCTAGAACTTCAAGGACCATCAGAGTATCAATTTCTTCCAGAATGGTATACAAATACAATGCTTAAATAAAAGAATATGATACAAGAGGAATGTTTCACTTATTATTACCCTTTTGAATTTGGTTAATGAGAGAAAGTTCATTTTGAGACAGTGGCTTTAAATCAAACCCTTTTAGATTCGATTTTCCCTCCAAATCTTGCAATTTATTAACTTTATTTTTCAACCCATTATGCAGATCGTCGATCTCTTTCGATAATGTGTCCATGTCTGTAAGGAAAAAAAGCAAGAGGTACAATAATACTTGACAGGTCTGCAGGGATCATATCATATGCACACTGGATTTGAAACTACCTTTACTAAGTAGCTTTTGCACAGATTGATTCTCCATTTTCAGAAACATATTTCCAAAACACACCCAGGATTTGGTTCTATCAGCACATTTAGTTTCTTTTGAAAGTGCTCTAAATAGTAAACTACCTCGTTACCTAGTTGAAGAGTAAATCAATTCTTGACACTATAATCAACAAAAACCTTAAAGCTTCTCTGCTGCCATTTCGTTTGCGATCTAAGTTAACTATTTGTTCTCGATCACACAGGATGTCTTCTGCAACCATCTCCACCTCACTTAAGAGGCTCAAAACGTGGTCAGTATCGATAGACATTTTACTTGTCTGATTCACACCTGTAAATGACAAATAAATACTTTATAAGCTCTTTGTAAAGTTTATTTGTTAACTCTTCCACAGAATTGAATATATGACAAGCAGTTCAGTATTTCCTAATTTTATTTACAATTCTAACGTGTTCCATTCTCTGCGAAATTTTATCTCGTTATATCTTTCCCTTTCTTCTCGCAAGCGTCTTTCATACTTCCTAATGCTTCTTGGTTTATGATGATCTTCTTTACGAGACTTAACAGCATTTGTGTCGTTAGATCCAAAGTGAGTTATTCTGGCTTTCTGTTTGGTCTGACTACCAAAACCATTCCTATCTGTTTTTAAAACTGTTTTTGGAGGATATTTGACTCCAGTGCCCCTAGGACCTAAACCGTTGTCTCTGTTCCAACCATCTTTCAGCATCAATTGAAAACCAACATTACTTTCAGGAAGATGGTAATTATTGAAACTAGTACGTGATCTATTGTTACACGAGTGTAGCTGATGGACAATGGATGCCATATGGGTGCTTCTCGTGGATTCCTCAAAAAATTCCTGGCATGGTTCACAGAAAGTTGCAGTGTCTATCTCGACAGGGTCTGTAGGTTCAACCTTCACTTTCACTTCCATTGGTGGTCGACTTTTCACACTTTGTTGTAACAGTTTCGCCACTTCATGATGTCCATTCTGTGTTGCAAGTCTCCAAGCTGTTTTACCAGCTTTATCATATATCCTTTGATCTGCCTTATGGTCCAAAAGAAATTTAACTGTTTCAATCGCACCGCTGCAAGATGCACACATCAACGCTGTCCAACCAAACTCATCTTTTGAGTCAATTTGGAATCCTTGTTGTAAGCAATACTTAACCGCAGAGGTTTTACCTTGTTGTGCGTAAAAGAAGAAGCGATCAAGACGGAACGATTTTTCAATTAATGGTTCATGGTTGATAAATTCTGATGACGATGTTTGGTCACGATTTAATATGACGACAGGCTTTTGTTCATGTACTGGATTAGAACTAACGATTTGGTCATAAAATGCACTTACTTCGTCTCCTTTCAATTCAGCTACGGACGTACAGTCAACAGAGTTATAGGATTCAGGAACAAATTCTTTAAGCGAATAATAATCACGGCGCATTAAATATTGGTTACGCTTGAAGGACATTATAGGAATGAATCACAATTCCACAGAAATTATTAAAAACTACATAAGTCGCAGTTCTCCGCCATTGTCAGTCTAGCGCTTATAGTCATTGCTGGTCATTGCCTGAGGTGTCGCTGTGTTCGCCATTGAATTTTGTGCCAGTTTTAGACGGTGGCGCTCCAAGTGGATGGCTTGTTACAACACAGATGCTAGATATATTTCAAGCATCTTAAACATGCAGTTATGCCCTGAGTTATGCACTTTATTTGATTTTACTTAATAATAATGTAAACTGCTTGCTGCTAATGTGAACATATACATAAATGGCTCACTTTCACATGTTTTAACGGGAAAAAATAATTTCTTTATATATACACTTACTACAAGACATTAAGACAACAATGGAAAGAGGGAGGAGGGTCTTAAGGCGAACATGAAGAAGATTGAGTACCTAGATTTCAATTTTAGTGGCCAGGGCAATGGGATGAGATTCGTTGGGGGAGGGGATGCCAGTAGTACATGAGTTTCGTTATTTAAGATCAGTTTTCCAGAACAATGGGGAAATAGATTCTGACGTGACTCATAGCATTAATGCAGGATGGCTGAAGTGGAGACAGGCAAGTGGGGTCCTGTGCGACCACCAGGTCCCAATAAAGTTGAAGGGTAAAGTTTAAAAACTGTCGTCAGGCCCACTATGCTGTATGGCTCAGTGTTGGGCAGTTAGGAAGAACCATGAATGGCAAATGCGAGTGGCTGAGATGTGAATGCTACACTACATGAATGGAGTGTCACGATTTGACAAATTAGAAATGATTACGTTAGAGGTAGCTTGGGGTGGGAGACATTGCAGAAAAGATGAGAGGGAACCGGCTGAGGTGGTATGGACATGTGATGAGAGGGGAGAGGAGATGCTTATTAGGTCCATTGTGGGACTGCAGGTAGTTGGGGGCACCAGAGGTAGACGAAGACCAAAACGGACGTGGGAGCAGGTGGTGCAAAGGGACATGGAGGCGTGCGGGGTGGAGGGGGACTTGATTGGGGATAGGTGAGAGTGGAGGATTAGAACCCGCAGACCCGACCCTGCCTCAGGTGGGAGAATCCTGATATGGATTCCTGGAGTGGATTTCATGGAGTTTGAGCAATTTACAGCAGCACACACTAAGGTGATACATATTTCCGAAATGTTTACGTTAGATGTCTTGGGGTGGAAGACATCGCGGAAAAGATGAGGTAGAAGTGGTTGAGATGGTATGGGCATGTGATGAGGAGAGAGGAGGAGGAATTTATTAGGTCCATTATGGGTCTCCATGTGATTGGGGGCACCTGGGGTAGGGGAAGACCAAAACGGACGTGGGAGCAGGTGGTGCAGAGGGGCATGGAGGCGTGCAGGATGGAGAGGGACTTGGTGGGGGATAGGTGAGAGTGGAGGATAAGAATCCATAGACCCGACCCCGCCACAGGCGTGAGGAGGGTGAGATGATGATGATGAATGTGGGAGCGGCGAGTTGCGTTGGACACACCAGTTCTCGTCTGATCACTGAAGTTAAGCAACGCAAGCCCAGTCAGTACTGACATGGGTGGTCGCTCAGGAAAGCTGGGTACTGCTAATACCCAATAATCGTCGCATTAGTGTAGTGTCTGTGCAGTATATGCATCAGAACTATGCAGTGGACGGGTCTCTAATGACCTTGTAGTTGACGGGACCTTAAACTCCAATAAACAAACAAACAATGATGAATGTGATAGATATACACCTGAAACTTGATAACTACTTTTAAGTCATTCCAATTATTAGTTATATAGTTGTAAATATGCAAGCAAACACATGTATACAAGTAGTTTCAGCAAACCATCTACTGTACTAGGTGGCGCTCTTTTCGTATGAGGACACGAAAAGGGCGGAGCTGTCACTCCTTGTATTAGACTCCAAGGTTATACAGGGCAGCGGTTAGGGCGGATAATTAGGAGGCAAAAGCAACACCTAATCCGTTTCCCGCCTATGGCAGCGTCGAGTACCCATATCTGTCCCTCTGAACGGACACATGGGCGATCTGTTGGACGGTAGCTGACCAAAGCTGCAACTCCTATTCTTATTTATCGTCGGTTTACTGTTCGTTGGGTAGGTCATTTCAGAAGGAAGAGCACAAATGTACCATTCATCATCATTAGTGCCGGATTTACCACTAGGCTAAGTAGGCTGAAGCCTAGAGCCTCAACATTTAGCAGGCTTCAAAACGTAAGAAAAGGGCCTCAAAATTGAAATGCCGAAGGGCCTCTCAATATCTAAATCCAGCACTGATCATCATGCCTTTATCCCGTCTTCGGTAGGATCGGGTCTGCGGGTTCTAGCCGTCCACTCCCGCCTGTCTCCCACCAGGTCCCCGTCCACCCCACACACTACCATATCCTTACGGGCAACCTGCTCCCACGTCTGCTTCGGTCTCCCCCTTCCCCGGGTGCTTGCGACCACCTGCATTCCTGAAATGGACCTAACGAGCTCCTCTTCCCCTCTTCTCATTACGTGTCCATACTTGTTTGTTGGTGTTTAAGGTCCCGTCAACTACAAGGTCAATACATAGACTACACTAATGCGGGGAGCGGCGAGTTGCGTTGGACACACCAGTTCTCGTCTGATCACTGAAGTTAAGCAACCCAAGCCCAGTTAGTACTGACATGGGTGGTCGCTCGGGAAAGCTGAGTACTGCTAATACCCAATAATCGTCGCATTAGTGTAGTGTCTGTGCAGTATATGCATTAGAACTATACAGTGGATGGGTCTCTAATGACCTTGTAGTTGACGGGACCTTAAACTCCAAACAACAACAAACAAACACTAATGCGACGATTATTGGGTATTAGCAGTACCCAGCTTTCCCGAGCGACCACCCATGTCAGTACTAACTGGGCTTGCGTTGCTTAACTTCAGTGATCAGACGAGAACTGGTGTGTCCAACGCAACTCGCCGCTCCCTACGTGTCCATACCATCTCAATCTATTCTCCCTCATTTTTTTTCGGCGATGTCCACCACCCCAAAGCTACCTCTAATCTACTCATTCCTAATCCTATCAACTCTGGACACTCCATTCCTATACTGCAGCAATCGCATCTCGGCTACTTCCATTTTATTGACTTGGAGAAGAGCACAAATGTCCTAATTGGAAAGAAAATCAATTACCAACCACGATAAAAACCATCAGAGAGGTCCTTTGAAAAACATCAGAGAACGACAACACATAAAATACATGAAAGTCTCACAGTTACAGAAAGAATCACGCTTAACAGGTGACCGATAACATTTTATATTTTCAGTGTGAGTAGAATTAGCATGAAAATCAACGAGACTATGCGTGTGTGTGAGACTGACGGTTGGTACAGGTGCAAAAACGTAATTAACAACCTTACCTAGGCCACGCTGTCGACTATCACGATATCATTACTGATAATGACTAAAGGTCACTAAGAAAGGTGATCGGTATAACAATAAGAGGACAAACAAAATAAGAGGGTTAATGCAATAAAGTCCACCTCACCAGCGCGAACCTGGGCTGGTCCGGCAGCAGGGACCAAGAGGAATTTGATGGCAAAGTCTGAGCGCGCTGCTGCCATCCCAATTGATCTAGGAATTAGACGGGTCAGCTTCTGGTCATGCTGCTTCCGTTAACTAACTTCACGAGGAGGATTTCTATTTACACTTGGTCGTCCCTCGCCCCTCGCCGTGAAATGACCCTAAAGGCCTGAACACACGAAGACCGGTGTACCAAGGCAGTCAGCAGTATTAGAACTCCTTCTTTGTAGTGCATCCCAAGGGCACATAGGATGCGATATTCCGCTGCGGTACTGCAAGGAAGGCTGCGGTACAAAAAGTTGTGGCAAAATCCAATTTCAAGGCGGTCGCCCAGCAGTGCGGTAACAATGGATGACTTCATTGAACGTATCACCTTGTTTGACCTCGGGAGCGTCAAATTGCTTTGGACACACCAGCTCTCGTCTGACTGTTGTTGTTTGTTGGCGTTTAAGGTCCCGTCAACTACAAGGTCATTAGAGACCCGTCAACTGAAAAGTTCTAATGCATTGACTGCACAGACACTACACTAATGCGACGATTATTGGGTATTAGCAGTACCCAGTTTTTCCTAGCGACCACCCATGTCAGTACTAGCTGGGCCTGCGTTGCTTCACTTCAGTGATCAGACGAGAAGTGGTGTGTCCAACGCAATTCGCCGCTCCCTTCTCGTCTGAAGTTAAGCAACGCAACCCCAACTAGTACTGACATGGGGAACCATTTGGGAAAACTGAGTACTGCTAATACCCAAAAATCGTTGCCTTAGTGTAGTGCGTGTGCAGCATCTGCATTAGAACTACGCAGAGCCCTAAAACACCAACGAACAACAACAATATGTTTGACCTCACGAGAACTGCGTACCAGCGCGGTACCCTTGACAGAATGCTGCTGCGTTCACTGTTGTTATACAACTCTGTGTGTGGTCAGGCCTCAGTTCAGCTTTCACGTTCCTCAACTAAACTGGTTTGTCTCTTCAACACAGACAATAAAATTGGTGGTGCTGAAATGATATCAACAAATGAAAAACATGGTTTATTTCCATTCCTGATACACTACAACAACTCCTAACCCTTTTTCCACCTATGGCAGGGTTGGGTACCCATGGGTCCCTCTGAATGGACACAGGGTGATATATTGGTCATAGTTTTTTCTGCAGCCGGTTGCCGGCCAAAGCTGCACCCCTACGCTTATTTATTGTCGGTCTAGTGTTCGTTTGGGAATGCTACCGACGCCAGGGGGCGAGCTCCTACACCTGGAAATTTTGCCTCATCTACACCCAAACGGGACCTCGGTTTTACTTCTCATCCGAAAGAAGGCACACTCCCAGCTTTTCTCTCGCCCGAAAGAAGCCGACCTACCACGGTCCAGTATCGAACCTAGAACTACTGGCGTAGTTGCCGAGCGTGCTAACCGCGACGGGTATTCCTGATACACTACCACGCTCTTATTATGACCTAGTTGCGTGCAACAACGCCATCCATAACAGGTGGTTGATAACAGATGTACGATAACAACAACAGATGATTAGTAAATGCACACATTTCTTTTAAATTGGGTTTAATGATGTTATTTTATTCATAACCACGTAGCTTATAAATCATCCTGGTAATTACACCTACAAGGAAAAAAATAAACATTTTGAAACGTCATTCATTGTTGCGTACAAAAAACTGAATCCCCTAATTAAGGAAAGAAGGAAGGGGTAATGTCCGAGACTGTGTCAGAGCGGGATATCAAAATATGATAAAAAAAAAAACCCCGACACTAAAATACAGTACTGTCTTTTATAGGGCAAGAGGGCCTTAAGATGGTGTGATGAAAATAATAACCTTTCATCACTAACCCTTTTTTCACCCTTGGCAAGGTCGGGTGCCTGTTTTGATCTCAACGGGACACATGACTATCCGTGGATGGCATTTTAACGTAGCTGGCTTTTCCTCCGCCGACACCAAGTGGGGGCGAGCAACGTTCCCTACACCTGGAAATTTTGCCGATCTATATTCCATGCAGGCTCTTTGACGTGCAGTAGTGACATCGTACATCACACGGGACATGGTTAGGGTTTATATGCAGTGCCGGATTTAGATACTGAGAGGCCTTAGGCCTGGTTCACACGGCAAACTATTCGATACGATATTTCTCGTACACGATTTTAACGAATACGAGACAGAGTTTCACATGGCGACTATTCAATTCGAGTTTTCACGTATAGAGGGACACTGCAGGGAAGCACAGATAGTAAGTGAACTAACAGTCGTCATCACGAATGCACGCATTCAAGTGGTCCACTTATTACAGGCCTGGGAGCGGCTTATTGCATTGGACACACCAGCTCTCATCTGATCACTGAAGTTAAGCAACGCATGCCCAGCTAGTACTAACATGAGTGGCCGTTTGGGAAAACTGGGCACTGCTAGTACCCAACAATTGTCGCATTAGGGTAGTGTCTGTGCCGTCTCTGCATTAGAACTACGCAGTAAACGGGGCTCTAATGACCTTTGTAGTTGAATGGCCCTAAAACAGCAACAAACAAACAATTACAGGGCAGTGGTTGAGCCAACTATGCTTTATGGATCAGTGTTTGGCAGTGAGAAAGACTCAGGTCAACAGAATGCAGGTAGCTGAGATGCGACTGCTGCAGTACATGAGTGGGGTGTAGAGAGTAGATAGTATTAGGAATGAGTATAATAGAGGTAGCGTGGGGGTGGTGGACATCACTGAAAAAGTGAGAGAATAGATTGCAGTGCTATGGGCACGTAATGCGAGGAGATGAGGAGCTCGTTAGGTCTATTTAAGGAATGCAGGTGGTTGGAAGCACACGGGGCAGGGGGAGACCAAAGCAGACGTGGGAGCAGGTTGTCCATAAGGATATAGCAGTGTGAGGGGTGGACGGGGAAGTCGTGGAAGTTAGATGGGAGTGGAGGGCTAGAACCCACGGACTCGACCCTGCCACAGGCGGAATAAGGGGTTGATGATGAGGCAGGTGCACAAGCATCCCACATTTCAAAATCTGGAAAAATTTTTGCTAAAGTTTCTTTTCTGACTTAGTACGGGGAAAAAGTTTGGTCGTGTGAACAGCACAATAGCAAAATAAGTGCCACTGCTTCTCGTATTCGAGAATCTCGCATCTCAGTGACAAGTTCGGTCAGTATACGGGAAATTTTTTTTCTCGTATTCGAGATTTCCTCGAATGGCCTCCATCTGAACAATCCCATATGGTTTTAATTGTCACTTCTTTATTCGGGAAAAACTCGTATACGGTATACGGGAAAAACATTGCCATGTGAACGAGGCCTTAGACTATTTCAATTTTGAGGCCCTTTCCACGCCCTTAATGTATGTTTCAAATATAGTCCGCACTTTAAAATTCCTACTGTAGCCAGTGGTGCAACTTACAGGGACAATAGAGAGTTAGTGGTGAACGTCGACGATGACGATACGAACGATACGAGGTCAAATGAGGCAAATGCGCAAGCTCAATTGCTGGTCTGCTTTTCGTGAGCATGCACAATCGCCTCATTTGACCTCGTATCGTCATCGTCGACGTTCACCACTAACTCTCTAATATGATCAAATGAATTTGAACATGAAATGTCGGATTGCTCCGACGATGAAATTGAAATGTGAAAGATTTTATATTGCATTATCATATAAATAAGAACGTACTGTGTAAAGTCGTGTTGTGAAGTGTAATAAAATGTTCAGTAAATGAGAAGCAGTTGTCATTGAGAACCCTTGGTTTCATTTATAGTCAGCACTAAATGACCCTGTTTCGCGTATATTCCGCGGGCATTACGTGAGATTTTACGGTATATCAGGTGTCTTCCAGATTCTTGGTTCGGGTCTACTTGGCCAATATGTAAATCAAGCAAGAGTGAAAGTTTAATTTCTTGGTTACAAGCCCGAATAATTTCGATCGATGGTACTGCATTTGATGACACAAAAATGAAAAATTATGACTTATAATCACCGTTGTGATAAAAATGGTTGCTGGTCACCATTATGTTTTCGAGGTAGCGACGGTGGATAAATATTCGAAGACTATTCTCTTCCACCAAAATTTGTGCTTATTTTCCACTTTGTAACTTTTTAGAGCTGTTCTCAAACATCTGGTCAGTGCTACGTCGCACCCGCAAACATATAACGCACATGGAGCTTGCCTCGGCTTAGACTTCAAAGGATCTAGTAGTAATATAACAAAAAGATTACTGTAAAACTTAAATAGTTTAATAGGGGAGGAGGAAGTCAACAAATAGTTTCACCATAAATACAATAGCCCAGTAACTAATATTCCCGTTTCCGGGGGCGGATTTAGCACTTGAGAGGCCCCAGGCGCAATTCTATTTCAAGCCCCCCCCCCCCTCTAAATATTTTCACTAGTCCTACACCCTAAAATGTGCATTCTACCTGCACGTTTTTTTACTCGTCAATTTTTACAGCTCAATTTAATTTAGGGAATACTGCTAAATAATTAATTAGTTTCATTATGGAAAAAAATTATTTTTCATTTTGAGTTGAATTTTGAGGCCCCCTTGATTTGTGAGTCCTCTCATGCGCCTGTGCGGAAATCCGCCACTGTCTGTCTCAAAGAAACCACTCGTTTACATGTGCACGGCGGTTCCCTCCCATAATTGGCCTGAACACTTGACACAGTAACTATCAAGGCTTAAAAACCGAATGAACACATTGCATGACGCGACAGCGACTGCTTGCGGAGGTAGTTCGTCTTTAAAAAACCTATAAGACTTCTATGAAGTGCAATACTGATGTAACAAGTTGTTAGTAGTGCAAGATCGAAAAGAATGGGGTGATTAATGTATTACTCACGACAGGTAACATTTCCGTTAGTAATTTCCCATTTGTAACCAGTCCAATATGGTGACCATCTACCAAATGATGAACAGGGACCAGTGTCATTGACAGCAGCAATATAACACTGATCATGCAACATGCAGCATCTAATAAATTGGAGCTTTTAGAGAATTATTTCAAGCGAGTTTGTTGTCCTTGCTAGTGGTGGTGGTGTTTATTAACCAAGTGTTATGGTTATCGTCTTCACATGCATAGGACCTGTGACGTCTATTCTGTCCGTATCTACAGTATATAAACTACTTGTATAAATTAAGGCTTACCCATCTATCGAATCTACTGGTTTGCCGCCTCCTGACATTCCACAATAAGAACCGTAGTTATTTATACTCAAAGGGTTTATGTTAAGCTCTTGAATAATCATGAAGGCTAAATTTGGCACATCACGCTTCAACCGGCGAAAAACGCAGTTCCCTGAAAACACACGATCAAAATTGCAGTTAGAATTAATCTCAATCTTTCTCCCTTTCATCCAACACACCTCTCTCTTTCTTGGATACTTTGTAATAGTCCTACCACCCATCTTTATGTTTGGTTTGTTGGTGCCTCAGGGCCCTTCAACTACAAGGTCATTACAGCCCCGTCCACTGCGTAGTTCTAATGCAGAGACTGCATAGACACTACACTAATGCGACGATTTTTGGGTAATAGCGGTATCCAGTTTTCCCAAGCGGCCACCCATGTTAGTACTAACTGGGGTTGCGTTGCTGAACTTCAGTGATCAGACGAGAACTGGTGTGTCCAACACAATAAGCCGCTCTCTAATCAAATAGGTAAGGGCCTGCTTGAATAATGGGTAGTTCAATTAATTCATCATTCGTGATTTTCGTCTAGCCAAGTGATAAAGCAGTCAGGTAGGCATAAACGCCGTGTCACAGTGTGAACATATGATGTAAACGCACGCAAAAGAACCTTCGAACACCAGAATCCCGTGTAACCAAGACCAGAGGAAAATGGCACTCGACACCTACAGGCTGTCCATTTAACAACAAACGTTTTTATTGCCTCTAATATGACAGCATGAGAGAAGTGTCAATTCCATATGGCTTATAAATACAATGGAAAGTAGATTCACTATGACTCGAGGTGGTGACAAATTCCCTAATCATGGATTTCTGCAGGTTTACATTTGTAATAGACAATTAATGAAGTTAATGTTGTATCGCGATGATAGCTTGCCTCCATAAAACCACTGTCATTGAATCGAGTTCTGTAGACCTCAATATTGTGCTGCGTCACAATGTTGTGCCTCCAAATATTGTCAATATGACGTAAACTCTAAATTTACTCTCAATTACACGAGTCCAGCATTAGCATAAATAGAAATCTACCCCTCCCTAATGTTTTTGGTTTATTTTGCTATCTAATGTTGACAGTAGTGAATGTTGATCCGTGACCAATACTAGGACGGCGAACATTCCTACAACACGAAATTTTGCCAATCTTCATATTGTTTTCTATCTTAAAAAAAGGATTCTTGAGGGCGACTTACACTTGGGCCCCTTTCCATCAGTGCCAGATTTAGATATTGTGAGGCCCTAGGCTATTTAAAGTTTGAGGCCCTTTTCTTAAGATTTTAAGCCCGCTAAATGTTGAGGCCATAGGTTGCAGCCTACTTAGCCTAGTGGTAAATGCGGTTCTGCCTACCATACTACCAAGTTATGAAATTTCAATTGTCAATTATACTTCCCAAATTCAATTTCAAAAGTAAAAAGGTTACAAACCTGTGAACTAGCATTCAGTTCTATAAACTTTATGTATCAAGACATTTTTAAAATGTGTCTAACCTGAATGTGAATGAATGAAGACGAGAACCATTCCAATGAGCAGCAAGTTGAAATGCCACTTCCATCCGTCAAAGTACTATAATGACAAAAAGCAACCAAAGGATTAAGTTACGTTATTCGCAATACTTAGTTTAACAAACCTTTTTTCATTAAAAGTAGATTTGGTTATAAGTGCAAACTAATATTTATACTGCCATTAAGCAATTTAAGGAATTCAGTAAATTAGAAAGTATTCAAAATAGAACGTCCGAGGAGCAAAGAAAGAATTCTTCATATGCGCATGCGTTTAATTTGAATTTGAGTGGGCAAGCCGGAACTGAATCGTTTTTATCACCGTGTTAAAATTCAATTGCTTATTATGAAGAATTATTGAATTATGTATGAAGAACACTTGAATATTAATCAATAACTCGCGTCATGTGCACATTTAGACGAATCGAAACGTCGCTGGGCTGCACGTACACCTACTACGTAATCAGGGTTCCTTGCTTGTCAAACGTCTCGGTGATCACCCTCGGTATTTCGTTATAAACACAAAACAGTACAAAATAAATTAACCACATAAAACGGTTCCTAAATCGATTCTTGAAAGGTGAGTCGCCAACTAGTGGTAACAGTTATTATCGCCTGTTGTCATAAAACAAGATCTTGAAAATTAAAGTGCTTTCGTCAGTGCCGGATTTACCACTACGCTAAGTAGGCCTAGGACCTCAAAACTTAAGTAAAGGGCTTCAAAATTGAAATAGCCTAGGGCCTCTCAATATCTAAATCCGGCACTGGCTATCGTACATGAACCCACATAAACTCCATTGTGACAGAGGATCAACTTATGCCCATTCATACCTAAATATAAAATCAATTAACATACCTCGCAATATAGCGTGATGCATGCCAATGACTTTGGCACACAATGACAAACACTTTTAAGTTTTTACTTCTTAATTATTTTAGCCAGACAGTGATGATATTAACGACAACAAAGTAATCCAAATCTAATAAGTTGAAAAGATGTCAAACGTTCTACCTGCATTTCGTCCACATCTACAACTTTAGCAGCTTGTGAGCAACGGCCTTCTCTATTGTCACATAGACATCATATTGAAACCAGAGCAGAGAGGTGTGATCCGTCAGTTCTTCAATAATAACTGATGAGAAGTTACCTTATAAAGGTATATTTATGATACAGGCATGTTTTGACGTATGTGCACATATGGTTTACTATTTGTTCAGTTGTACTCATCTTTAGGTTGGAACACCACGAATTTGTTGGTCAGAAGGTCGCGCCATTCAAGTTCAAATTACTATCTCGAATTTAGCATAATAATCCGCCATGCAATATCATTTTGTATTCATTACATTAATCTTCCTATCATATATGACTCAGACTTGCAGAATAAGCAAGAAAACACCTCGACGACCAGTGTTATTCTGCTGTAAACGCTCTGAATTAAAAATTAATTAGATCACCATATGGTAAAGTGCCCAAATATCGTCGCCCTAAACAGGTCCGTAACTAGGGCGTGGCGAAGAAGGCGGCCGCCCAGGGGCGGATCTAGGTTGCTCGGGGCCTAGGGCTTCTTGAAGTTCAATAATGTCATATTGATTCAAATTCAATGAATAATAGTATAAATAATCATTATTTTATTTATTATTAATATTAACTATTTTTACTATATGATAAGTGCTCATTGTTAATCGAAAAAGTGTTAAAAGTTTATGATAATTCAATTGTTGTGGGGCCCCTTGACACTTGGGGGCCCAGGGCTTAAGCCCTATTAGTCCCTATGCAGATCCGCCCCTGCGGCCGCCACGGGCGCAACTGGGTTTGGGGCGCAAAATGTTTAAGTTTTTGTCATTATTGGGTTACAGGTAGATCTAGTTACAGGCAAGCAAAAGTTAGACACTTGCCACAGGCGCTTCATATCCCCGTTACGGCTCTGGCCCTAAGCAAAATCTTCAATTCTGAGAAAATTATTTACAAGAAAAATAATTTAAAAACTGATTTAAGTTTCTCAACTCCTTACCTACTTGTATGGCTAGTGTGATACTATTAAGTAAAACTTTCTAAACCATAAAAAAATAAAAATTTATAAGAACGCAGATTTTGATTTTTCTAAAAAAGGTGTTCTAATTCCGTCCCCCCTTTCCAGCTAACATCTACTGAATTATTTTTATGGGAAATTTCATTAAAACACAGTTGACATCTCTCATAATAAATTTCTTGAGAGAAAACTTTATTTACTGTTTAATTAAATAAAATAGCCGAATATCAATTTTGGAATGATATTCTTCATAGAACTTCAGCTCTAAGGGGTTGGGAAATTAAAGAATATAAAAAAAGAGCAATACATTATGAGAGTGCTAAATCCGTCCCAGGGACGAATTTGAGAATTTCAAAGGGGACAGGGATTTATGATCCCAGCAATAACAAAAGAAAAAGCCCCATCTCTTGAACGAACAACCACAACTACATGGCTCTGACAACTTGAACACAATATTTAAGGAGTAATCTTTAATTATCAATTGCCAAATGATGAAAAAATTACTTGGAAGTGTCAATATAACTGTTTAAGGTTCGATTCCACAACGTAGTAAACTTACACAAAACCTATTTTTAGAAAAACTTAATAGTTAAAAACAGGACAAAGCAACTGCATCAGAGCCAGTAGTAAATTGAATGGCTCTGAAGGCTTTCATGTGCTTTTCTGAAGGCTACAGCACTCCCCTTGGAAGTTAAAGGGGGGGGGACGGATTTTGGGTACTTTACCATATATGTCCTTTAATTAACATACTCTACAATATTCATAATATAGTCCTTGATACCAGCAATTAATCATTAGCGTGCATCTCAATGCCATTTTGGTTTACCTGGAAATCGACAACAGTGGAAATTGCAAAACTGTTTACAGATTGTTGTACAGTACTTTGTTTCAAAAATGAGGAAACGAGTGGAAGGTGGAAAACAGTTTTACAGTATCTTGCAGGTAAAACTTGTATTTATACTGACCATTGCCAATATTCTGTAACTGGCTTCTTGGTTTTGAGCACAATCTACTGATTAGTGGCATAACTTCAGTTGTGGCGCCCGGGGCAAGAGGCATTCGAAGCGCCCCCCCCCCTCCCTCTGTTGCGTGTCCTGAGCAGACACGGTACACGTGTGTAGTCACTTTTTATGTGCCATAAAATCATAACACAGACAATGCGTCACGGCGGCTGATTTTCAGAATGGCCATCAAGGGGCCCCCAGGGTGGCGCTTTCTCCAGCGCCCGGGGCAATTTGACCCCATTGCCCCTACAAGTTACACCACTGCAGGAGGGTTACAATAAAAGATCCACAGCCACTGAAATAGTAAGCAGCAGTGATATTTTCTTAAAAAAATTGCTGCTGCATCTGATTGTTAACTTGATGAACCACTGGAGGTTGGAAGATGACAGCCCAATGAGGAAAAGCCTGGTGCCACTTGAGGGCCAGCCCAACCCTGCTGGGAGTGGCTTATTGCATTGGACCCACCAGTTCTTGTCTGATCAATGAAGTTAAGCAACAGAACCCCAGCTAGTACTGACATGGGTGTAGTGTCTGTGGAGTCTCCACATTAGAACTACACAGTGGATGGGGGATCTAATGACCTTTTAGTTGAAGAGCCCTAAAAAACAACAACAAGCTAACCCTGATTAGTGGTGTGCAAGAATAGGGTCCCCACAGTATTCCCATGGGAAAGGATGGGAATGGAAGCTAACATCATCAAGTTTGATGGGAATTAGATGGAATGGTAGAAACCTAGGTGGTTGCAGGAATGGGGCAGTAATTGGGTTGGATGGTAATGGTAACTGTACAGGAATGAGGAATTATGAAAATGAGCTTGAATCAAGACCAATTCTGAGCAGAAATAAATAAGCTGATCACAAAATGTACACCTTCCTTTCCTTTATTGTTTTCCCAACCCTCCCTACTACTGATGTGTGTGCATGTGATGCTGTGTGTAGGTGGGACACTTGGTGATATGTTGAAGTCTGTTTTCTTCTAATTATTATTCTTGGTCTTGTAACTCTTCTCCTATTATGAACTCAGTAAGCTATCATCTAAGGGCCTGGTTGCTCATAAACTGCTGTCATCTTAGAACAAGGTTCTTGGGTCCATCCAGATTCATCACCAATGTGGGATTGATAGAATTTTTCCTGCCTTTCATTTCTTCTTGGAAATTTTGAGAAGGAGAATTTGTATAAAATATGTATTAAATAAATTTTTCACTTACATTATAGTTGTCTTCTTGTATCCATTTGTGCTCATAACTTGTGAATACAAATCACTAGATTCATCAAAAATTCCACAGAATAATTAAATTAATTCTGTTAGGTTTTCTGCACAGTTAATTAAATTTATTTCCCATTTTTCACATGTCTTTTTCAACAAATTATTCAAAGTATTTTGATTAAATTCAAATGTTTCCAAGTTCAGCACAGTTCTATTCCACTTTAAATTTAAATGTTTCTAAGTTCAGCAAAATTCTATTCCACTTTGCTGCAATAGGTGGACTAGGTGGCACTTATCCCCTGTGCATCTGCTTCCCTGAGCTTGGACAATTTTTGGATATTTTGGCAACAATTTCAATGTTCTCAAGGGTTAAACCTGCCTCTTTTAAGGCATGAACCCTTCCTTTTTTGCTGTAGAAGGCAGGGCCATAGGTTTTGTGGGCTATTTTAGGTAGTGGGAAACTTGTTATGAGATTCGGCAATTTAAGCCTAACCTTGCAACATTTTCCAAGAATCCCAGTGTGGTACAGGGTGCGTCGTCAGCACTGCTGGTGACTGTGCTGCGTTGGGGACCCACCACCAACTCCCAACGGCAAATTTTTAGTTTTTAATCCATTAGGTGGCATGGGTGCTAATGTTTGGAAAAGGAAGGCTGCTGTGAATTTGACCATTTCTTGGTGCCACATGAAATTTAGAAAGGAAAAAACTGCCTTTTTCAATGCGAGAAGATCAAAGGGCCAGAGGAAGGTAGGGCTGTGGGTGTTTTGGGTGCATTAATGGTGTGGGGAAGTTGTTGCAGGGTTTGGATGAGTAGGCCTAACCTCGTGGCATCCTTCTCATCAATCCCAGCATTCTCTGGTGCAGCATGTCATCTGCACCTGTAGTCACCATGCTGTGTTCAGGGCAGTGGGGGGAAACTCATATAGGAACTTCTGGACTCTTAAATGGTAGTGTTTCTACCAACATTGGGTGGCACTGCAAAGTATCAGATTATTGATTTATATCGAATTGTATTTTGCCACCTTTATTTTTTGAAATTCACAACAGTTTTTCCATTCTAAAAACAAAGGAATTGCAGCACTGCAGTGAGCGGCAGTGGCATGGGCCATGGTTTCAAGAAAAGACATTAAGGTAAGTTAGTAAACATAAACATGGCTAAACATATTCAAATATTTATCATTTGTATTTAATTAGGGCTTGGTTTGGCAATGAAAAAAATGAAGTGTTATACACAAAATGTTTAGCAGTGTTAAGGCTCCATCAAGCAGATTGATGGAGCCTTGACACTGCAAAACATTGACGTTCTATTGCTAAAACAAACTGTATTTCTATACTTATTTGATTAATTTAAAATTCGATGCTTTACATAAAAAGAATTGAATTTTTTGTTGTGTTAAGGTTCCATCAAAAACATTGATGTTGCAATGCTGTGGTGGGGTTTTCAATGTTTGATGGAGCCCTAAAAATGCAAGAAATTCAACAGTAATACTTTCAGTAATACTCTCAGTAATACTTTACTCAACTTTGAGTTGTACTCTCAGTAATACTTTAATCAACTTTGAGTTGTACTCTCAGTAATAATAATGAAATTTCACTGCTTTTAGGGTACATTTATAACCTGGCATAAAGGGGAGTGATTGCTCAGGTGATTTCCGTTGCTCAGGGGTTTCCATTGGTTCCCTAGAGTGGCATGATTTGGTCATCGAATAAAATTTTATTAAAATTTCTGCTTGTCATTCTTTATAAAGGTTAGTCATTCAGGGTTAGTTTTAAGTTTTTTAATTTCAATCTCTTTTATATAATTGGAGCATCAGCTCAGGGTTAGAGTCAAGTGTGTTATTTTCTAACTCTTTTTAGGAATTGGGGGCAACAGCTCAGGGTTAGATTTAAGTGTTTTGTTTTTCTACTACAGTGGTTTGTGGCCCTAACCAGTTGTTGCTAGGCCCTTTTTAGGAAGGAAGGACCTCCATCTAACAGATGATGCCTCAATTTTTAAGGCATGATTTTTCAAAAAAAATTGTTTTCTTTGTTCTGACAGAAATTAGGCAATAAATTTATGGAAACTGGTGGTAATGGTAGCAAAAATTTAAAAGTAACTGATATGGGGCAGTATGAGAATACCATATGAACAGAAAAAGAATCAAAAACTTTTAAAGCAATGGGAATGGGATGGCATGGAAGTAGTATATCACAGGAATGGGATAAGAATCAAAAACCCTTCCTGTGCACATCACTAACCCTGATGTGTCAAGACAAATGTATTGGTAGTCCTATACTGCCCCTCATACATCTTGCACATGACACCAACATAATAGAGTTTGCTGGATATGTAAATGTGCTTCACATGCAACTTATCAGGAGAAATTTTTAATTGTGCATGCATCAGCTGTCCTGTTGGGTGGAGTTACTGCATGATGCTCAGTGTGAACTGATGTGGACTTACATGCAATGGGAAAAATTATAGAGGCAATTCTTAAATGTCTTCCAGTTGCACCTTGATGGCAGCACAAAAAAAATCATACAAAGCCATCTAGGCATCCAGAAAATTCTGTTACTACCTGTATTCCTATGTAGATCACATGATCATTGTACATAGGTACATTACATGCATAATGCTTCCAGCAAACTCTCTATTATTCAAATCACCTTGAACTTATTAAACAAGTGGTACCAATTGAGGGATCAAGTTAATACTACAGTGAAACCTCTCTAATTCATACACCTGTACTCTCATATGAAAATACAAATCTAATTAATAAAGAGTACTGTCACAGCAACATTAGAACTACAATCTATTCATGCTGCTGCATCCTTCAAAATCAAAATATCCTAAAACAATAAGATCACACTGAAGTAATGCTCACAAGTGAGGCATTGAATTCCAGTCACTCTAATACAATTGCTGGTTTACTACTGGCCTTGTGTGAATGGGCTATATAGAGTACAGTCCCAACTGGTGAGATCCATTGCCTGGCAACCTAAGGTTTATCTTCAAAATAATACACTCAAGAGGTTAATGGGTAGGTCTACAGTGTGGGGGCTGTTATTTTTTTGGTTACTGCATAAGATTAGTATACCAGTATTGTGCCCATTGCTTGGTTCAGCCATCAGCTGATTATGGTGTGGTTCTTGGATGAAGCTTTGTGAAGGTCCCCCCACAGTCCTTCTATGGGTTGTCAATAACAAGTGAATAAAAGTACTCACAGTTTAATGTACAGTTCTCCTTAGGCCTTGTTGCAATGGATGAGGGCAAACTTCAGTGGTGATTGTCCACAGCACAAAAGTCCAACAGCCAATAGAAATTGAAGAGCAGACATTGTTAGAAGAGTAATAGCCAATGAAATGTGTGCAACACTTGTGAGAAATGCAGTTGACTACCTCTGCATGTTGTGAGCATAATGCATTAAACCTATTTAATATAGGCCTAGGGGTGGAATGAAAAAAAGCATTTTCTACCATACATAACTTGCGACCTAGCACAGTAACTGCTATCAGCACTACAGCTGCACCACTCATTAAGTATTAAATCTGTTTACCTTGCTATGTTTAGTCAATGTAAAATCCTTTCCCTTAATTAACAGTATTATTATTATTATTTGAACGTACATAGCACAATCATACAACACACAGACATTCACACTTGATCAACCCAAGCAAGAAAATACTTAACCACCAGACGTTGATAAAGAATACAATGACTCCTTCATGTAAATAAGGCACACAGAAAAACTCAGGACTGTATCATAACCTCCTTACATCTCCCCAATGAAGAATTCACTTCATCACGATTTCTGGGTGGTTTAGAGAAGTAAACTAACTGAATTAGACTTGAACTTTAGGTTCACTTCTGTAATTTCCTTTGCATCCAGGCACACCACAGTTATATGGCATTTTGTCTTAAACACACTTCAAATATAATTTAAATTTTGTCAACATGACTTAAGTTCAAAACAATCCAAATATCAATTTAAATAGCTGCTTGAAACACAGACAATAACGGTCGTTGACATACGGCCTTGTTATCTAGGAGGCTTTGGCTTCAGCCGTTTGTTGTAAGTAGCGCCCTGTTTCGATAACAGCAGAAGACATCAAGAACGCTTCTGCTTACTGACCTGTGCTAGACTGCGGTACTCTCAATGAGAATGTCAATTTGAACCAATTTTCTACAAGTGTAGTATATTTTCTTGATTGTTGAATATTGATATGAAAAAATATGTCTTATGTTGTTAACGTGTTGATGCCTTCTGGACACAGACAAGTAGTTAAAGTAACGCCAAACACCAGTATATTACAAGTAAGTGCCAAAAAACTTCTGTTGACTAGGGTATACCGTATACAAGGCCATAACAGCGACACGACTTTGAGCCTTTAGTATAAAATCTATCTGAAATGATAATTTTAAGGCATGCCAATTTTAATATCCTTTGCAGGTTCTCGAAGAAGCATGTAATAGACGTGGATATTCACCAGCAGACTATGACTTGAGGTACGACATTTATTGTATGCTGGCTGCATTTTGGCGATGAGCATGAAGGGCCGTCGCTATGAGGCATTTTAGTGGCTCTCACAACTTGTTTTTCATTTTCTAGTAATATTGGCATGCTATACGGTTGTACAAAAGTACTACTAACCCTTTTCCTGCCTATAGCAGGGTCTTTTACGCTGTTGGATGGTATTTTTACGCAGTTGGCTGACGACCCTAGGTCAACTCGTCCGTTTACTGAGTTACTGTTCATTGGGGCGCTCCACCAACGCCGGGAGGCGAACTCCTACACCTGGAAATTTTGCTGACCTACTCGTTGCATAGTAGAAAGGATTCTTTTACGTGCAAGTGACGTCCTGTGCACCACACAGAGCCACGGCTTTACTTCCCATCCAATAACAGGCGCACTAAGGGTCTCTGGTGCGGCTCGCCTCGATCCAGTATCGAACCAGGAAACACTGACGCAGTAGTCGAGCACTATACCTCCGGGGAATCAGGGCGGGAAATATTATAGGTTCCTATGTCAGCAAAATCTTGAAAAAGCGCAGCGCAATACATGCTATTTTTAAATGCACGTAAAAGAACTGGATGATTAATTCTATTTACCAAATTTTCTCAATGTAAATAGTTATCAACTCTGACAATACTGCCCCGTTTAAAAATAATAAATTAAAATGTAGTCCTGTAACAGGTTCATTAAATTTCAGCACTGTACGTTTCTGAACATTTGTAAGAGCCACTAAAAACTGCCTTGGTGTGGAGCACCCTGGCAACAACCCTAGCTATGGCCCTGTGCACTTGAATGTAATCATGATTGTTTCGTAGGAGACTACATTTTTCCAGTCATTTCAATGGATTCAAACGCTGATATATTTATTTTATATCAGGCATTACAAACGTATATTGGATACGAGTAGTACGGTTAGATTTTCAAATTTACCAAACAACGCCCAACTGGAGTTGATTCCGGCAGCTAAGGAGAAAGTAGAGACCCCAATCACTTTAGTGTTACAATTAGCAAGTGGGGAGCGTGTGATGTCGGATTTTCCTTCCACAATCACGTTATGGAATGTCTTAACACACTGCCAAGAAAAATCGTGAGCAATAAAGATGTTTCCTACATCTATGAATTGGGAATATTTATTTATGCATTAATCGTGTCTATTGTATAATTTCTAGGAAGCAGCCTATATTACAATTAAATGATGAAAATGGTGCTGCGCTGGAGCCTGTGTGTATTTACATCAGGCAAGAGGTACTGGAAACCTTTCGCGAGACGTGTTTCACCCAACATTTAACAAAGAAACAAACAGTAACGTTTTTAATACTATAGATTGTTGGAGAAGAAAAGTTAAAACAAACGACTTTAAGAAGTATGGGATTGACTAGTGGGAAAGCTATAGTAAGGTATGGTTTTGAAAGATTTCAGATCCTGTAGCACAATAAAGACATGCCACCTAGGTTTCTCTTAATTTTTAGGTTGATACATAGAGTAGCTGATAAGCCCGTTCAACAAGCCTATGTTGAGAATTTAAATTTAGCCCCCTTGAAGGAAGAAGTCACTGATTCGAGTTGGGATGCTGATTGGACTGCAATTTCCCCAAAAACTCAGTTGCACATGGATTCGACTAACACTTCCGAAGATCAGGTGCCTTGTGTTTCAGACAATTATGCAAATACATCGAGAGAATTTCATGCGTTAGACACAAAAGAAGGTATCAAGGCTTTAGCAGATATCAGTGGACAAGTTAATAAAAGTCAACTTGATAACGAATCATCAGAAATGGAAGTTGAAATATCTAGTCACTATTTAAATGAATCGTGCAGTGATGAAGATCAAGTAATACCAGTAATGTGATTAATATATTTTCGATAACCAAATTCGTTATCCAGTTAACTACTATAATAACGCTACCATTTCAGTTAGACGACAAAGGATCACTACTATTTAGTCTTGACGATGCTCCATCACTCAAAACAGGTCTATTTTTCTTTTTTTACTCGAAACTAAATTAACTATTAGAATCTCAACAGCTGCAGTTGAACATAATAATAATTGAAATACCTTTCATTTAATTAGAAGAAGTAGCTGATGATTTTTTTGAGGTAACTGTTGATGATGTGAAGGTGTTGTTTGCCGATTTGAAAAAACAGAGGTAATGTTAACATTTTCAAAATTAATATCAAACAATGCTTTTTACTCGCACAAAAACTGATTTTTTTTCTCCATTAGGGAAGAGTTAGAAAACATTCCATTACAGACGCAAGCAATGAGAGAAGCAACATATTTGAATCGGATGAAACAATACCCGAAAGCTGTCATACGAATCACTTTTCCAGATCGATTAGTGCTGCAAGGCAGTTTTAGATGCATGGATAATGGTAATAGTATTACAGTTTTAGCTTTTTTCACTTCAAGTTGGAACGATCTAATCAGTTTCTAAATATCTAAACAATTGCTTTGGGTGGGCATGCAAAGTTGATGTTAATTTCTTTTTCAGTTAGTAAACTATACGAATTTGTTAGATCATTTCTGGAAGATGAAAATATGAAATTTCACTTATGTGAGTAATAAGTAAATTCCCATTGCAATAATACCAGGTTTTATTTTCTTATAAGACAATTTATGTTTTAAGTTATCACACCCCCCAAAAGAATACTTGATCCTGAAGAACGGCTGTTTGAGGTGAAGTAATGAATTCTTTAACGTGAATTTTCGCTTATATTCCAATTTTTATGAAAAAGTATTTCTCTTAGGTACCACTAGTCCCTACTGCTGTAGTTCATTTTGCTTGCAGTGTATCAAAAGGTAAATTTAAGACAATGGCAGTATAAATAGCTCATGTTGCCTATTAAACATCACGTCATTTTATATTTTAGAGAACGTCCTAAAGAAAGACTTGTTGACAAAAGTTAGTTCCTCAGTGGCAGTAAGAAGTTCTTTGTCATTCATAAGGTAGAAAACATTATTCACATCGTGGAGCAACTTAAGAGTATGCTAGACATCAATTTTAAAGCGTGGACAATATACGACTTACAGGCAATCACACTCGACTTATGTTAGTACATCAGATATAAATGTAGCTTCCGAATCAGCAGAAACTTTCCACTCTTGCTCTCAAGCAACATCTCAAACACATATGCCATCTACGAGTACGCCGTCAGCGCAGAATCCTCAATCTCATGGAGGTGCAGTACCAAAATGGTTTCATTCAGGTGCTATATCAACTCCTATGCTTCACTTTTTGTAAGTGAAATGAACACTACTTATTTGACTTTTCTCGTTTTCAGGAAAGAAATAATTGATGCCTTAAATACAAGTGAGAATATTTTGTGTAAAGGAAGAAGAGTTGGTGAGAGATGTGGTATCAGAATGTTCGCTATTTGTGGATCTGCATTATATTTTGTTAAAATAAATGTTAACTATTAGATTATGAAAAGGCCTCTATTTTGTCTTTACCATTTTATGGAGATCCTCATTTTTGCAATTATCTGTACATCTAACCTTGACATAGGCAGGATAAGGCTTTCGTGATATAGACAGCACCAGTGACAGACATTTGGTCTTAACCATTACTGTAAATAGAGTTCAATTCGAAACAAGGTCTACGTAAAAGAAAATTCAAATTTAATCAGTTTTATGTCTGCAAGGAGACATCCTAACATTTAAATCATCAATAACTGCTTTCAGCAAACCAGGATCAAAATTACAAGATAAATAACAAATAATATAAAACGATCAGAATCACTCAATTTTAATGGGTACAAAGTGTTGATAATAGCTTTTAGTAAAATCTATCATCAAGTCTTGCGTACACTGTGGAAGTTCCCCAGTACATTTCCCTGAGATTCAAAACAAATTTGTTTATAAGTCACATTATTTACGACAAATGTTGTTAATGAAAAATTTCACTTAAGTCTCATTGTACCTGGTGAATCTGAATAAATAGTAAATGTTGGAACAACTGTCTCTGGTGGTAAGACCGTATTGTCTGCTATCATGCAACAATCCTTCAAAACGCTACGTCGACCCTAGAAAAAATTAATTAGTTTCGCGAAGGCCGACAACTAATTTCTAAGGTCACTTACTATTACGCAATTCTTTCCGATATAGACATAAGAACCTATGTGAGCTGCATTAACAATTGTGTCTTCATCAATAAATACATGATCGCCAATCACAAGCGGAAAAAAGGCAACTCTAAATGAACTCTCTCAATCAATATCTCGTTCAAAATGCTAGGTTGTCAAATATTAAACAGTTACCATACGAAGATTATACACATACCCTTTGTTAAATTTCTTAAATGGTGGACGTATAACTGAACGCTTACTGATTACACTGTGACGACCTACTCGTACATTTGCTAAATCACCTCGGATGATGCAGTCGGATTGAATGATAGTCTAGAAAAGAAAAAGAAATAAACTGCAGAATGAAAAAAATGACGTACAACATAATTATGGGCATACATTTCTTATGTTATCCGCATGTTTAACTCTTCCAATCAGAAATTTAACACCTATTAAGAATATCACTATCGTGTGGCGCATTCTTCCTCCCATACACATTGTATCAAGTTGAATATCACTAGACTACACTAGTTACAAATGCACTGAAAATATTACTGGAATAATGTGCCCACCTGTAGATGTGATCTGTAGAAATGGGTTAATTATGTGAACCGAAATGATATATCGTCACCTTTCTTTAAAAGCCACGCAAGTCACATTTTCCTTGGTTTTCATATTAATTAAGCAATCTTAGTGAAACAATCTGAGGAATATGAATTCACAGACCTTTTAAGTCTGTTAGCAACCCCTCTGCAGGGCAATTTTTGTTATTCCCACCTATTGATTAGTTATGAGCAATTTTTCTTCTCTCCTGTAAAATTTCCTCTTTTGAACTTCCGTGCTTTTTAAAGAAAGTTGACGATATATTATAAACACATACTCAATAGTTTCCTTAACTTCATCATGGCAATTAGTATATATATTCCTCAGCACATTTACTTTTGTCGCGCGTTGGTCATCTTGCAGTCTTTGTACTGATCTCTGAAATCTGAGCACTAACAAGAGAAATGCTTAAAACAACATTAGCAACACGCATTCTTCACAATTTTCATGGATATTCAACGCAATTTAAATCTCCTAATTAAGCCTTCAAATGTCGACATTCCACCTGCTACTTTGACAATTTAGTACGTACGTTGCCAAGTGTGTAAATGGTTATTAAAACTCCTGCTATGACCATCTCATATTAGTTAATTATTTGATTGGAGATGGGAACTTTGGCGAATAACGCAAGACATCAGTATTCATAAATGCTCTCTTACCTTGCCATTTAAGACAATGTTCTGACTGCCGCACAACACAGATTGACGACACACCTTATTGCCAGATGCCTAAATTATTTAAACATATAAAAGGTGTCAACTCATACTAATGTTTATAACGCCTTTCACATTTACAACATTTCAAAATTGTATTTAAAAATAAATCATACCGTTTCGATATAATCAGGTTTGTTATAATAAATATCCTGCAATTCCATGACTAAAGTGTAATCATAATGACAGGAAAGGAGAGCAGTCACCGACTGTTAAACTCCTTCCCCGAGATGTCGCTACGAACGCTAGATTTAGCCTAGCTGGCGCAGTGGATAGCACGCTTCTAGGTTCGATACTGGACCGAGGTGGGTTGGTTTCTTTCGAGAGAGCGAGAGAGAGGCAGGCCCCGAGTGCGCCTTCCTTCTGATGAGAAGTAAAACCGAAGTCCCGTGTGGTGTACGATGGCATGTTCCCCGTCATTTCCAGGTGTAGGAGCTCGCCCCCCTCCTGGTGTCGGTGCAATTCCCCAACGAACAGTAGACCGACGATAAATAAGCATGGGGGGGTTGCAGCTTTGGTCGGCAATCGCCCATGTGTCCATTCAGGTCCATTGTGTCACTGGCATTCGATTCATTCTCAAGGTATGAATTGGTTAGGGGCCTATGGAAAGCTGTAGCAGTACCAGGGTTAACATATGGAAACGAGGTCCTATGCATTAGTAAAAAGGTAATGGACTGCATGGAAATAGCCCAGAGAAGGTTAGGTAGGATGGCCTTAGGGGGAAATAGCAGTGGAGGCAATACAGGGGGACATGGGGTGGTCTACATTTGAACAGAGGGAAATGATTAGTAAGTTGGTATACCTATGCAGGATATGGGGACTAGAGAAGGAAAATCCAGTATGGCAGGTAAATGCATGGGTAAACAACATGAGGGTATCTACCAACTGGGAGAGGAGGGTAAACAGGATGTCAAAGAAGATAGGCATAACACTGCACCCCAGGGAGGGCAAGGAGGGGGCAGTAACGCTGCAAAGACTCGTACAGGACAAAGTGAAGGAATGGGGGTTAGGGTAGTGGCGACAGAGTATGGAGGGAAGGGCTGCAAAGAAAACGCTGAGGGTGTATGGGAACAAGCTTAACATAGAGAGGGAGGTAATCTACGACAATACCTGGGAGAGCTCACTTCTGTTTCGGGCAAGAGCTGGGTCACTGGAGACGAAACAGTGGATGGCAAAGATCACAGGTGGAGAGGAGGGCTTTGGATTGTGCAGGGATCAGGTGGAGGACGTCAGGCATGTGATACTGGTCTGCCCAGCACTGGATCACTGCAGAAGGGGTTGGGGAACCCCCACATTGGAGGAGGTTCTGGGGGTGGTGGGTTCTGGGGTGGAGCGGCTGGAATGGGTGCAAAAGGCAAAGGTGTTGCTGGGGTGCTGGTGGAGACCTGGGCATATGAGTCCAGCATGAAAAGATCTCGCCAGCAAGGTATCCGTCACAAAGTAGTACATATTCATTCATTCAGAGGGGTGCACCGGGTGACACCACTCGCACCATGACAAATGGGGTTAAACCAAAGCAGAAGAAGCGGCTTTTTTTCGGGAGAGGGGTGGTGACACCATGGAGTCACCGCACCGGGTGAAGCCAACCCCAGCGACGCCACTGGCCGACCCTGTGGGAAAAGGGTTAGGAGTTGCTTTGCTTGCTTAACGGTAGCATAACGTAGACGCACGTCAGTGGTCCTATGATCGATTGTAGTGAAGATTCTAGGCGTATGGTTTTATACGAGGGAAGTTTTCCAGAGCAGTGGTTAGACCTCCTATGCTATATGGATCAGTGTTGAGCAGTGAGGAAGAGCCACGTCAATAGAAAGCAAGAAGCCGAGATACCAATGCTGAGGTACATGAGTGGGGTTATGAGAGCTGATAGAATTAGGAACGAGTATATTAGTGGTAGCCTCGGGCTGGTGGACATCGCGAAAAAAGTGAGGGAGGGTAGGTTTAGGTGATAGGAGCGCGCTAGGTCCATTTCAGGAAAGCAGGTGGTTGGAAGCACCCAGGGTAGGGGGAGGCCGAAGCAGACGTAGGAGCAGTTTGTCACGAAGGATATGGTAGTGCGTGGGGTGGACGGGGACCTGGAGAGAGATAGACGGGAGTGGAGGGCTACACACAGCAGACCCGACCCTACCACAGGCGGGATAAGGGAATGATGATGATGCTCATCACACGAGGGAGGGAGGGAGGTGGGAGAAATGGAAGTACACTGGACGTGAGCGGCAAATTGCGTTGGACACACCAGTTCTCGTCTGACCACTGAAGTTAAGCAACGCAACCCCAGTTATGAATATGTAATCCTTTGTGACGGATACCTTGCTGGAGAGATCTTTTCATGCTAGACCCATATGCCCAGATCTCCACCAGTACCTCAGCAACACCTTTGCCTTTCGCACCCATTCCAGCCGCTCCACCCCAGAACCCACCACCCCCAGAACCTCTTCCAATGCGGGGGTTCCCCAACCCCTTCTTCAGTGATCCAGTGCTGGGCAGACCAGTATCACATGCCTGACGTCCTCCACCTGATCCCTGCACAATCCACAGCCCTCCTCTCCACCTGTGTACTGACATGGGTGGCCGCTTGGGGAAAACTGGGTACCGCTAGTATCCAAAAATCGTCGTATTCGTGTAGTGCCCGTGCAGTCTCTGCCTCAGAGCTACACAGTGGACGGGGCTCTAATGAACTTGTAGTTGAAGGTGTTTGCGGGTGTTTGCAGCTGCGTTGCAGGGTGCGTGCGGCCAAGTTGCGTTGGACACACTAGTTCTCGTAAAGCTATGTCCACACTGGTGCGTCTTTCTGTTCAATAAACGCATGCGTCATAGCGCACAGGGTGTGGAACGAAAGGCATGCGCTATTGCATGCCTCATTGGAATGTTCAACGTTCAAAATTGCATTAATCAACGCTCCATTCCAAAGCGCATGCAATGTTGAAAGATGAAACGCAAGTTGAAACACAAGTGGAATTGAAAGAGGAAGACGAAAGCGCACCAGTGTATACATAGCTTTAGATTACTGAAGTTAAGCAACGGAAACCCACGTTAGTACCAGCATGGGTGGTTCGTAGAGAACGTTGGGTGCTGAAAGTTTCTCTTCTCCTACGTCCCCTACACCTACTTCCTCCTCTCCCGCGAGCAGCCTCCTAAGAGCAACAACGCACGGACAGTTTGCCGCTGCGGTTGCCGGGACGCGGTTTTGCAGTTTGTTCACGAGGTTTCCGTCGTGGTTTTTAGAATTAACACGTCAACAACCATAAAACCGCGCGGTCGTCGAGTTTTCTGCGTCCTATTGCGTTGTCATTCATTCGTTGCAATGCAAATTGAAAGCCGCTCACCCGCCGACCGCCCCGTGCGTTGTTCACCTAAGGCCCAGCGCAAAATGAGACGCAGTCTCTGCAGGTGACGCAGGGTGACTCACGATAAATTTCTGTGGCTCACAGGATAGTATGTAGTTGCGCATGTTAAGTCGCAGGCTGATGTGAATCAGTGCCTTCACCACGTGACCCTGGGGAGCGTTTCCTGCGTGAAGTTGGTGTGACAATAGCAAAAAGCGGTGCGAAGCGGAGTTCTCATGTTATTTGATGCAAGTACGGTGAAAAACTGCGATTCAATGTGCGGTGATTGCCTGCTAGCAGAATTTCGCAGGGGTGCTACACCCTGCGTCACCTTCACCACCTGCGTCTCCTTTTGCGCCTTGCCTAAGGCCCAGCGCAAAATAAGACGCAGTCTCCGCAGGTGACGCAGGGTGACTCAATATAATTTTTTGTGGCTCACATGATAGTATGTAGTTGCGCATGTTAAGTCGCAGGGTGACGTCACTCAGTGACGGCGCCACGTGACCCTGCGGACCGCAGTGGCAATGCCGCAGTTTCCTGCACGAAGTTGGCGTGACAATAACAAAAAGCGGTGCGAAGCAGAAAATTTCTCTTTTTATTTGATGCAAGTACGGGTAAAAAAATGCGCTTCAATGTGCGGTGATTGTCTGCTAGCAGAATTTCGCAGTACTGCTACACCCTGCGTCACAATTGCCGCCTGCGTCATCCTGGGTTTCATTTTGCGCCTTGCCTAACGCCCAGCGCAAAATGGGACGTAGTCTCCGCAGGTGTCGCAGGGTGACTTACTATAAAGTTCTGTGGCTGACATGATAGTATGTAGTTGCGCATGTTAAGTCGAAGGGTGACGTGACTCGGTGACGGCGCCACGTGACCCTGCGGAGCAGTGGCGTACCGAGGCAGGCCGAGGGTATTCTGGGCCCGGGGACAAAGACCGAAATCTGCGCCCTCTGGCACCCGCTAAGCGCATTTTTGCTGTACATTTTTATGCCCCCTGCCTTCTGCGCCCGGGAACATCTGTCCCCCCCCCTTGCCCGCTATTTACCATCCAACTGTTTACCATCGGTTCTGTGGACGAGAGACGATAGGAATATGACGCTTCTGCCTGCTGCTGTAGCGTGACAGAGTGCCTACATCTCGTTAGTGACGTCACGCCATCCAGTTGTGTTCGGTTCCAAAACAATTCGCACGCCTTCTGTTCTCATACGTGGGGAAAGTTTGTAAAATGAACATGGATTCTTTACGGGAGCAAGTTATGATCAATCAATTTGTATTAGCAGCAGGATGTGCGAGAGAACAAGCAAAACAGTTATTACAGGCGGCACACTGGCAATTCGAAGTAAGTGATCTATTCGATTCTATTGTCTTTGTGCCGTTTGGATGATTCATTCATAGCAGTTTTGTTGCATTTGCTTGTTTGTTTTGGTTTTCCATCAACGAAATGTGTCGCCATTTTCGCTGTCGTTAGACCCAATATGGGTCATGTTTACATTGAAGCTTCCTACCCACCAACTTGCATTTGTTTGATTTCAGACGGCGTTAAGTATATTTTTTCAAGAAGCTACAATTCCAAGTTGTCACAACTGTCATAGTCATCCTCCTCCTCCTCACCATCATCACGGACATTTAAATAACGTGAGTGTTGAAAACCCCCCCTTCGTTTGTTTTTTCCATTGTTTTGATGTCGATTATCCGAACCGTGTGTTTGTTTGGTTTTGTCATCGTTTGTTCGTGGTCGTATCTTTTTAAAAAATTACCAAAATTTTGTTTTGGTTGAAAATGAGTGATGTCATGAAATGGATTTTAACTCTCCATTCATTTGACACTCAGCGAAATTCTATTTACACACACTCGCGCATACACACAGTGCTTCCATGCGATTCACATCAATTGTATTCCCCCCCAACAGAAACTTGCATTTATTGAAAAATTGATTTTGAAGGCCAATGAACAATGAGAATGACTGTAGCAATACGAATTTCGGTGGCAATTTTTTCTTCATGTTGTCAAGATCGCGCTTTTTCGTTGTGGTATCTCTTCATAAGCAAAGAGGGTGGGATGAAAAAGAGATAGAGATGTACAGTATATACATGTTCTCCCGCATCCTTTGAACTTTCAAGCAGAGGG
>JAAFCE010007744.1:10628998-10691602 GCA_013389805.1 Trigoniulus corallinus
GGGGGGGGGGGGTCAGACAAACTATTGATTTTTACAAAATAAATGTGTATTTATATCCTGATAACAGGCAACTGCAGCAGCAATGTTTACGTTGTTGTTTTGTTACTAATCTCTAACTAGATTAGATTTTTAATGGTTAAGAAAATACGTTGTGAACTAGCATGTAATGCCCTTGATTGGAGTTTCAATTCCAAGTTATTTATTTTCAGAGAGAGGGAAGTATTTTTTGGGGGGATCGTGGTAGCTGATTTGAAGTGGCAGTTTTTTTTTTACTGCGGGTAAGGGAAGCGCTTACATCAAATTAGTGACAATATGATACCCACCACCCACGCTCTATTCCCTAAACCTGGCTTTCCAAATGGTGAGATTTCACCAGTCCATTAAATTATTTTTTCTTCATCATAAATAGGCAGCACTTGATACAGTGAACGTGTAATCTACTATTAAACTTCCGTACTGATTGTGAAAGAAACAGATTATATTGACATGAAATTTTCTCTTATTATTTTTCTTCTCGCATATATGCTGTATGTAACTGTAGCCCGATTTTTTTGACAGTCGTTTAGAGCACATGAGGAGAAATAAAATGAGGTACAAGGTTAGATTATTTCCATTTGCAACTTCCTACGGAAAGAAAATTTTATTGCAGAGGAGAACATACTAGAAAGCAATAGACCGTGGCATTATAACAACAAATTTATATTGTAGTATATTCATTACGACCTCCTCCTCAACACCTTCTCTCCTCCAAACGTTGTAGAGAAGCCACCACCAAAAAAAAATCGTTTTTTTATGGCTTTCACCAAGTCAATGTTGCCCACCCCATCTAAATTATTGCTGCTCAGTGCTCTAGATTCTACATATTCAGTTATTCATCGAGGTATTGGACTTCATCAACGTATTATAGAAATTGTACTAATTCTTTGACTGTTGTTTCTGCAAGGGAGCATCATATCCCGTTTTCTATTTATCCTTGGCCCATGTCAGCCTATGTGGTGTAAAAAACTGCTCTTTAAAGACCAGAAATACTGTACTGACTAGGTCCCTGCTTGTAATTCTGTTTTTCGTTACCAAGATTAACTAAACGTTTATTTGTAGCTTGTGTGTGTTTTCATCCACTATAGCATCTTATTTGATATGTCGGAGTCAATAATTTGATTATTTACTGCTGCTACTGTTTTTAGATTGTTTATTGCGTATGGCTATTGACCGAGAGCGGGGGCGAAGGTGAACTCTTTGGAAGAGTTTTTTTTTTTACCGTATTGATGGGTTAGTTCCCCACGGGACACTTAATTCACTTCCGATGGTCATAACCGGTTTAGATTTTAACCTCTAAAGTGAGCTTCTGTGTTTATGAACTTCTGTAATATATCAGAATGACTAGCTGATTTTTGATCGTGTTGTGAGGTGATCAAGACTCGAAACCATGTCCACGCTCACATAAACAAAACATTTAACCACCTCTACTACTGTAATTGATATCACGTTGTTGATTATAGCATTATCAGATTACCAGAGGGTCTGCTGTAGGTTGAATTTGCTGGGACTTTCTTCCCCCTCACACAATGTTTTTATGTTGCAGCTATAAATTAACGAGTCGGTAGAGACTGGCAGTAAGGAAATAAGTCACTTTCTTCCGGTCAAGCTGACAGAGCCTGGCGAGCGGCTTATTGCGTTGGACACACCAGTTCTCGTCTGATCACTGAAGTGAAGCAACGCAACCGCAGCTAGTACTGACATGGGTGGCTGCTTGGGAAAACTGGGTAAGCAGTATCCAGTTAGCAAATATCCAAAAATCGCCGCATTAGTGTAGTGTCCGTGCAGTTTCTGCGTGAGAACCACGCAGTGGACGGGGCTCTAATGACCTTGTAGTTGAAGGGCCCTAAAACGCAGCCAGCTACCGATCTAAGCGGAAACTCCTATGCTTAATTCCTAACTCCTGGGAATTTTGACGATCTACTCGTCGCATAGAGAGGGGGCTCTTTCATTGTGCACCTCTGCTGTTAGGATACTATTAGTCGAGAATTTAATGGAAGTAACCAGAATCGAACATGACGGAGACTTAACTGGGGCCCCTTATCCCAAGCTATGCAGAGCCTGCCATCTCTTACAGGTTCAGGCCGGCTTCTTTTTTTTTTTTTAAGGAACTGAACCCGTTGCACTGCACGAAAGTGTGCCATCAGTTGTGCAAGTCCACACGTCGCAATTTTCACCTGGCAAGCACGAACGAACTTGACCAGTCAGTTGCTAATACTCGTTCAGCAAGTGTCCTTAATGTCGATCGTATCTCCGAAGAAATACCAGTGTGTTTATGCGAAGGTTAACAAGCCGTGCTCACGTTCTGGCGTCATGTCACTGGTTTGGTACTTATATTTGTAACACAGTCATAAAAATTGTTTTGCTGTGCTTAATATAAATTATTACTGCTGAATTTTTCCAACTACGTCAACCTCATATGTCGTTGAATGCTAACAGTACAGTTGTTTTATTAGCTGGGAGTTGAACTTGAGTCGCACGTACGACAATCAAGAACCCAACCTATCACTCCACGTAATCGGATATGAAGTATTTAAAAGGCGATGACCCCCATCGTATGGGATCCTGACTATACATTGTTAGTCCTGTTAATAACGAAATGTTATTTCTTCCGGTTTGGTCAAGTGTATAGACAGGAAGTCATTACCCATATTTCGTTCAATAGCACCTCTCTCCCTCTTTCCCTCTCTCGACATACAAATGATAACATTTACTAACAAGTCATCATATACGTTATAATACGTATCATTATGAGAGGTAAATTGGACATCTATTCAGTTATCTGGACAAATATTGGGATTTTAAGCAACTTATAAGCTGCTTTTAATATATGATGGGACTGTTTAATTAATTGGACAAAATAATGATTTCCGTAATAACAAATATGGTACTGGCTAAAACCCATTTTTTCTTGTCACCGTTTAGTCACAACTGAAAGTCTTTAGTCACAAATGCTGTATTCCGTCCAAAACGGGAAGTGAAACCAGTGCAGCCCTGTTTACGAATTACCACTGTTGCACCAAAGAAGGTCAGTCAACATGGGAGAGGTTCTTCCGGAAGTTTGTCACCCTGCACATTTTTTGAACTACCAGGAGATAAAGGGTTCTTTTGCGTGGTACGCACTTGAGGTTCAATTTCCTCCCGTCCTCATCATTATTAATCCTTCTCCCGCCTATGTCAGGGTTGGGTACCTATTCATTTCGTCTCATTCGAACACATGAACTGTGGGAAACACAGCGAACTGTTGGACGGTATTTTGACACAGCTGGCTACGTCAAATACCGTTTCTTTATGCTTATTTGGACTCTGCCTAAACCTGGAAAGTTTGTTACTGAGCTTAAAGTACAGTAAGGGAGCGGCGAATTGCGTCGGACACACCAGTTCTCGTCTGATCACTGAAGTTAAGTAGCGCAACCCCAGCTAGTACTGACATGGATGGCCGCTTGGGGAAACTGGGTATTGCTAATACCCAAAAATCGTCGCATTAGTGTAGTGTCTGTGCAGTCTCTGCATCAGAACTGTGCTGTGGACGGGGCTCTAATGACCTTTGTAGTTGAAGGGCCCTAAAACACCGACAAACCACAATTAAAGTACAGTAAGGATTCTTTGATGTGCAGTGGTGGCATCATACACGCCACTCGGGACCATCTGAAGGAGCTTTTAACTGGGGCGCCTCCTCTCCCCTGGAATAAGCCATTCGTCTCTGAACAGGATTGAACTTGGAACCACTGGCAGGGGAATCCAGCACTCTACCGTGGTGGATTGAATTCCCTGTTGTCTTGCACAAATAAAAACATTCTCCTCGACTAGAATACCATTAATTGTCTGTGACTTATGCGGGGGGTGCCTTATGTTCGCGAGCATACGTGAATTACAACTTTAGGGTTTTTCTCTTTACAGTCTCGGTGGTTGTGTGATGACACACATCCGTCCAACCCACAGCTGGAAGCGAACTTGCATTTTTCATGCTAGGATAGCAAATACGAATTACCACTTGAGCCACCAAGATCAACGAAGTAAATGAATATTTATAGTTATTAGGGGAATTAAGTAGAATGATATTTAAAGGCAGATCTCTCTCCCCCCCTCTCCAACTCCTCTGGAATATTCAACAAGGTGTGAGTGGTTCGAGTCTCGGTTTATCTTTTTCTGTCATCCACCCACCACAGTTCAGGTGTTTTCCGATTTGTAGGTAGTCATAGCCATATTTTATTTTATAAACCTTTGTTTGCCAGGTGTGATCTAGGAAAAGCGGAAAAACTGGTATTTGGCGTTTTTACCTTGAATTTCGATTGATTTGTCAATCTTTGTTTTGTTTTCTTTCCCTTTTCCTCACCCCTTTCTCTCTTTGATACAACGGCCTTGGAAGAGTTCTCCGACACTGTCTTTTTTCTTCTCGTCTCTAGTTTTAAAATTATTGGAAGCGGTTCTGCGTCACCTAACCACCTTATGAGGAAAATGGGAGAAGTTAATTTTCGACTAAATCAGCAGAGGTGTCATGTGAATTGTTGAAGGCAGTTGTCCGACTGAGTTAAAATGGGCACGGGGTTTTAAGTGGTGTCGACTGGTTCGACTTCTTCAAGTCAGTAGCCCATCATGTCACGTTGCTCCTTCATCGTCTTAAGTGCAGACCTCTGCCTGTTATTACAGACAAACCTCTCATCTACGGACTAATTCCGTTGAGAGGATTGTCTTGTCATAGCAACTGAAAGAGACACTGCACTTCTTCTGCCAACAGGGCTTCTGGAAGATACGGGGAAGGGAGGGGGGCTAATGGTGTAATTGTGTACGTTTCTTACCCCTGTTCTTAAGTGAGGAGGAGGTAAATTTGAATTGTAGGGAAGAAGAGTAAACAATAGATGGCAGGTAACACACGGCACGGAAGACTACTTTGAATATGACGTTCATTTTCATTTTATCCGCACCTAATTCTGGGGGGTCACTCGGTACCTTCTGTTGGTGAGAGGTCGTTGCGTCCTTCAGATTTGTACGTCATCTAAAGAAACGTGTTTCGTCGAAGAGAGGGTCGAGTTCCACACTTCTAGCTGTTTCGAGCCACTATGGTATGCCTGATTGGGGCGAGTTCAAGGTGAACATGGCCGATTCTTGGCTGGAACAGTCCTGACTCAGACGTCAGTTTTCCAGGCTTCACGCCGAGACCCCACACTCTCAGAGGAGCCTTACACTTTCAGATTTCTAAGAAAATTTGATACAGTGAAACATCTCTAATTGGTACACCCGGGGGACCCAGCCAAAGTGTACCCATAAGAGGGGTAGTAATAGCCTATGGATGAAAAATCGGTGCCTGAAGAATTTGTACCGATATGAGGGGTGTACCCATAGAGGGGTTTTCCTGTATTAGGAATTTTGGTGTTTGAATTGTACACGTAGGTATCTCCTAGGCCTCTCAAGACTTCCAGACGGCCTTTGAGAGGAGTTCCAGTGCCGAATTTTATGTGTAGGTCAGGTTCAAGGCCTCTAGGGTCTCGAAGGAAGACCTAGTATAATTTAAACGCTATTTCTATCTTAATTTTAGAGTAACAAAGTCATTTATCGATGCAAAGGGGAGGGAGTGAGCTCCTATACCTGGGAAATTTTGTGGATCTCTTTTCAGGGTTAGAGACATCGTACACACCTCGCACACCTGGTTTCCCATCCCATGGTGGGCGCAGTTGGGACTTCCTTCTCACTACCCTTAAGAAACCATTCACCATTTCGGTCTGGATCCAACCTGAGACTTATGAACTCTAGAGCAGCGTTTCCCAAACTGTGGGTCGCGAGGCTACGGCAAGTTTTTGTAATAGATTTTAAGTTTGTAGGGTCGCGGCGGGTTTCAAAACCCCGGAACGCGGCTGAAGTGGGTCGCGCCTCCAAAATGTTTGGGAAGCACTGCTCTAGAGGAATACTGCAAAAATAAATGACACTACAAGAAACAACGTACTGTGACCATGTTAGAGCCCCTTCAAGATGCACTTCTCTAGTTTCTACTCCCAGGTGTGTCCCCCTTCCCCGTTATTAACGTTGGGGGAGTCCTGATTATACTCGACTTGGCCGTTGCCATACCCTACTCTTTGGACACTTGATTCGTTGGAGAAGGCTCCTACTACAGCTGGAAATACTGTATTCAGAGGTGCAGAAAAGGTTCCACTCCCCTGTTAACTGGATTTGAACCTGCTCCACACGTCACTAGTGTAGACATGAAATATTAGCTGTCCTTGTTGAGAGATTGATAATTATTCATGGCCCTTCTCACTTTCTTGATGATAAAATTGGTCGACATCTTTTTTTTTTCGTTTCTTTCCTGTCACCTTGTAGCTAGTCTCACGGGAGTCCTAAATATTGACCCGACAGAGGAAATGGAAAGAAAGTAGACGAAGTTGCGACTAGAGATAGGGCGGGGTCCAGAAAAACAATTTCTTTGTATTTATTAATGATCACGTAGTTTGTTGATTTCCTGTTTCCCCATTTCAGCCCTTTGTTTGCAAACAACCTCATTGTAAAACTGGAGGAGTCATCATTATGTTTTTTTTTTGTCCTCACTTTTTTTTTTACCTGAAGGATCATTAATATTTATTGGCCCACCTTCTTCTTTGTAGCTGCCAAAATATCGCCATCGCCTTCTCCTCCTAACTCACTGATAATTAGTTTCGTGGCTTATAAGGTCAGCGAGTAAACAAATTCAAGGTCAGGGGCCCTTGCAACAGACTGTGGGCGATAATCGCCTGTACTATGTCATCCTCATACCTTTATCTCCCCTATGGCGGTTTCGGGTCAACCGGTTCTGGTCCTCCACTTCCGCCTATCATCCACCATCCACCTAACATATCTCTTCGTACAACCTGCTCCCACGTCTGCTTTGGTCCATCCCCCCCCCTTGCCCCGGAGCTGCCAATAACCTGCATCCCTGTAATGGACCTAATCAGCTCCTCTTTCCTTCCCATTCATTACATCCACCTGTAATGTCTGTCATAATTATTGTGGTCAGCGAGTGACAGGTTATTAATGATAGGTCAAGTCAGCTGCGTCTTTGTTGAGCAGGCTGGGCATTATTTTAATTGGAACTGGTCCTCGATATCTAGACTAGAGGGTGCGGGGGGGGGGGGGGGTTCAGTACGTCTTACACCTTGAAATTTTTATTGATCTTCCGCAGTGGTAGAAAGGGTTCTTTTATTTGCTGTGATGACGTCTTAAAAACGCCCTATGGGACTGGCCACACAGTTTTATTGTCCACCCGGGACGGAAACGAACCTACGAAAGACCCATTAACTCTGAAAATAAAGTGTGGAGCTGCGGGTCGAAAGTGTGACGGAGTTCTATGCCGATTTCTAATGTGGACTGGGATCGACTTCGCAGGCCTCCCTTACCCTCCTCACTCACACTGTCATGTTATCTTTTGGGTGGCGGGGGGTTGAGTATTTTCGCCTGTTTCACCCCCTTCGTGACCTTGTAGAATTGCAGAAGCTGTGCATTTAAGGAGGGGGCAGTGTAAGTTTAGTTTGTAGTCAAGACCTCGCGTCAAAGGGTTAGTCAGGAATTAGGGATGGTACGCCACTAGGGCGTGTCTCTGCCGCCTGTGGTCATCTGTGTGAATGCGAAGAATGACAACAATCGACCAGGTTTCGGGCCTGTCAGGATGATGGATTACCAGCATCCGCACACAAGGTTACGAGATCTTGTTACGTTGCATAGTTTCTCCTGCAGTATATAACCTTGAAATTAACCTCCACAAAGATTTGATTCTTAGAAGTTCTTGACGCCTCTGCCCCCCCCCCCCTCCTCCCTTGCGCTTGGGTAACTTACTACGGTATGGTGACCCAGTATACAGTCTCCAAAACGCGGGTCACAAGTCTGCACGGTTCACTGAAGTTAAGCAGCGCAACCCCAGCTAGTACTGACATGGGTGGTCGCTTGGGAAAACTGGGTACTGCTAATACCCAAAAAATCGTCGCATTAGTGTAGTGTCTGTGCAGTCTCTGCATAAGAACTATGCTGTGAACGGGGCTCTAATGACCTTTGTAGTTGAAGGGCCCTAAAACTCCAAAAACAACAACACAAGTCTGCAAAATACTTTTCACTGTGTACTTCTTTCATGAATGACCCTTTCAATAAATCCTTTCTGACGTCATCGTCAATAGAACGTTTTGAAGTACCGGTAGTTCTTAATTCTGTAGGCCTAATTTCGCAACATGGATGATTGTTGGTTTGGTTCTATTACGGTAATTTGTTTCATTAATACACGTGCCCTGTATTTTTATAGGAAGAGAATGGTTTTTTTTTGTATTTACAGTAGTTGCAAAGAAGATTGAATGGTCAAAATATGTGCAGTAATTTCTTACGGTGCGAGAATGATGACTTACTGTATGAGAGACTTGTTAAAAACAAATTGCGTTATGTCTCCATTGATCACGCGGTTGCTATTTTAAATAATTAGTGAAGTGAGCGATAACCTATTAGGATCCTGGTTTAGTAAGTACACGACGGAGATGTTGAGTTGAGAGGGAGGTAGGACACGCACAAAACTAGGGTTAAGGAAGTTTTTTGTTAAGGATTCGCATTGCCAACTCCATCGAGGGCACTTTTTTTTATGTGACATGTTACCATGTGCATCCAAAAAAACTTCAAAAAATGTTGCGCACCATAATTTTTCAGATCCGCTCCATTACTTAAGACATTTAATGTTTTTTTATTCGACCTTCCAATACCATTATTCACATAGTATTATATTTAGATATACAGTATGCTAGACTTTCTTTGGATCACTTATATTCGAATAGGACATCCATACAGTGTAAATACACTGCACTCAAGAAACTGATAAGGCGTTATTACATATTCGTTTTAAATACTGTGTATTTACTGGATTACTTTAATGGGTTGGGGAGTAAGCCAAGCAGCCATAACAGGACGAACCCTTAGGAGGCTGCTCGCAGGAGATCAGGAGGTAGGTGTAGAGGACGTAGGAGAGGGGAAATTTACAGCACCCAACGTTCTTTACCAATCACCCATGTTGGTACTAACGTGGGCTTGTGCTGCTTAACTTCAGTGATCTCACGAGAACTGGGGTAACCATATGTTGATCTTATTCAATTCCGTTTTTCGTAAAGTAGCATCTTTTTGAAGGTGTGAAAACAGTTTCGGTTTTGTGATGAGAAACTAGCAAATTTGACCACTCACCCTAGTGAGAAAAAAATGTGGTTAATAAGTAAGGTTTGCAGGCAGTTAGTAATTTAGATTATATTTGGCATCTTCATTCAATGAATTGATTAACTCCTTTTCTTTCTTTCATTTTTTTTGTTAGGAAAAAAAATCGGTTTTTATTTCGGTCAGCACTATTTTGCTCAAGCATGATGTTTCATTTAACGGATTGACCTTGAAGTGTGCGTTACACTAAGTCGGTCTTGACAAGCTGACGTCATTACGCAATTTAGTTGATATTTGAAGCTGGTGTAATGATGTTTTTTTATGATGCTGATAATATCGTTTTCTGCTTTTGTATTTATTGCATCATCCCCTGTCACCGCCCTTCCTAGTGTTTTTGCTTGAATGTCGTATAGAGATAAATCAAGAGAGCATCCGTGTTCGACATGACCAAACGACCTGGGAGAATGAGCTTTGGATGACACTCAGTCTTGTCAGATTCTTCATGTTTCGTGCCCAGAGACACATCAATCTCGTAGACGTCAGGGGATTTCGATAGGTTTCTTTCTACACCAGGAAATCTTTGTTGATCCCCATATGAAAGTGACATTGCGCACATGGCCGTGGACTCTTTCCTGTGTCTGATCTAATTTGAAGTTAGGACTTCATTGAAATTCCTAGCTCTGTCAGAATTTTAAAAATAAATTATCATTAAATGCTTGCAAGCATTCAATACGATTTGTCATTTTCTTTCGTATATGTAATGTTGAGAACCTTTTTTTTTTCTACTGAACTTGTTCTTCCTGCGCACACCGGTTTCATAAAACATCACCGCTTCAATTTTATTTCGGGTTCAATTGGTTTGGGGTCTACAACCGATACAAAAAATCGTTATTCTTTCAAATGGAATCCTTAGTTTTTCTTGTTTCATGCGCGTGTAATTGCAGAATCGATCCTGGCCGAGCTTAGTAATTTCTTTCAAGCGTGAGGACAGCCTCAATGGTTCTACACACAATGAGAAGCAAACCAGTGACATTATTATTATTTATGATGCCTCCTTTGCGGACTTCCTTCAAAACTGCCATTTTTGCCCTCGGTATAACATGTAGTAGGTACATGACTAAGAGCTCACGTTGCTAGGGTTAAGGTTTGACCCAAGCAAGAGCCTTCTGTCAAATAGGAAAATTCATTTATTCCCATCATATTGAGAGTGAAGCCCTGACTCTGCGTACTATGTCACTATAATGCTCCCTTTAAACGGATGGGTTTACAACATGCAACAATCATTTGCTAGTAGGCGTGGATTGGATTAGTTTCGTGGGTTGGGGAGTAAGCCAGGGAGGCTGCCCGCAGGAGATGAGGAGGTTGGTGAATGGACGAAGGAGAGGGTTAATTTGCAGCGCTCAACGTTCTCTACCAACCACCCTTGTTGGTATTGACGTGGGCTTGCGCTGCTTAACTTCAGTGATCTCACGGGAACTGGTGTGTCCAACACAGCTTGGCCAAGTTTTTTTTCTTTCTCGTCTCCAATTCATTTGACGAAGTCCACTGCTGGGACGTGCCCATAGATTTCATAAGTTCTTTTAATATCGCTTTCGATGAAGTTCAGTTATAACTGATAGGAGTGTTTCGATTGTGATCCAAATTTGATTACAATCGCTATTTTTGTCTTTATTACGAATTTACCGGGTATGTATGGGACCACCAAAAATGTTATCTAAATGTCTTTGCTACACCCTTCTAAATATTATCCGTAAAATATGATTTCATTGAAGTAAAGTAGTATTCATTATCACAATTAAACTTGTCACGATATATTAATTTACTGAATCCTTGAATAGATAATAAACACAGACGGGTCATCGTTTTGATTATTAAGTTGTAGATACCAATAGTCAATTGTTTTTGAAATTGCGGCATCCTTTGTTATTCCTTCTGGTAAAATGAACCCGAGTGTTATTTATACTCCATAACTGAAACTTGGTCGTATAAAGTAAGTTATAAGGGTGTCAAGTTGGTGAATTACTATCTGGAAAATGCTTGTATAAATGAGATCCAGAAACGCCAAGAGCATATCCATTGCCAAGTTATATTTTATTGGGCTAATAGCAATCGCTAAAAAAATATTTTTTTTTTTTGCAATTACTTCAAATTGTTGACATTAATCATAATAATTATGTTCCAGGGTTAAAAGATGGATTTATAATCGTGGGTATGTATCTCTGACAGTGATGTTCAAAATACTTTTTTCTTGCATTGCGACACTGCGTCCCAGGTAATTGATCCTGTTGACCAACATCAAAAGGGTACTTCTATAGTGATACACTGAAGTGAGTTCTCAATGGTTGCAGGTTAAATCTATTTCCAGCTCATCCTTTAACCAGTACTACTATTCTTAGATTGGATTAATCATGCTTAAATCTAACAAACATAATGAGCACAAAATCTTCATACCCCTTCCATTATCAATGTCTAGTTTCGAGTCTGCAGGTACTTAGGTAGGTAGGTTCTTACCATTTATGGGATTGTCAACAATTGCCCCCTCACTGACACCTACCACATTTTTTATATGCTACACGTTTGCTTAGATTGTTGATGGGTGCTACACATGCCTCGCTAATTTACTCTACATCTATGTATTGTCAGTTATTTTTGTGGATGGAGGCGATTACGTCTCCAAGGAAATGGTTTCTATGCCGATGTTATTATAATGGCTACTTAGCATGCATGCATACACGCATGTCTACTCTGAAGGGACTAGGGTTCATTAAATATTGAATAAGCATAGTTTCTTGCTGATGGTTCTTGAACGGTTTTTTTTATTTATATGGCTGTAGTGGTTTTTCTTTTTTTTTTCAAATCACTCCAAGATATCACTTTGAAACACTCGATATACGTGCATATGGTTCGATCTCTTGTTAGTTGTTGAAAGGAGATCGATTATAACTAATAGTGTGCACAAGTGTCAGTAGTGGATGATGTTAATTGTATCGTACGGTACACGTTTAAACGTTCATAGTGATAGATTTCACGACACGTTGGAAATTATTTACATGTGTGTGTGTGCCTAGCAAAAGATTGGCAGTTTTAAAGATACTGTATTAACTCTTTAAGCCATGTATCCTACACATCTCTAGTGCCGTCATTTGTTGAGACATCTGAAGAGCGGGATTGCTTATTGCGTTATGAATGTCATCCTCTGCGCTGAAGGCCATTTATTGACGCAATGGAGAGAATGTAAGAACCAGCTCCTACATTTGAAATTTCTGATAATTAAATACTTTTCCGTTTCGGAAGGGTGCTCATCATTTTCACTTCCTATTCCAACGGAGAGGCGTACTTGAGGTTTGCCCCGTTCAAGAACTGAAGGAATCCACCACCCACCTCCACTAGAATCGAACCCTGAACACCATGTTGCCAAGCGAGAGAGAAGGAGGTACTGTCAGCTCATGTCTTAAATAGAAAGCCTTAGCATGCGTTTGCGCCGATGGTCTTAGGTGAGGAATTCAGTTTGGCAACACTTGGCACACACATCACATTTTGATATATCTCCATGTGAATATGAGAGTTGACAGGGCTATTTTGGTCCTCAACGTTGTGAAGAGGAAGAAAATTGCGTTGCCCAAGCACTAAAACCGTTCGCAACACACGTATATGCACTTGCTCAAGTGCGTTTACAAAGGCTCAAATAATGAGCAAATCTAACAGCTGTGTTGATATAAATACATGATGGAGTTGATGCATGGTTTTTTCCTCTCTTCTCCCTACGTGTTGGAAGATTGTCACAGGCCGGTATTTGCCAGTTCTGCTATCCAAGGAGAGATTTTTTTGGCACATCCATGTAAAGTACGTGGTATGACTGTTAAATATTATGCAGGTTTTTTTACATCCCTCTTTTTGTTCTTCCTGTGCCACAGTGCCAAATGGCCTAACAACAGAGCCATTCCGCCAGTAGACCAGACTGCGTGATGCTGCTTTACTACCTTGGGACGTTAGCAGACAGTATCAAAAAATGCTCTGTGCCATTAAGGTGATAAGGATTTGTTTTTCTAGTAATAGGCTTAGCGAAAAAGTTAGATGTCGAGGTAGAGCCGGAAACCACCTCCAGGTAGTGGTCTCCAACTAGGTTTCATTGGTGATCACTGCTATTTTTATCTACTGTCGAAAGTTTTATGATCAGAATATGCCTCTGATATGCGGCTGTCGTTGACTCAGTGAGGCCAAGGTGAGTGTTCTGCAAAGAACCGTTCCCATTTAGGTTTCAGAACTTCCCAGAATTGGTAGTTCTGTCTAAAGTCAAGCAAGAAATCCAGTTACCTCTTCTTCCGAATCTTCAACTACTCAGGCTTTCATTGCATACCCATCTGCACCAAGTTTCTTTTTCAAGGTGGTGGCACCTTAAACCTTCTCTGAGTGTTGCTGATCCTCCCCCAAATTGCCCCCGAGTCCTCCTGTTATCAAGTGGCTCTATGCGTAATTTTTACCTCTCCCTTATGTTAATTGCTGGGCGTTACTCATGTTTGGGACAGTCCAGCAAGTGAGAAAATTAATGGTGGGTGGGATGTCCTCTCGATCACAATACTGAAATACTAATTTAGTGTGTTTTTTCTCTTCTTAAACTCATATCCGGTTAGAACATTTAAGCAAAAAGTTGAGGGAGAAGTCAAGAATAAAGATGGAGGAAAGTGGACATCGCAAACTGATGAACAAGGAACCCTGGATGACGATGATGTCGACTTGGTCACTTTAAGTTGTCCATCTGGGGTCTAACTCTTACTGGTATTACTCAGACTCCATTTTGCAGAATTGCCTAGTGGTCGATTACGGTTCGATTCAAAGTGTGACAGGTCAGGTCTTGCAGTACACAACAGGCTCATTCTAAGTGAAACTCCCTTCATTGTACTGTGTGTGGGCTGGGCTTATTTCGGCTGCACCTTCCTTAATACGCGTCAGTGCAAAGGGCATCATCAAAAAGCATGTGATATAAAATATTTGAAAAATTTGAGCCTCGCTTATCAGTTGATGACTATTTTATTTTGTGACTCGCTATTGTTGTTTACGAACTTTGCAACTGTCTTTCAGATCAACGTTATCGGGATTCGAATTACAAGTAGCACTTGCAAGACTCGAAGCACATTGATATATCCTTCTTCTTGCCTTCCTCATTCTAGAATTACAATTTACTATATCAAACTTGAATGTTGTAGTATTCATACGTATCACTTCTTTTTCTTTTAGTAAAACCTCTGCAAGGAAGAACTTGCCGCCTCACTGATCACCCCCAGCCCTCTTGCTGTTGCACTTTTTTTTTTTCCTGTAACAGATGGAGACTAGTTGATACTATCTGAACTTTGAATGTTTCTTGTCGCGCGTGCTTCGATCTTGGAATCAGATTAAAACCGGGAAGAGGACAGAGCGTTGACAAAGCGTTAAATTTGGGCGATAGATACACCAATATTTTGTGATAATTATATCCCCGGAAACCTTGTCTTAGTCCGACTAGGGAACTATAACGAATGATGCATTGTCACGATAAGGGGGTTTGAATCACGCTTTGTGTGGAAAAAGTGGTAGAATCACTTATATATTTTTAAGTACGGGCCTAAGTAGGTTGAATGACATTTTTAAAAATCTCTACGGGTTACTCTTGACCTCTGAAGAGGAGGTTTACCTCTGAGCACACGAGCCGAATGACCACGGAAGTGGGATCAGAAGCATTTTGGGCAGCTTAGGGAGAATGCACAGTGGTTGCTTGTTCCGTTTACGTCGGCCTCGTTTCACTTTTCCCGTTAAGAGGTAGGGCTGAGGTTTAGGGAGTTTAGAACCCGAATTGGCAAGACCGTTGCCCCTTATACAGTACACGAATTAGGGTGCCCGCATAGTGGAGCGACAAGAGCGACGAAAACAAACACCTGTTTATCAATATGTCCCCGCATAGTGATGCTACAAGCAGTGCGACAAGTAGCGCTGCTACTAGAGAGAAGAGCAACGCAATTAGACATACTTGATTTTGTCGCTCTTCTCTTTTGTGCCACGCAATGGCACAATTTACATAAGATCTTCCATCATCATCATTCCCTTATCCAGGCTGTGGCAGGGTTTGGTCCCCTAGTTCTGCTCCTCTGCTCCTTAACTGCTCCATGGCTGAGTTGCATTGGACACACCAGTTCTCGTTAGATCACTGAAGTTAAGCAATGCACCCCAAGTTAGTACCGACATGGATGATTGTTTGAACATTGTGTGCTGCTAATTTACCCTCTCCTACATCCTTCACTCCTACCACCCTCTCACCCATGAGCAGCCTCCACAAGGTTCAGCCCATTATGGCTTCTTGGCCAAATCCTCAACCTGTGTGTGTAACACCAGGTACCCGTCCACCTCACACGCTACCATATCCTCATGGACAAGCTGGTCCCATGTCTGCTTTAGTCCCCCCCTGATTTTGGTGCTTCCAACCACCTGCACTCCTGCAAGAGACCTAATGATCTCCTCCCCCTCTTCTCTTTATGTGTCCGTACCATCTCAATCTACTCTCATTCTTTCCGCAATATCCCCAACCCAAGCCATCCCCCTAATATGCTGATTCCTAATTCTATGAGCTCTTGACATCCTACTCATGTAGTGCAGCAATCACACTATTATGCAACGGGTATATGGGGCAAATTCTCCAGGTGCAGGAGCTGGCTGGAGTGTCCAGATGGACAGCAGACCGACGATAAATAAGTATAGCGGTTGCAGCTTTGGTCAGCAACCGGCTGTGGAAAACCATGTCCAATATGTCGCCCTCATGTCCCTTCAGAGGGACAAGATGGTTACCCGACCATGCCATAGGTGGAAATGGGGTTAGGAGTTGCTTGCTTTTTGTAAGGACTTCCTGTGTCTTGTCGCTTTTATCTCTGCTCCACTATGGTGTGACATCACACTACTGGTAGCACTCTTTGCTTGTCGCTCTTCTCTTTACGTGTAGCTCTGCTATTATTGTCGCTCCAGGCGGGAATGGAGGATTAGAACCCGCAGACCCGACCCTGCCTCAAGCGGGAGAAGGGTGAGATGATGATGATGATTCGGAAGGGTTTTGTTGGTTGCAAAATACTGAAATTTACTTTTATGATTTAAATATAGCAAAATTTCATAGTCCACTCTTACTAGATATTTTTTTCAAACGGGGGCACTGACTTTTTAGCTAGATGATGATAGCGATTGTGTAAGTTTTAATTCGTTGCCTTCAAGTAATTTTTTCGATAAACTTCTCGAAGAGGATCTGTCTTGAAAGTGTCCTTTCCACTAAAGTTGCATAAATTTAAAACTAGGTCTGAAACAGTCTTCCGGATTTGTTTTTTTTTTTTTTTTTCAAATAATGTTTTGTTGTGAAATGTTAGTCTTTTTGGTGCTTCTTCAGGTTACTGACACTTGTTCCTCCTTCCACGTGATGGATGAAGTTCAATGTTTAGCTGGTGGGGGTCATACATTCAAGTTGCACTATTTGATGGCAGAGTGGTAAAACTATTGAGGGGGGAAAACTGGATTGTTCATTTTGGCCTCACAATTGCTTGTAAACATGACTCAGGTATCCCATCTAGAGGGAAAGGAGGGCGGGTTGATCGATACCACAATTCAGGAAGTAATAACTTCCTTCATTAATAGATGACAATCTTACTTAAGCTTCTCCTCCATGCGGGATGCAAAGCGCGATTTCGGACAACAGATTGGCAGTCAGTCTGACCTACTTTTTGTGTTCAAGTGTTGTTGATGTCTTTTTAATATTCCATAATCGTCTCAACATTGATCACAGGTTCGAACCTGAAGTGCTTTTTTCTGACAAGGTGAGATGTGAAATGGTAGACCCCTTGTGATGTACACGATAATGTCAAACAGAAGTAAAAAAAAGCCCTTTTTGCACGGAAGAGGAGCAAAATTCTCAACTGAATGAGAGTTTTCTCGCCTCTCCCTCCTTAGTATTATTATATGGCCGTCAGCTCTTAGGGCACGGTTTAGGTACGCAGACAGATCACTAGTACTGACATGGGTGGCTGCTTGGGGAAACTGGGTACCGCTAGTATCCAAAAATCGTCGCATTAGTGTAGTGTCTGTGTAGTCTCTGCATCAGAACTACACAGTGGACGGGGCTCTAATGACCTAGAAGTTGAAGGGCCCTAAGACACCAATGAACGAACAAACGAACAAAATAGATATCGTGGATGTTACCATGTATGTAGAAGGGAGTTAAGATAGTTTTTTTTTGTATTACCGATAAGAAGTTCAGTTATAATAATGAAAAATTGTTACTTTTCTAGATGTGCACACCAGCCAACACACCAGCGACACCGCCCAATTTTCCAGATGCCCTGATGGCATTCTCCAAGATGTCAACTTCAGAGAAGCTCAGTTCGTCTCCAGCCACTGGGCTTTATTCGACGTCTCCGAGTCAGCAGAAAGCAGCAAATATGGCCTCTGTAACACAGACGCAGAATATGGAAGTGGAAGCGCAGAGATAAGAAAAGGGTGGTGGGGGTACAAGAGTGTTTTTAATTTCTTCAACCCACCCCATCTTCTCAATCACCACAACCACCACTCAAACATTTGTTTTTCTCTTCTCTCGCTCTCCTGAAATTATGTGCTTAATGATGAGCCTTCCACGTCGTCGTCGACCAGTATCTCGTCCTCCTCCTCCTTCTTCTTCTCCCCTGTCACCTCTATACTACGCACCTAAGTGTCGTCGCATCAGTTTATTATTTTTTTTTGGTCATCACAACCGTCCTCATTTTGCAGACGAACAACACACTCACCAAACGAAAGACTAGAGTAAAAGTCGCCGGCCGCCTTCTTCACGCCTCTCCTGTCAACATGTGATCATGTCTTCGTCACTTGGGACACAAGTTAACCAACAGTATTGAGCACCCCCTTCCTCTCTAAAGCGCATACCAACCACACAACATCATAGGCAATATATTTCTTTTCGTATAGGTACAAATGGTGTGAGGGGACATCAAGAATGTCTCTTATTCCCCCACCCTCTCCGCCTGCCCAAGTTGAGACTCGGCACGTGAACTAGGACCACATCGGAGACTTCAATAATGTAATTCTGGTGACCTAGGCAACAGGTTACTGGGACAACTTGACTATTCTTGGTGTGTCTCTCTTTTCATAGGATTCCTTCTCATCCCTGCCAAAGCGCCATGCTGCACCATTGTCCAGTTATCAACATCAGCCTACTACTACTACTACTATAACATGCTCAACACGTGTATTTCAGTGTCCTTTGCCGTCGTGCGTGTATGTGTCACTCGTCCGCATTTGATTTCGCCATCCTCGTGCTTTATTTTTTATATATAATTTTCAAGTAAGGAAAACAAATAAGGGGAAAAGGAGGAGGGAGGACCGGAGATTATGGAAGGATGTGTGTATATGTGAGAGATTCGTGAAGTGCAGGACATACGCGGCCTCAGGCCGCCCTCTACTACCTTTCACCCTGACAACCTTGCCCTCCTCTCTCTCTTCCCCGTCTGTTTTTAAGTCGTTATGTGATTACATTTTCAAATTGGCGGTCTTCTAATTCTTCACACATTATCATACTATTAATTCATCCTTTCTTTGGCCATCAGGAAGTAGCGAAACTGCGAGCCAACAAATTTGTTGGGTTATGTGCGTGTGTGCAAGTTCAGCCAGCAACAGCGAAAGATACCCAAGAGGACAGACAAGCCACGAATCTGAAGAGCCTCCTTCCATTCAATTGACGTGTCCAAGAGACCCTCCCAAGACTAAGGACGGGGCGTTTGATCTCTGCGATTTAAAAGTTTCTTTTCTGCATCTTAAGTATGCTCATTGTTTAATTAGTTGTAAAATTTGGTTCAAGTCAAAACTTGGTGTCATGATGGCACACCATGGCGAAAGTTGGACTTGCTCCGAGTTTGAGGGGAAAGGGGATTAAGATGTGTTTGGTGAAAATTTGGTACGAGTTAGGAGTAGTTGTGTGGGTTCGTGGCTTCACTACTTAGGAATGTGTATACTATTCAAAAATCACACATGATATCCATTGGAATTTTTCTTGTTAAATGGAATGGTTCTTTCTCTGTGCGTGAGTGTGCTGTCCAATATTAGAAGAGTTCACTTCAGACTTATACGTAGTCTTATTGTTTTAAAGTACAACTCATTAGACACACAAAAAACAAGCCCGAAACGATTGGCTTTCGGCGTCCTCTCAAAAGTCTTGTCTCTCTCTTCCTCTCCTTTCTCCCTCCTTCTACTTTAGAGACACCAGTGATGAGAGGACAAAATTTGTTTTTTTGGATAATCAGGTTTTTATTTATTTGTTCCCCCTTATCCTTTTTCTCTTGTAATGTTTGCGCCAAAGTGATGGCACCATTTTTAAAGGTTGGTTCCAATATGCGACGGAAGTCATCACAGCGGCACAAACTCCAAAAGAAAAAAAAAATAGTTGTCAGGGCAAAAATGATAATGTATAACACTTCCCCTTTCCCTTAGTCGACATTAGAAAATATGTAAATATTTTTTTGTGCTTTATCTACTCCTACAAATTATTTCTCCTTCGTCCCCACCCTTCCTTTCTGTCGTCATTTTTTATTTGGTTATGTTTTTTTTTCTTTGAAAATCCAACCAGTCTTCAAATTTGACAAATGTCAAAAGTCTTATATTGGTAAGTCATGTGAAATACGACATTAAAATGTTGATTTGTTTTATTTAAAAACAAAAGAGCCATTAGGACTTTGAAAAGTTTTGACATTTCTGTGATAATAATAATAATGTAAGAAGTTTTTACATCACTCGATTCTTACCGTTTTAATTGTAGCTGATGATGACTGCGCGTCTTTCTTTCCTGCAGTTTAATTTAGTTTTTAAATATTTTCAGAAATCGGGTAGTAAAAGTTAAGATGCGATTGAGCGACAAGGCCCTCAGAAGAATTTTAGATTTCAAGTACTGTTGCTAGAGATTTACTTTATCGCAGTTTTACGAGTTCATTTCACGAAGGTCTCTGCGCCAGTTACCCAACGCTAGGCTTTTCTTTACTCAACGTCTTAAGTGCAGGTGACATCCTACACGGCTTGAATTTTCCTATTCTACAGAAGGCGAACCTGATTCCTGTCTCACCACTCATCGCAGCCAGTATCGACCCTGCACTACAGACTCGAAAATATTACTACTGAGCCACCGTGGCGGGCTCGGCATCAGGTGACAACCCTTTAATTCTAGGAATTTTCTTAATCACCACGTTTCTTTTTAGTGTGGCAGTGAGTTCTTACGTGAAGATGGTAATGTTACCCTACCACTCTGAAGCTGACCACCAACGTTAGCTCTTAACATACATAAATCCATCAAGAATTCTAGAAGGGACTTATACATGTTAGGAATAAGAACCATCTCTCTCTGTATCCTTTGTAACCATTTCAAAAAGACAACCTTACGACAAATGCATCCGTAAATGGTCCCCCATATGCTGAAGTCACAGAAAAATAAGGAAACAAAGGTTTACAGCAGAAGTAACCAGATGTTGCTGAGCTTTCTTGAACACCAAGACTTCCATATTCCCCTAAACAGCAGCATTTCACACTCCACTTAAAATATGGAAAGTAAGAGTTCGTTGTTAGACTTCTTTTAATCCCTACTTTGAATATTTAGGGCCCTTACTAGTGCACTAGACACATTTGATCCTAAGCTGTGTCAAAGACGTATTTCCCTTTTGAAGAAGGGCATTGCTTCAGGAAAGGAACTTGCAGAATTTCCAGCTCACAAGGTAAGTATGACTGACTTGCCCAGGCTGGCGGAAATTGACTAACTTAAAATTTGACCATGCATAAAAAAGTCTTCCCCTACCCCTTCCTTAGGCAAATTTGGTTCGAGTTTTTACTAGTTTTGAACCTGTACCCTAACATCCTGTGGGGTTGGATGGCACCCCCCCCCCCACTGGTAGCTCTGCCACTTTCGCTGCGGGTTCTGGACGTCTGACGGGGGTACCCCCAGTCAGAGCTGTCACACCAAATAGGGGGCTAAACTGAGACTAGGGACGGAGGAGCAGGTGGTGCAGAGGAACATGGAGACGTGCGGGGTGGAGGGGCATAGGCGGGAGGGGGGATAAGAACCCGCAGACCCGACCTCTCGGGAGGGAGGGTAAGATGATGATGATGACCCTGTACCCTAACAATGTCATGTAGTTCTAAAACCCATAAATTGCTTGTGAAAAAAAAAAACTGAAGTAGAAAGAAAAAGTAGCAACATCGGTGGGGTATCATCGGTACAGAATCAAATACGTAGGTGCAAGTGTTTTCTATTGATTCTTTAAAAATACAAATTTTTTCTTAAATCTTTAAAAATTCTAAAAAATATTTTTCATTACATTACCGTTAACTAAAAAAATCCCCGTGAATCGTTTCTTCTTTTCTAAATCCACAGTCGTCATCTCACGGAACCGATTGAAATACTTTTCATGGCCAAGTCAGTTGGTGGCGATTCTGTGTAAGTAGCACCAACATTCGCTGTCGGACTGCATTTGACGTGAACTTGCACCTTATGTCCTACATGACAAACGCATGTTCAGTAAACTGTTGTAGAAATCTTGTTAAATGATGAGATGTTTCGCCACTTTACCTGGACAGTCCAAAGTTTCGTCAAGACATTTGGCCTTGCAGCATGACTTACATAAATTAAAAGCGCACTTTGTTCCCTGGTAAATATGCAAAAAAAAAATTGATTTCAACACCATCATACCCCACCTGTGGCCCCCACTCTCGCCTATTTCCCACGTTGTCCCAATCCCACACACTTATCACATCCCTTCGTACACCCTGCTCCCACGTCAGCTTTGGTCTTCCTCTGCCACTGGTACTTCCAATAACCTGCATTCCGGTAACGGACCTAACCACCTCAACTTCCTCTCCCTCAAAAAGTTTTAAATGCCTTTGGGTATAAATAATGATGACTGAAGATATATTTTTTGTCATCACAGGTTCCGGATGTTTGAAATCGGGCTTAGCCCTAGGGCTGAATGATCCATCATCAGTGTCAGGGAGAAAATTTTGCAATTTCAAAATGGGAAGTTCCAATGCCATCATTACCTTAAAAAATCACGGGTACTTTAGGGTAGAAAGGGAAGTGAACATTTTAGGTCTTTCCTTTATCCTCAAGGGAAATTGAGATTTCTTTTAGCTGTTGAAAGGTCCTTGAAGTTCTGGAGCCCAAATGGGTGATAAGCCACCAAAAATTAATGAACCTCACGAGGTGGTCAAGCTTCCTCGGGAAGAATGTTTGGTTTATTTGGTTATTTACCTCTGTGTCGACTGTTGAAGGTAATCTACCTACTCCGTCTAGAAGTCTTTTATGCGGAAGTGGCATTGTACCCCCGCCATACGGGACCACGGCTTTATTTCTTATCCAACGTAAGGCGCACTTGGAACTTCCCTCCCTTTCGCTCAAAAGAAGACTCCCCCTCCTTCGACAGGACCAAAAATCGGGCATTGAGGATGTTTTCCCCGATTCTTTCCTGGGGGGGGGGGTGATATCGAACAAAGCCCCTGGTACCTTACCTCCCTTTCAATGGAAGGCTTCATCCTCACCCTAAAGAAACCCGCGCCAGGATTCAACATGTTTATGGAGCACTCAAGAATCAAAAATTCCTCAAGTGGGGGGATGGAGCCTTTCTTCCTCAGAACTCTCATGAAGAGCTTGAACGTTTTACTACTTGAAGTCTAGCAATATGTTATGCTAGTAAAGGTATTTCAGGGAAGGACAACAACTTCAGGACAATTAGAACTATGTTCCAAATACTTGCCTTTGGATTTCGACAAGTTGTGCAAAGTTCATACGCCATTTTGGCACAACTACTGAAATTCTTCTTTGGATTTCTCATTAGCTTTTTCAACTTCTTCTTGGAAAGAGAGTTATTAGAAAGACTGTTTGCAAATCTCTTCTGTCCAGAGATGCAGGTCCTGGTAATGATGTTTTTATTCTCTGTCATGTCCTCATTGTTTGTGGTAACGCTTTCCGAATCTCTCTTCGTCGTAGATGGGCTGCAGAATGAAAAAAAAATCGTCCTGTCAGAAATATCAGTTCGATTTTCGCGGTCTTACTGAAAAACAGGGCAGTTTTCAAAGAAACACACCTTGGACGAACATATGGTTGACATATCCACGGAGATGTGTCCACGCTGGGTTTTTCGTCACCTTTTCTGTTCCACGAAGTTTTGTTCTGCAGCGAGACGAGGTGTTACTCTTAACGAGTGATGAGAAATTCAAAAAATGTATCTCAACTTCAATTTACCAAGTATCTTTCTTTCAGTTTCAAAGTGACATGAAGGAAAGATTGAATACTTCCTGCTTTTGCAAGTTCATCCCTGAGATCGAAGTGTTCCTCATTGGTAAGGCTATGAATAGCACAGAAAATGGACCACATTTGGACAGGAGCACTTCATCATCTACCAGTGGAACAAGTCTCACGTACCAGTGGTGAAATAACTTAAAAAGATGTCCTCGCACGTAGGATAATGGGCAGGGATATCTTTGAAGGAATTCGAGGTACTCTTCGGCCATTTCCCAAACTGGTGGATTTAAACCTTTGAACAACGCTGGATTATGAAGGCCACCCTCTACAAATATGCAAAATGTGGTACAATTCGAACACGACACCTTATTTTGGGACCGTGTTTGAGAAAAATCCTGACCTGCTATCATCACTCCATCGACGCCAGTCTCTTGAAAGCACCGCTCCACGTCCTCCAGATATTGGATGTTTCCATTAGCAAATACTGGTATCGAAACGCTTTTCCTAGTTCATAACACAACAATTCATTCATTAGTAGATCATGCCTAACTTGAAGTCAATAATGTGCAGGTGGTATTGTGCAACTCCATCCCTCGCATTTCATACAAGGGCCCACGGTTCCCAGCAAGCGGAGGAATTGATAGGGCATCCACCTGGTGTGCGCGTGGTCTGAATTCGATACACAGATGTAGGGGCGCGCAATGTTGCTACCACGAAGCATTATGGGCACATGTAAAGAAGTCTACTTTGAAGTAATGTGACAAAAGGTTCCACGCTAGTGCCCGGAAGAGGGTGGTCGGTGTTCCGCCTTAAAAAAAAACAGTCTGTCACTCCCATCATCGGGATTTGGGTTGGGGTTCAGATTCTTATTTAACACCAGCCTGTTGGCACCGATGGCTTTTAACTGGCAGCAGAAGAGTTGGTGAGGTAATTGTAGTTGGGAATTTTACTTACCTGACATCGTACAGGCCACATAGTTGGGGCACCAGCTTTATTTTCTGTTTATTAATCTCAGCACCATGAACTTAACGAGTCAATCATGCCATCAAGTTGTTGTTTTACGGCCCTTCAACTACAAAGGTCATTAGAGCCCCGTCCACAGCATAGTTCTTATACAGAAACTGCACAGACACTACACTAATGCGACGATTTTTTTGGGTATTAGCAGTACTCAGTTTTCCCAAGCGGCCACCTATGTCAGTAATAGTTGGGGTTGCACTGCTTAACTTCAGTGATCAGACGAGAACTGGTGTGTCCAAAGAAATTCGCCGCTCCCCATGCCATCAAGTGAGCTACCACTGAGAGGGGTCTGTGGTCAAGAGGAAGGCTATCGAACCTCAGCCAACATCTCAATGTGTATACTTTCAACTCAAGAGGAACTTATGTTCTCCCATACCGACTGCTACCGAAGCCACCAGTCAAGTCACAGAATTCGGTGTAGAATTTGAGAAAAACTCACTTGACTGCTCGAATGTGTTCCCAACTTGCCACACCTGTCTGGGGACCTTTCTGTTCCCGTGTTCTGCCATGTACTGTAACAAGCTAATGAATGAAAAAAGAAACATGTAAGTCACCACAGAGTGAAAGCATTCGAGGTGGAGGGACATCTAGAATTACCTGGCACCCAGCAGACTCTAGCATTTGAGCATATTTAACGGTTTTCTCAATGTCTTCAAAAACTCGAATTTTACAAGTGATGGGCACGTCTACGTTGCGATGAACTAAATTAACTTCAAAGAATACAATTGGCAATATGAACTTAGTTTGTTTTTTGTATATTTTCTGGGTTCTGCAACAGCAAAATCCTGAAATAGCAGCGGTTCCCAACCCTTTCTGGTCTTGAATTGCTAGATATCACTAACGGTTGAGAACCACTGGCAGAAGGAGAGAGAGAGAGGATGATGGCCCGTAGAAGAAAACATTGCTGTTGTGATTTCTAGCCTCCAATTCGTTCTTTGAGAACTTATGGTACTTTAAGGAGCCAGAACTCTTGCTGAACAACACATTTTCATGTAGATCCCCCGCCCTGCCCTCTCTCTCTTTTACAGAATTGAGACCCGTAATGTTTTCGCTTCTAAAATATCAATAACATGTACTAGCTTACCCATCTCATAAATAAGGTCCCATTCGTTTTGGAGGAAGGCACCATAATGGCCTTTTTTCGCTATCGACTGAGGACATCCCAAATTGAGATCCACGGCGTCACACTGCCCTGCTAACAACTGAACAGCTTCTAGAAGGATTTTAGGATCATTTGCACAGAACTGAAATAAATTAAAATAATTAAAATGTAACATTCCATATGGGGGACTTAGGGCAGTTTGAAGACCATTCAGTGACAACAGGGGAAGACAATCTCCCGGAAATCCTGGAAATTTACAGAAGAGAAATGCTGATGATGACAGTGGACGTCATTCTCAACATTTTGAATGAGTTTGTCGTGGGCAGGTCACCTTCTCAATGACCACTTTTGTCTATCTGACCAGAAATTCCGGAAAGATCATCAGGATACCATTTGACAATATTTGGCACTTGGGTACTTTGACAAAGGGCTACACAGTTGATTTACATTTTTCTCTGCCTAGAAAAGAAGTACATCCCTACAAACGGGATATTCGTGGCTACAAGAGATTATGTATCTTGTTCACTGGGAGAAGGCCGGGGAACCGAAAGACAACGGTAGTACCGTGTACAAAAGTGCCCAATATTGGCATGCCCCAATATTTACCTGAGCAATTAACGGCCTGTCTTGTTCGCAGGTTATGAAATTTTCTTTTCGGTATCGAGGATCTTTTACAAACACTGAAGCATGCAGCATCGGTGTATAACATAATTGTGCTCCATACTTTCGACACAGCAATCTCCAAGCCAATTCACTTTGATCGACCATCGGTGCCAAAATGTATTTGGCCCCTTTTAGATCCTTTTCCCAAAATTCGTAAGGTGTTCTTTTCGGCATTCGCACGCTGTCGTTCGTTATCGCCATACTTATGTTAATCCTTCGATTGTGTGTCCTCTCCTTGTACCTCTTTTCCTGATTGAATTCCTTCTTGTTATAATTTTAACATTTTGAGGAGGTAAACATTCATTACCTAACATACGTCTCGGTGGTTACTTCACCACCATATTGCCGTCTTCCTTCTCAAGCCCCACGGAAGAGTCATACACAACTATTTCCGGTAGTTAGTTGGCGTCGTTTCAAAAAGAATGTGACGCGTCGTCTAGTTCGTGTTCTGCTCTTTTTTGTTGATTCCTAACGATGGACGACGTCGACAATAGAGAAACTAAAAAACGTATTTTTGTTGTAGTTCTTGGCGATATCGGAAGAAGTCCTCGCATGTCATTTCATGCATTGTCTTTGGCGAAAGAAGGATTTATGGTTGACGTGATCGGCTATGGAGGTGAGTAGTACAGCTGGATGCCATTTGTAATTCATAACATGGAGTTGACAGCAGACGATTTCTTTAAATGTTTGCGGGTATTTGAATAAGAGATGACAGGAAAGTTACGTCACCTCAGGGGCAGATCCAGAGGGGGGAGCAGTGCAACAATTGCTCACCCTCTTCAGTACCTCAATGGGGCACAACGGGTGAGATATTTTTGCATTGCTATGCCCATTTCCATACTGCCAGTCCAACAGTTGCAGTCCAATCTGCAGTTGGCTAAACCACTGAAGATAGGACATTGTCTAAGGGGCAGGAGAGGACCTATTGTAATTGCTAGGTAGATTTATACTAAGGGATTCTGAATATTTAAAAATATTTGGGGTGCACTTTTTTTTGAAGTGAGCCCCCTGATCAGCCCCTAGATCCGTCACTGTGTCGGGAGCGTCGAATTGCGTTGGACACACCAGTTCTCGACTGATCACTGAAGTTAAGCAGCGCAACCCCAGCTAGTACTGACATGGGTAGCCGCTTGGGAAAACTGGGTACTGCTAATACCCAAAAATCGTCGCATTAGTGTAGTGTCTGTGCAGTCTCTGCATCAGAACTATGCTGTGGACGGGGCTCTAATGACCTTGTAGTTGAAGGGCCCTAAAACACCAACAAACAACAACCGCCACTGTGTCAACTGCCATTTCCGAAAGAGAACGTCATCGATTTAGTTTTTTCTGTTTTGTTGGTGTTTAAGGGCCCTTCAACTACTAGGTCATTAGAGCCCCGTCCACTGCATAGTTCTAATGCAGGAATTGCACAGACACTATGCTAATGCGACGATTTTGGGGTATTAGCGGTACTCAGTTTTCCCAAGCTGCTACTCATGTTAGTACTAGTATGTCCACCGCAATACAGCCACTCCTTATCCACTTCGTTGCTCAGTGTCATTTAACTACTGACATGACCCTCCCCTAATTTCTCAACCTTTAGGTTCAGTACCTAGTCAACTATTGTTGGAAAACGAAAACATCATCCTTCATACCATATACGAAGTGCCCACAGGTAAATGACTTTTTTGTCATTTAATAATATCTTTACAGGAGTTTACCTTAACATAATTGCAATTTTAATGAATAGGCCTACCAACATTCCTTCGCTATGTTTGTAAAGTGATTCTACCGTTTCTGTGCTTGTTGATCAAAATGCTAATTCTTCCGACACCTTCAATTGTTTTATGCCAGGTAATATTTACTTTTTTTCATTTTTTTTTGCTGTTATACTGGCCTCGTTACTTAAATGGCAGGGCCCTTCTGCTTTGAACTCAAAGTGCGCTGGTTAACCTAGGACCCAGTGTGGTGGTTTATTTTTCTGGTATGGGGACCACCTACAATGAGCTCTCAGTCGTATAGGGCATGAAACACTGTGGTTTTGGGCGTGGGATGTGTAGTGTCATCTGTTCGTTCATGGAACTCGCCCCAGTGTGTATGTGCGTGTGGTGGCTTATTTTGAGATGAAAGGAGCTCCAAGTGCGTGTATGCCTGTTGTGTCCCAAATAAATTGGAAATAGATAAAATCGTCGCTTTCCTGAAACAGAATCCACCAGCTATACCAACTCTGATGGTAGTATGGCTGTTTTGTCGTCTCAAATCCTGCAAGATGATAATCGACTGGCACAATTATGGCTATACAATATTAGGTCTAACTCTTAAAGAGGATCATCCGGCATGGAAATTCGCTAAATGGTAGGAACCGGTAATTATGTTTTGACTAATAAATTTATCGAGAGCTTTTTTTTTGTTTAAAATAATATGGTATATTTTTTCAAAGGTTTGAAGGGTATTTTGGACGAAAAGCTGATGCTCATCTTTGCGTTACCAAAGCACTGAAATATGATCTGGAAAGAAACTGGCATATAAAGTTAGACCAATTATGTGGTTTCTTTTTACTAAGCATAAGTTCTAAACTGGTCCTTTTTTAAAACACATGTTTCCTGGCAGGGCTACTGTCTTGTACGATCGCCCCCCTGATATTTATCATGAAATTACAGTTGAAGAACAGCATCAGCTATTTCAAAAATTAAAGGCAGAATATCCGTGTTTTGAAAGCAGGTAAGTTTTATAACGACTGATTAAAAATCCTGGTGAATATCCAAGTTTCTAAGTGAAAAGTTCATTGTCAAACATCTGCGGTTCTTTAACAGGGATGGAAATCAGCAAAGCACAGCATTCACCATCGAGACAGACCATGGTGTTGAACGACGATCAAATGCACCTGCTTTAATTATCAGTTCCACGAGTTGGACAGACGATGAAGATTTCTCCATTTTATTGAAAGCATTAGAAGGTAAAATGGCCCTTTAGTTTCTTGCACGCATCCTACTGAGCTTGCAGAGAACATGCCTTGGTTTACTTTATTTAACGTTGCTCAGTCATACCCGTGTCCATTCCCATTTTCTTCTGACATTATTCGTTTGGTTTCAGAGTATGACAACCTGACTACCACGGAAGAGAACCACAAGACTCTTCCTAAACTTTTGTGCGTCATTACAGGTAGGATGATAAGTGCCGAGTTGTCAGAATTTCTTTACTACTACTGCTATGGATTGTAAGGATTTTCATTTTCTGTATCGATCTTATTCAGGAAAGGGCCCTATGAAGGACCACTATGCAAGTGAAGTAAATAACAGGTCCTTTTCTGCAGTTGAGTTTTGCTTTCCTTGGTTAACTGCTGAAGATTATCCCAAATTGCTAGGTGATTATCAGGAGACGTTCGTCATGATTGTTGCGAATCGAGACGGTAAAATTTCATCAAGAACCCGTTTGTTATTTAGCTAGTGGCGATATAGGAGTCAGTCTGCACACATCATCCAGTGGCTTAGACTTACCAATGAAAGTGGTGGACATGTTTGGGTCAGGATTACCAGTCTTGGCCATCGATTTCAACTGGTAAATGAGAAGAACCAGTAAGATTCTTGTCGAGATCCTTGACTAACTCTTTTCTATTGCTCGTTTAGCTTATCAGAACTTGTAGTCCACAATCAAAATGGACTGGTATTTCGTGACGCTCAAGAATTAACTCAACAGCTAATGGTAAGTCTCAAGTCGAACTACCATTTGTTCTCGACAGACCAGCTGCTGACCCCCTGCTCTAGTAGTCTTTCCCAAACGTGTTATTTCCAGGGTTTGTTCTGTACACGAGGTCAGAAGGCATTTATAATTGTTTCTGTGGCAGCCTCTGGACATGTTACCATTCCTTACGTTAATAGTCCAAATTTAAGGAAACTCTACCAGTGACGAAATACTCATTGTGACAACTCAAGATTGTTGCTAATTAATGGTGATTTTCGTGTCCACCATAAAAAGTGCACTGCTGAATAATGTTCCTTCGAGATGTCAGGGACCGTCATGCTTCCACATCTGGGCATTGAACTCTGACCCTGTGCACTCCACGCAGCTCTACTAGTCAATTCCTCCACTCACTGGGGACGGGAGTTTCCACTATCAATCTGATAGTGGGACATGACCTTCATATGTGCCAGTAAGACTCCACTTTTTCGTCTGTTCAATTTCAGAAACTTTTACACAATTATCCTGAGCATTCGGTTTATTTGAAAGAATTTCGGGAACATCTTAAATCGTTTCAAGCTGTCCGATGGGACCAAAGTTGGAAAGATAATGCATTATCTCTCTTCAGATGAAACCACCGGCGTCATGGTAACACACTGGTATTTGTCTTGATAAAGAACTCATGATATCTATGTTACACGCAGAAGAAGAGATCACTCTTCTACAGCTCCCCAAACCTCTTCGGCCATGGTGTAATATTTATCAGCCAATTTTCCTTTTCCAGCTGACATGGCGACTTCAGCGGCTTGTTGAAAGAGTTCAGCTAAGAGGACAGGCAAAAATTACCAACATGCTACTTCCTACTAGTCAAGTTCGCAACAACCAGTTATTCTTTAAAAAATAAGACAATAAAAAGATATCGTACCAGCACGGGTTGGATCTTTCTCAAGTCCATAGCCACCTTCAGCGTACATCTCTGCTTGTCTGGCCATCAGCCGAAAGGTGGGGTCGTCCATGCAACCGTCGAACTGGTCACTTTCATCATTTTCGTCCATTGTGATGGCCTTGGTATACCAATATATAGCCTCTTTCCAAGATCGTTTTCTAATGAAAAAAAGAAAGCACTCAACATCTATACATGCCGACTCTACCCGACAAGGCACTTCTGGTCTTGCCAATTATCAGAAATAGCTCCACCGATTTCGGCCCAACCTCAACTTGAGGTATGTGCGCTCTTAACTAACTAAAACAATGCCCATGCCGACTAACAGCAGCTTATCAGATCTATAAGGTCATTATCGACGCCCAGGGCTGAATTTCTTACATCTTGAAAATTTGCTCAGTTACATGGAGGGGGCGAGCTACTACACCTGTTTGTTTGTTGGTGTTTTAGGGCCCTTCAACTACAAGGTCATTAGAGCCCCGTCCACAGCATAGTTCTCATGCACAAACACTACACTAGAGCGACGATTTTTGGGTATTAGCAGTACCCAGTTTTCCCAAGCGACACCCATGTCAGTAACTTCAGTCAGTAACTTGCGTTGCGTAACTTCAGTAATCGGACGAGAACTGGTGTGTCCAACGCAATTCGCCGCTCTCCTGCACCTGGAAATTTTGTACCAATCCACACTCCAGGTAGAAAAGGTTCTTTTACGGGTTGTGGCGATATTGAACACTTGCACACCTTAGGATTTTACTTCCTATCCCACAGCAAGAAAAGCCCTATTCTTACTTCCTCCTCCGATTCAGTAAGGAAACCATATACCATGCTGTCAAGAACAAAGCACACTACAAAATTGAGGCACCGTAATGGGTCGCTTTATGAGGAACTGTCCATATAATATGATCTATTAATCGCAGGCATTTATTTTCTCTAATTTACCTTTCTGTGCCCAAATTCAAGCCGGTGTCATAAGCTTTGGCCATGTGAAGCATGGAGGCTCGATCTCCTGCTTCAGCAGCTGTAACCAAATAGTCGATCCCAATGTTCACATTATTAGTGGAATCCTAGTTTTGGAGGAGGGGAAAAGTGAGAACGAAAATTTAAATTGTATTATTGAGCTCAAAAAAGAATCGTTGGACGTCTGGCAACCAGTAATAACTCACTGGAAATTCGATGTCTACAAGAACATCGTGTGGCAGATGGAAGTACATCCTTGCTAAACAGATGATAGCTTCTAGGTCGCCACAATCTGCAGCTCTTTGAAGATGAAAGATGGCAGCATCCTTGTCGTATTTATCTTCGCCCGGGACAGTGAAGCGACACAGTTCATGATATTTGGCAGAGTCGAGATGCACCTGAAAACAGTGATTCGCCTTGAGGATTCTGTAATTAGCCAAGAGATCCCATCCTGCCTCTGTCTCTACCTTCCTCTCTCTCTCTCCCCCTTCCTCTCTCTCTCTTTCTCTCCCTTCCTCTCTCTCTCTCTCCCTTCCTCTCTCTCTCTCTCTCTCTCTCCCTCCCTCTCTCTCTCTCTCCCTTCCTCTCTCTCTCTCCCTTCCTCTCTCTCTCTCACCCGTCCTAATATGGAACCTCCAGTCTTCCTCTGAGTTCCAATCAGCAGCTGACGACATTGCATTTCCTTATGGACGCAAGATGGTTTGGACTTCCTAGCAATCATTTCTTGAAACGCCAGACGTTCAGCGTCCTGAAAAATACAGGGGCAGTCAGCAGTGCCCTTTTGGGGGGATCAACATGACAATTACTGTTTTTTTTTTGTCATTGTCATACATTAGTGACGGATCCACTTTCTGATGAGTATCTGTCTCTGGTTCTAGTTTCAAATCCAGAATCCGTCGAACGGTTGTCCGTATCAGAACTCTGCGAGGGAAGAGAAGAAGTCAAACATTGCAAGTTTGCGGAAAACAGAGGGACAAGAAGACGAACGAGACGAGAAGAAAAGCGGCACAAAATGAGCAAAGACAAAGTAACAAAGCGGCTAACACATGAACTGGATGAGTGACGGTAATTGGCCGTCGACGACTTGACAGACTCCACTGAAGACATACTTCCAGAACGAGGACGCACCAGTTCGTGCCAATCCAGGCCATTGTGCTCTGCCGGAGAGATGCAGAGTTCTTCTGTACCACGAACTTGAGTCTCACTAACTTGTCTCTAAACAAATATTTAACGCATGACTCTCCTCAAGAAAATACGTTCCAAAAAAAAAAAAAATGACAAGGCAATCACTTGACAGCCATCGACTCACTACAAATGTTGGATTGCAACGGAGTGCCTTCCGTTCCGTTATTGCCAGGTCGAACTTTGACAATCCCAGGCTCTCGCAAATATCGTTACAGCGATGAGAGTGAAAGAATAATGCCATTCCTCTCGTCCCCAAATTGCCATCATTGTACTCCTTGCCTGCATAAGAAAAGGTAGGGAACATTCAACAATGAGGATGGACTTTGAACCTCTGGAAGACAATTATCAGTGCGAACATTCCTGGCACATTAGGTGGCAACAGTAGATCATCAATTGTTCCACAAGTCCAAGAGTGGAATCCTCAACGCTTTCACAACTGAAGGGCGGGAGTGAACCCAGCACACAATATCTACTTCCACTTACCACTAGCTGTGTGGATTTGGGGATCGGTGTACAAATCTCCAACACCCTGAATGTCCACCACGATGAGCTCGTGTCCTGAGCGCTCAAAAGTGAAGTGACTGAATGCCTGCCAAACAGAAGACAAGCTTTACAAAGTCTAATAATATGAACACTGGGTATAACCAGACAAACGTCCCCCAAGATGCAAAAGGGGCCAGGAGGAGCAGATGGACAGTGGGGCAGCACTGGCATGCTGGGAAATCGCCAAGGATAGATCTTTGGTGCCAAACTACTTTGCCATCCGGAAATGATAAGGAAAGAAACATCAACGTTTCCCCCCCCCACTTATGGCAGGGTCCGGGGAGCGGCGAATTGCGTTGGACACATCAGTTCTCGTCTGATCACTGAAGTTAAGCAACGCAACCCCAGTTAGTACTGACATGGGTGACCGCTTGGGAAAACTGGGTCCCGCTAGTATCCAAAAATCGTCGCATTAGGGTAGTGTCTGTGCAGTCCCTGCATCAGAACTACACTGTGGACGGTGCTCTAATGACCTTGTAGTTGAAGGGCCCTAAAACACCAACAAACAAACAACAACATGGTAGGGTCGGGTTCCCATTTTTGTTCCACCGGGATATACATGAACCCGATTTGCTGGACGGTATTTTGATCCAGCCTGTTACCAATCTCGTGCTACAATCCCTTTCCTTACCTATCCTCATTCTATTTTCTTCCTGGGGGCAATTTCGTTCACTGGCGCCAGGTGTGGAAGCGATCTTCTACACCTGGAAACTTTGCTAAACTGCGCCTCTATCTTGCTCCACGTGGTAAGCCCTTTTTTCGAGCAGGGGTGGCACCGTTCACACCAAAAAGGGTCAGGGCTTTAATTCCCATCTGACAGAGGGTCCACTGTTCGCTTGCCTCTGACGCTCGAAGAGGCCACCCATCTCGGTCCAGGAACCTCTGGTCCAGCATGTACTACCCCTGCACCGGCGAGGTGGGTTGAGAAAGAGGAAAGAAGATGGTTGCACTTACCTGAGGAGTTTGACGAGCTTTTTCGTCTGCCACGTACCCGGAATTGGAATTATACTTGATATAAAGCCCATCCATAAAATGCTCCAAGTGGAACAAGGGTCGTCCTGGTCTCTCGCTAAATTCCAACACCGCCATTTGCATGATATCCACCTGGAAGAAATTGAACCAGAAAGGGTTTTCCAGGTTCAAAGGTCAGAGTATCACTTCCCGCGACAAGGCCGGGGGAGCGGTTGACTCACTTTCTTTGGAGGATTGTGACGATTGAATTCTTCACCCCACAATTTGGCATCCATTTGTAGGCGTACGTCCTCCAAGTACACCTGCCGGTCCACATCCTCCATGTATCGTTTGGCAACGTAATTGGCAGCAGTCTTCCAGTTGTGCGAATGAGAAAAGTTGGACAACTTCTTCCTGCACCGAGAAATTTGGAAGATGATGATGATGACGGCAACAAGGGTCACAGGTTCAAGAGGCCTTCTGAATCAGACAACGTGCAGAGATCTTCCCACTGTCATTCTTCTAGTAGGAAATTTGATAAGGTGAACCAAAACACCAACCTCTAAAGGCATCGAGAGTTGGTCCAATACCTGGTTGAGGGCTCTCAAGGATCTCTGCACGTTGTCAGGGGGCTGAAAGATTGTAGTTTCGAGGCAATAACTTACAATCTAAAACATTCTCTCATCGCTCCGTGACTAAAGGGCTAAAGAGAAAACGAACAACACCAGGTCAGAAGACATTTCTTTCAACAGTTGACACCACTCCTCCACCGGAAATGTAGCACATGCAGAAAACTAACAAAGAAAAATGAGCAGATGCCAGCACATTACAAACAAGGGCTTGGGACTTCTGGTCTTGGACCATGACCAGCCTGTGACAGCGTCGGGTTTGCGGGTTCTGGCCCTCCATTCCCTCCCCCCCTCTTCCACCACGTCCCCATCCACCTCACACTAATATATCTATTCGTACAACCTGCTCCTACGTCTGCTTTGGTCTTCCCTTGTCCCGGGTGCAACCAATAACCCGGTCTTGGACAAGAAAAAAAAAGACTGTTGAAGTTCTACACCACCCAAAGGCCCTATTGCTGCTGTCATCCATGTGGACAGTCACTCGTCTTATTTACAAAGATTTTGGCACTAACATTTACGTGGGGCAAGGGGCAGAATAATAGCCTTTAAGCACTCCGTCAACCGAGCTACCAAGGCCACCACTTAACAGGCCAAGAAATTCGCTAAAAGGGCGCAGACAAAAATTCACTTTTCGTGAACTTTTCACAGAATTGCAAGACCCATTTCGTGAACTAAAGTCAAGGCTCAACTTAGGGAGTGTTAGTTTCCTGGACATTCCTCCAGGAATCCCTTCGTGTTGTTCCTCAATGGCACTTTGAAAAGGACAGTAGTCTGATGTGCCAGAATCAATTCTGGTAGCGGGTCTAAGACGCGACACCAAGAAATACCATAGGATCTTATCGCAGAAGGATTAAAAGTGAGAGAAGATTGAGATTGGTCAATTCGGAGACTGTGGTTTCTTGCGCCCCTCCGAGATAATAGTTATGCTCATGCTTCAAGACAGTCACAAGCCTGAATCCTTGGCCTATAGCAAAGAAAAAAAAACCAGTGGTAACAGCTACCTGAGTTTCCATTTTCACCATGACTTGATCTGTGATCCATTCTTTGGTGAACGTGTTATACCGGAAACGCAACGCTTTTTCGGTGGCGTACTCATCCAGATGGAACTTCTCCCAAGGATCCGTCATCATCCTTGCCTTGAGGATGGCCTGTTGCCATCGACGTCTACAGACGTTGATTCTGCTACGGCGCCTCTCACGCTTTTGCGAGATTCCCATGATGACTGAGAAATATTTGGCGGAATCTGGTAGTTGGCTTGGTGGCGAGGAATCGCTGGAACTACCAAGTCTTGGCCTAGGACTGATGCCTTGAAAGTCTTCCAGGGGCAACGGATGAAGGCTGAGGTGATAGTCGTCATCGTCATCTTCCATCTTATGATCAGACCCCACGAGACGCTTCTTGATAGGCATGGCTCTTGTGGTTTCCGCTTCCCCTTCTTCTAAATCCTGATGATCCATTCTGACTCAGTTTTGGGTGTTGCACGCCACTAAATAGAAATGAAAGTTTCAAATCAGGGTCATGATTATGAAAAAGGCTCCGGAAAGAGGCCGTTGCCACCACTTCTAGAGATGTTCAAACCTTCAATATTTACATTTATTTCAAAACAGACAAAATTTAGGACGAATAGACCCCCCTCCCTTTTTTTAGCACCACGAGCTTGAGTCGCATTTCACCATCTCATAATTATGCCAAGGGCGTCAAGCCCATTTCGAGTGAAGTCATTTTTTGATCAACAAATTACCAGGGGAGACACCAAAATTGCTTAACACAAAAATAGTTACCGTTAAATTATTTGGGTTATTTAACATCGGCCTCTCCAAGATTTGAATGTTACCTACCCGCCAACGTGTTACCTTCCCACTTGGAAAAGAACCCAGACTCGAACCTGCAACCACGAGTCAAGTACTATACCACAGAGTCACAGAAGGCAGGCGGGAGTCATCATCATCATCATACCCTTATCCCGCCCGCGGCAGGGTCGGGTCTCCGGGTTCTGGCCCCCCACTCCTATCTCCCACCAGGTCTCTGTCCACTTCACATACCGCCATATCCTTGTGTACAACCTGCTCCCACGTCTGCTTCGGTCTCCCCCTGCCCCGTGTCCTACCAACCACCTGCATTCCTAGTATGGCCCTAACGAGAAGGCAGGCGGGAGTGCCCAGAAGAATATATACCAAGGGTTGTTCTCCGTGCAGTGGTGACGTCGTACACACCCCCACAGGGACCAGAAAAGGTGAACTGAACACAATCGATCTACGCCAGGATGGAACCTTCAACCATGAAATTCATCGAGTTGCGCACGGCTAGGGAGCGGTGAATTGCGTTGGACACAACAGTTCTCGTCCGATCACTGAAGTTAAGCAATGCAACCCCAGTTAGTAGTGACACGGGTGGCCGCTTGGGAAAACTGGGTACTGCTGACACCCAAAAAATCGTCGCATTAGTGTAGTGTCACAGCTTAGGTTGACAGCCGGCTGCGTCAAAGTACCGTCCAACACATCGTCCTTGTGCCCCAGTGGGGCGAAAATAGCGATGACTAGTGTCGGCGCGAGATTTTGCAGGGCCTTTTGTAAGGAAAGAAAAAAACATTTCCCCTTTTTATAAGGCCCGCGTGGGGGTTTGTTGCTGTTGTTTATTGGTGTTTTAGGGCCCTTCAACTACAAGGTCATTAGAGCCCCGTCCACAGCATAGTTCTGATGCAGAGACTGCACAGACACTACACTAATGAGACGATTTTTGGGTATTAACAGTACCCAGTTTTCCCAAGCGACCACCCATGTTAGTACTAGCTAGGGTTGCGCTGCTTAACTTCAGTGATCGGACGAGAACTGGTGTGTCCAACGCAATTCACCGCTCCCTAGCCGTGCGCGACTCGATGAATTTCATGGTTGAAGGTTCATCCTGGCCGAGATCGATTCCTGCAGTGTGGGTTCAAATCCGTACGGTCCAACAGCAACAACAACTCACAAGGCCAACCCGTTACCACTGCTGCACCAAAACTAACTGTCGTTTTTCTTGGCACCGATCACAAGTCACAGACAGGACACAGAAGCCAGAAAACGGAGCTCCGCTGTCGTCATAATAATGTCACTCACAATGTTGAGCTTACCCCTTTGTGTCTCTTAAACCCCGTTCTGAATTTCTCACTCCACTTCTCACCATCGTATATCTTTTTTGTTGTTGTTGTTGTTTTCATTTAATTAACACCGCCCTACTTTCTACTGCTGTTGTTTCTGTTGTTATGTTTAATCTCGGGCAACTAAGGGAATGAATTGCTCAGATGTTAAATTTAAGCTGATCTACATACCTCCCCAATTGAAAGGCAGGTCGTATGCAAGAATAAATGTCACATCATTTCACTTTCGTCGTGCTTCTTCTTTCCTAAGCTAGTTGCCAGGATCAATCACGATTTAGTTCAATTCTCGCCGAGGGAAAAATGCAGCCAACACCTTTACCGCGAGCGGCAAATTGCGTTGGACACACCAGCTCTCGTCTGATCACTGAAGTTAAGCAGCGCAACCCCAGCTAGTACTGACATGGATGGCCGCTTGGGAAAACTGGGTACTGCTAATACCCAAAAATCGTCGCATTGGTGTAGTGTCTGTGCAGTCTCTGCCTAAGAACTACACTGTGGACGGGGCTCTAATGACCTTGTAGTTGAAGGGCCCTAAAAAACCAACAAACAACAAAAAAACGCCTTTACTGCCAAAGCATAGTGTCTGTGAAGACTCTGCATTCAAACTATGCAATGAACGGGGCTCTAATGACCATTGTCGTGAAGAGCCTTAAAACACCAACAAACAAACAACATCTACGGTCCAGGGGCGGATCCAGAGGGGGGGGAGCAAATACAGCAATTGCCCCCCCCCCCCACCCTCAGTGCCTCAATGGTTCGCATATTTCAACTGATGCACAATTCCCATTTCTATACTGCCAGTTCAATCTGCAGTTGGTTAAACCATTGAAGATAGGACACTGTCCACACTGTCAAAATAATTGCTAGCTAGATTTATGCTAAAGGATTCTGAATATTTAAAAATATTTGGGACGCACTTTTTTTGAAGTGCTCCCCCCTCCCCTTCTCCCGATCCCCCCCTGCTACGGTCACAGGAAGCAAATGAAAGGGTCTTGACGTTGGCATTGCAGCAGTGTCCAGCTCGCCTCTTCAAAGTTTCCAGCGTCCACCTCGATTTGTCCTAAACTCCGACAGAATAACCTGCGGACCAAATCTGCAGCTTATTTAGTTGACGTTTGCTTATCTACCGCCAAAGGTAATTTACCGACGCCAGAGAGGAAGAGGAACCCCCTACATCTGGGAATCGGGACTTCTTGTCCTCTCGTCCTGGAAAAATAGCCACCCAACTCTGCCAAAATCCAACCTGCAACCATGGAATCACAAGCTAGGCACACTACTTCTGATCCACCGAGGATGAGGCTGTTAAACCTGATGTCACACCCGGGAAATAAACCGATGAACACACAACCCAACGTGTGCCATTTCGAAAGTGCACGTGAGGTCAGGTAAACCTCCGCAGAAGAGAGAAATGAATCAGTGGCATCGTTTTGCTCCGTTGGTGCTTTAGGGCACTTCAACTACAAGGTCATTAAGAGTCCCGCCCCGTCCACTGCGTAGCTCTAATGCAGAGACTGCACAGACACTACGCTAATGCGACGATTTTTGGGTATTAGCAGTACCCAGTCTTCCCAAACGGCCACCCATGTCAGTACTAGCTGGGGGAGCGTTGCTTAACTTCAATGATCACACGAGAACTGATGTGTCCAACGCAATACAGCCGTTTCATTCAGTGACATCGTCATGAGCTCACACGTGACAAGCACCACGCTGCAACTAACAAAGCTCTTGTTGACATGATGCACTGGCGGACGTTTCGCTAAATACGCTCCTTCTGAATGAGGTCGATCGATGCAACAACAACAACTCACACCAACCTCCGTAGGATGCCACATTTCAAATAACTTTTAGTTTCAGCTGCGAGTAAAGAATGAGGTCACACAGAAAATGAACTCACCTCTTAGTGGGCCACTCTCGGAACCCCTTTCAGCACAAACAGGCGCACTTCACGAAAAGCAACAACTCCTACAGAACGAACTCGTTTTCTCAGTTGGCTCGCTGCAGCTCTCCATAGAATAAAACTGATTCCGTAGACACTTCTCGGTAAGGAAGGGTTGGCTGCAGGCTGCCCGACAACAACCTGGAAACGGAATCAATGTTGGGGCCACTTTGCAATGTGTTCTTTTGTTGCAAAAATGATATCACAACTAACCTTTTTCTTTTCTCCCCAGTGTTTGAAATAAAAAGATTTTCCCGTCCCTGAAAAGTTACTAGTCGTCCTTGGAACGCTGGCAACCTCCAGTAAGCGGTGCCCACAACAGCCTTTCTGCGCCCCAAACACGCACCAATTCTTCCTTGAAATACGACGAAAAAGGACACGTTGAATCTGTAATGAAGACAACAAGTTGATAAAAATCCTTACTGTGACTGAGCGAGCAAACTACAGCTCTAAAATTACATTCCCTCTCTTCAATAAACCTCAATTGAGATGTGCCGCTCGGAAGAGGCTAAAAATAAACCAGGTTATTATTTAGCGTAGAGGATGCTCACCAAAAAAATATCACTCGTGTCAGGGAGAGGACGGAAAGAAGGGGTTGGGACACGAGAGAGAGACAGACAGCTGTGTATAGAGGACACGCTGAAATAGACAAGGTTAACAACAAGCCAATAATTTCCCATTGTTGTTTATTAAATAGCTAAAATGACGTAATGGTGGCACATGTCTTTCAAAAACTGAATTTTCAATAAATAAAATAAACATTATTATTATCCTCATCATCATAATTTAAAAAAACGAAAGAGAGCAACATGAATCCATTTTTGGCCACGATCTAAAAGTAGATTCACATCCAAGCCTTTCTCCGTGCTTCAGTGAACTGAGACAACACACCGCAGATCGCAATCATTTGTTTATTGCGTCATTTAACCGCTAAGTAACCCCTCACCTTTAAAGGGCAGTAACCGACCTCAGGATGGAAGAGCCCACATCTGCCAATTGTTACGAAGTTGTTTGTTTATTGGCGCTCCAGGGCCCTTCAACTACAAGGTCATTAGAGCCCCGTCCACAGCATAGTTCTTATGCAGAGACTACACAGACACTACACTAATGCGACGATTTTTGGGTATTAGCAGTACCCAGTTTTCCCAAGCGGCCACCCATGTCAGTACTAGCTGGGGTTGCGCTGTTTAACTTCAGTGATCAGACGAGAACTGATGTGTCCAACGCAATTCGCCGTTCCCAAATGTTCCGAAAGGTGAACTGCTGTACTTCTTGTAGAAAACGGTTCTTTTCCTTTTGTTTCGTTGCAGCTTTAGGGGCCCTTCAACTACGTTGGTCATTTGAGCCCCGTCCACAATGTGGTTCTTATGCAGAGACTGCGCAGACACTACACTTATGCGACGATTTTTGGGTATTAGCAGTTCCCAGTGTTCCCAAGTTAGGATTGCGTTGCTGAACTCCAATGATCAGGCGAGAACTGGTGTGTCCAACGCAATAAGCCAATCCCGAGTTCCTTTCCGTGCAGCAGTGGTAGTCGGTTACACAACACGGGATCATAGTGTTACTTTCCATGCGAGACGGTAAAAGGTTGGGTATCCTTCCCTCTCGTCCGATCCTCCCTCCACGCTGGATCAGGATCGAGCCTGCATCCACCGGTTCAAACCCAACTAATTCCTGACCCACCAAAGCGGGTGTTCCCAAACTAGTTCTGTTTTTTTAGTTTCGCTGGTGTTCTAGGGCTCTTCAGCTATAATGGCCGGGCCTCTAATGACCTCGTAGTTGACGGGACCTTAAACACCAACAAACAAACAAACAATATAATGGCCGCTAGAGCCCCGTCCACTGCGTAGCTCCAATGCAGAGTCTGCACAGACACTACGCTGTTAGACGATTTTGAGGTCTTAGCAGTTCCCAGTGTTCCCAAGCGGTCACCCACGCTAGTACTAGCTGGGGTTGCGTTACTGAACTTCAGACGAGAACTGGTGTGTTCAACGAAATATCGCCAATCCCATCATTTTCCGTTAAAGAAAGGTTTCTTTCGTGTGTAATAGCATTGTACATATCCCACGGGACGCATCCCTCCTTCCTCCTAAGGACTCAGAGGCGTAACGAGGGGGGGGGGGGGGCGAAGGGGGACAGATGTCCCTGGGCGCAGAAGAATGCGGTTAGCATTAAGTTTAGAGGGCGCCAGAGGACGCAGATTTCGGTCTTTGTCCCCGGGCGCAGAATACCTTCGGAACGCCACTGTAAGGACCTAATCCATTAGGATTGAACCTTCGAGCCATGACATCTACATTTTGGTTAGAAAAGACTAACTCGTTTAGCGGATTATTTAGCTTAGAAGTAAGTATCGAAACTCTGAAACTGCCTATGGTAGGAGGATCGCGCGGCCACAAACTGGGCCGAATTTTACGTTTAGGTCAAGTAGGCCCAGGTCTAAGGACTGGAAAGAACTTTTAAGTGTCATCTTCATTAAATTCTGGGTCCGAAACTGCATAGTTACCATTCATCAGACCATCCATACGTCCTCTCATCATCATCATCATCATCCCCTTATCCCGCCTGTGGCAGGGTCCACTGAACATGCTCAGACTGGGGGCGCCCCAGCCAGGCGTCTGGAACCCGCAGGAAATATTGGCTGAGTTGGCTGTGAGGGGGATGCCATTCACATGTCCTCTGTTGCGTATAATTTCAGTCTTGGGCCCATAGAAACACCCGGCACTGTTCTCACAACTGAAAACGTTGCCAAGCGAACATCATTCCACGGGAGCGGCGAGTTGCGTTGGACACACCAGTTCTCGTGTGATCACTGAAGTTAAGCAACGCAAGCCCAGTTAGTACTGACATGGGTGGTCGCTCGGGAAAGCTGGGTACTGCTAATACCCAATAATCGTCGCATTAGTGTAGTGTCTGTGCAGTCTCTGCATAAGAACTATGCAGTGGACGGGGCTCTAATGACCTTGTAGTTGATGGGACCTTAAACTCCAACAAACAACAACAACAATCATTCCACGCAGAAAGGGTTCCTGACACGAAAAAGGACTTCAGAAACAAATCACGATAAGGGACGGGTTTGAATCTGCATCTCAAGGCAGGAGTGCACCCGAGATTTCGCCTCTCGCCAGAACAGCAGCGAACTTAAGGCACCATATGTTCAACAGACCAGTCCCATTAATTGCTACAAAGGATATGACCCTGTCAACAACGGAGTGTACAAAGGGCTAATAAGCCAATCATCAGTCATCGTCAGAGATCAACATTGTGCTAAATTTAACCTGCGAGCTAGAAGAGAGGATCTCCATCAGTCACGTACGTACCTACTTAACCTTTTTTTCTTTTTATCCACGTCTAATCAATACCTCTTCAACAATAGTTCAACCACATCGAGGGGAGAGAGTCTGATGGCTACTGACCTCGAGAACATCCCGAGGTTTCTCATTTCTGAAAGGAAGCGAGACGTCAAGCGAAAATGTTCTTTATTACCGTCAGCGAAAGGCAGAGGTACAGACCGGTCCAGCTGTGGGTCACTGGGTGTAGAGGGTAGGACGTCACGTTGACAGAAGCACTGCTAGTAAACAAATATGAAACATTGGCAATATTTCCAGAGTTGACATCCCTGACAGCCTCGAGCTCTCATAATGTTAAAAGCAGAGACATAACCAGGCCTTAACATGTCCTACTCGAGGGTACGACAATGTCACTACGAAAGTGTGCTCAAGAACACAAAAACTGTTCAAATACAAATTTCCCCCCAAAAAAATTAATTACGAAGGCCCCCCCCCCCCCCCCGAAATAGGACGTTGACAAGGCGACAGCAACACGACACAGAAATGTCATTGAACTCAACAGTTGGCTACTGGCAACCGCGGCACTTCATGCGTGAAAGTGACGCCTACAAGAATCGGACTATAAATGAGATATTTACTCTTTAACCCCTTCGGGCATCAAGCAACAATTCTAAGGAGGAAACAAAACAACTTTTTTGTTGCACGTCCTAAGGTGCATTATACGATGAAAAAAATATGCTAATTATGTAGTTGGGGGGAGGGCGAAGTCATCCGAAATCCTGCTTTAATGATGCCAACAACAAATTCATAAACTGGCAGCTGATACCAGTTTACACAAATGCTTACACATCCCTGGAGGTCGATGGGGCAAACTGTAGGGGAAAGTATATTTTTACCATCTAATAAAACCACCGAATTTGGCAAACGTATTTTATTCTCTACCTCCTCCTATGGTGAGCCGTGGATTTGTTTGTTGGTGTTTAAGGTCCCGTCAACTACAAGGTCATTAGAGACCCGTCCACTGCGTAGTTCTAATGCATATGCTGCACAGACACTACACCAATGCGACGATTATTGGGTACTGGCAGTACCCAGTTTTCCCAAGCGACCACCCATGTCAGTACTAACTCGGCTTGCGTTGCTTAACTTCAGTGATCAGGTGAGAACTGGTGTGTCCAACGCAATTCGCCGCTCGTGAGCCGTGGAGTAATGAGTGGTACGAAATCAGGAAAAGGTACCTTCGTGTCCCTCTGCGCGACGTGCAACTAACTATATAGCCTGTCGCTTCGTTGGTGTTTTAGGGCCCTTCAACTGCAACAATCATTAGAGCCCCGTCCACTGCAGAGACTGCCTGATGCGACATTTTTGGGTATTCTAATTCTTATTCACTTCAAGCGGCCTCTATGGCCAATTTGGCAGTGGAGATACTAACTGTCATTACTACAAAAGAACCTAAAGGGAGCGGCGAGTTGCGTTGGACACACCAGTTCTCGTCTGATCACTGAAGTTAAGCAACGCAAGCCCAGTTAGTACTGACATGGGTGGTCGCTCGGGAAAGCTGGGTACTGCTAATACCCAATAATCGTCGCATTGGTGTAGTGTCTGTGCAGTCTATGCATTAGAACTACGCAGTGGACGGGTCTCTAATGACCTTGTAGTTGACGGACCTTAAACACCAACAAACAAACTACAAAAGAACCTGGAAAACTTCTAAGACCCTAAGCTATAGTTGATGTGTCCCCCTACAAAACTTCCAAAAGTAACCTTCCCCTTCAGTAAGCCCTCCACTCTATTTTCCCCAAGGGTATTTCATTGTCGAATGGTCCTTGGCAAGAAAGCCCAGTAGTATGAGTCTGTCTGTGCCCTTAGTTCCTTCAATTTATATCAATGATCCATTCTCCCATAAATACCCAGCCAGGGACACACTTCCGGTCAGAGGTCCATCGCACTCCGTCAGCAACAGTCTCGTGAAAAGACCAATGCTATGAGATACACGCCTCTGGCTCAGTGTGTCCCACCCTAATTATGTCAGACACACTATCCCTTCGTGAAAACCTGTGGAGTACAATTCTTGCTGCCCTCCTTTGGATTCTTTCAATTTCCCATGATAAGTCCTGCCTGAAGGGAAACCAAATTGGACTAAGCTGGGAGGTCCAACGAAATGCAACCGGCCCCATCTCGCCTGTCCAGTGACACCATTTTTAATGACATAAACTTCCTCCGGCTGCGTCTGTGGTTCCACGTGCGATCCTGGGTTGTCTTCTGTCAGGATGGGATGTAAACTTCGCCACCTGACGTTGGTAGAGGAAAAATGCCCCAACGAATCAAAATAAGGCAATGATAAATAAGCATCAGGGTTGCAGCATTAGGTTGGCAGTCGACTACTTAAAAATGCCGTCCGACACAACACTGATGAGACAAAAGGGGCACCCGACCTTGCCACAGGCGGGAAGAGAGTTGTAAATGACGTCAGAGCTCTTTTTTCATGTAGGGATGACAGTGTCAGTGACAGTCTCCCACCTCGACTAAGATCGAACCTGCATCCATGGATTCAAAAGTCAAGCACCGTTATCATTCAGCCACCGAAACGTGTTTGAGCACTGATGGAGTCGTTTGGTTGCAACAACGTCGCTTTCTCTTATCATCCGGTGTTATCGTTGTATTTTAGTAGGGCAAATTGAGCAAATTTTTACCTTTTACGATAACAACAGTTTCATATTCGGGGTTTCTCTTCTGCCACAATAACTAATTAAAAATGCTGAAAGAGGAGTCGGAAATCGAATTTACAAAACGCATCAAAGTTGCAATATTCCCTCTCTTTTGGTGAAATAAGGAGATCATCAAGTTGCCGAATCTACAAGGTGACAACCCTGCTTGTAAATAAAGGAGAATGAAGACCCAAATTGAGGCTGCCCTTCAGACGTCAGAACAATAGGGTGCTATGACCTCACTAATCTCTTCACTAGTTTGAGATAAGATGCTTACCTTACGAGCTAGGAAGGATTAGGGGAGGGTCTGCACACCCTGTGACAAATTTTCCTAGTAAAGATGAAGAACCTCTTGAGCCCTTCCCTAACATAGGGCTCAAGGCACGGACCATATCACATTTAATAAATATAGAAATATGCTGATTGGCACATTTCCAGGTGCGGCAGTCAATATACTGACGTCAACATATTGAATTCACCACAATAAAGGGGGGCGGGGGCAACGTTAACTAAATGTCAACAAGCGTCAACCGTATTTACACAGAGTCACAATGAAAACAATACTTTTACGCTAGTGATACTTGATGCAGGATCAATTCTCATAATTTGGCAAAAAGAAGGGCAAGAAGCAGGAAGGATTGAGTTGGCACGCTCCTTTAATCGTAGTTACAACCCGATTTTACCAAATTGCGATTTTGTTGGATTCGTGAATGACGGGGGAAGGGGGTGGGTGACACCCGCGTCGGTTGTTTGTTTGTTGTTTGCTGATATTTTAGGCCCCATCAACTAACTACAAGGTCATTAGAGACCCGTCTACTGCATAGTTCTAGTACCATAAACTGCACAGACACTACACGAATGCGACGATTTTTGGGTATTAGCAGTACCCAGTTTTCCCAAGCGACCACCCATGTCAGTACTAGCTATGGTTGCGCTGCTTAACTTCAGTGATCAGACGAGAACTGGTGTGTCCAACGCAACTCGCCGCTCCCACACCCGCCACGGTTTCTCAGTTGGTAGCGACGGTTCCTGGCACTCCGTCAGTAGTTCTAGAGAGCGTTCTTTTACGTGCAAATGACATCGTAAACCACATGGGACGTCGGTTTTACTTCTCATCTGAAAGAAGACCCACTCGGAGCATCTCTCTCGCCCGAAAAAAGCCAATCCATCTCGGTCCATTGTTTGTTTGTTGGAGTTTAAGGTCCCGTCAACTACCAGGTCATTAGAGACCCGTCCACTGCATAGTTCTAACGCATAGACTGCACAGACACTACACTAATGCGACGATTATTGGGTATTAGCAGTACCCAGCTTTCCCGAGCGACCACCCATGTCAGTACTAACTGGGCTTGCGTTGCTTAACTTCAGTGATCAGACGAGAACTGGTGTGTCCAACGCAACTCACCGCTCCCCATCTCGGTCCAGTATCCAACCTAGAACTACTGACAGTGTCAGGATGAGAAGTAAAACCGAGGTCGGTGTACGATGCCATTTGCATGTCAAAAACCCTCTCTACTATGCAACGGGTAGATGAGGCAAGACTTCTAGGTGTAGGAGCTCCCCCCTGGCGTCCGTAAAATGCCCCAACGAGCAGAGCAGAAGACCGAAAATACGCATGGGGGGTGTAGCTTTGGTCGGCAATCGGCTGTGGAAAAACACTGTCCCTTGTGTCTATTCAGAGGGACGAGATGGGTACCCGACCCCACCATAGGCGGGAAAAGGGCTAGGAGTTGCTTGCTTTTGTGAATAAGGAGGTGACGTTACAAAGTGACACACGATTCTGTGGTTTTCTATTAAGTTTTAGGACCCCCTCTCGTCAGGCAGAAAATCGCCGACCTCAGCTAGGGACGACTATGTGCATTCTCAATACAATCAAGCGTGTTCTAGCACTCCAAACTCCGACAGTCAGCATATTACTTTTAAAAAATAATGTAAAAATGGCAGTCATTATTCTGGAGCAGAAAATATAACACAATGAGTTCAAATCACAAACAGAGTGGAAATTCAAAGTTGAAATTACAGGAAATTTAATTTTTGCATGCTGCTATAGTAAATACTGTTATTAGTCTTCCTTGAACGTCCTGTGCAGTCGCATAGCATCTGCCTTACGTGTATATCTAAAATTTGGACTTTTATCGCTGTTTGACTTTGCATCCTCCTTTGAAATGTCGCGTCTCTGATCAAAATACAAACTCTGAGGTTTAAAATTAATTAAGTGAGCGGGTACAGTATATATTGGGAGATTATAACGAGCCTCATCACATGGAATATGAAATGTACATGCCAAGCATGGCTGCCAACGTCAAGGAACAAACAGCAATATTGCTCACGAATTTACTAAATAAAGACAAACTCTTAAAACTATGCAAGAATAAAATTCAGTACCTTGGAATCTCACTCTTTATCCATACTATCACTTCCAGTCTGACATGATATTGATCGAAAAAGAAAAGTGAAAAACAACACTACCACAACACAAATTCGCAAAGAAAGTAGAACGAATTACAAATTGCACGATCACGTGACTAAACAAACTGTAGCACCGCCTCCTTGATCGAGGCCCTTGAAGAAGAGTCTGAAAAGTAACTTAGTAACCAGCGATTTTTATTATAATAGCAACTAAAATGCACGGATTTTTAAAACATTTCATAATTCTAGTTTTATATGATCATTTTAATAATATGTAGCAGAAGGACTATTTATGAATTCCGTGTTGAAAATGTTATCCAGATACTTTTAAATAGTGCCTCGAGCAGGATCGAACTGCATACAACAGCGCTTCAGGATGTGGATGTGTCCGCTGTTGAAATTTGATTGGAATAATTTATCGAGCTTTAGTAAGTTTTTAAATTATAATACACTATTCATTCTTATAAAAAAGCATCACCAGTATCATTTGTAAGTTACTAAGTCTAATATTTGGGGATTAATCCGCTTTTAATAAAGTATATTATGAACCTACGACGGCAGCCAAGCCAGGCTGTTTATTAACAGGGATGAGGTCTCACCCCTGTGTTGGTTTGATTTGGTAATTCATTAAGGTCGGTCCTACCTCCTGCCGAAAGCAGTTTTCAGCGACTACAGGAGCTCCTACTGTATATAACTAAACTTTAGAGTTAGATTTATGAAGTTCTACGCATATATTTTTGTTTCTATAGAAGAGATTCGTGGATGCGCAGCGGTGACGTACTACCTGAGGGAGAGGCTGTATTGTGTTGGACACACCACTCCTCGTCAGATCACTGAAGTTAAGCAACGCAACCCCAGCTAATACTAACGTGAGTGGCCGCTTGGGAAAACTGGGTACCGCTGATACCCAAGTTTGTTTGTTGGTGTTTTAGGGCCCTTCAACTACAAGGCCATTAGAGCCCCGTCCACTGTGTAGTTCTGATGCAGAGGCTGCACAGACACTACACTAATGCGACGATTTTTGGATACAAGCGGTACCCAGTTTTGCCAAGCAGCCACCCATGTCAGTACCAACTGGGGTTGCGTTGCTTAACTTCAGTGATCAGACGAGAACTGGTGCGTCCAACGCAATTTGCCGCCCTCCTAATACCCAAAAATCGTCACATTAGCATAATGTCTGTGCAGTTCCTGCATTAGAACTATGCAGTGGACGGGGCTTTAATGACCTAGTAGTTGAATGGCCCTTAAACACCAACAAAACAAAATCGAACCTGCAGTCATGGATTTACCAAGAACAATACTGATACAGACGGACCTATAAGGGTTATCCAACGCCTGGTGAATGCCACCGGTCCTCAGTCCTTCTCCTAGCAGCAGGAGTTCAATAGCTATCAGGGTGAATGAAAAAGCTATTGCGAGGTAGGCTTGTGTCCAGTGGCGGTTCTAGCATACGCGAGGCCCTGTGCAAATTGAAAGTGCGAGGCCCTTTCCAAAAATTTGCAACTTGCAAAAGCGAGGTCCCGCGCATTTGCACAGTTTGCACGTGCCTAAAACCGCCACTGCTTGTGTCCCATGGTACCTGAAACGCATCTTTAAGGGGGCAGAACAGAACATCCTGCCTGGAAACTGTATATTGTACTTCAACGTATCAGTGGTGTGCTAGCCAACTTCTTACAGTCTACACCCTTTCCTCTCAAAACCAAAAAGAGGTTCACCAAGTGTAAGTTTTCTTAAGACTTGCACAAGAAAATTTGCAAGACAAAAGTCTGACTTACAGTACGTGACAAGAATTCTGTCCAGTGTTGCGATACGTTGTGTATTACAGTTGCACAACTGCAGTGATGTAGTTAAGAGGCCAAGGGAACGTCCTCGAAGATGATTATGTCTTTAGGACCTTGAAGAGACAGATAATGAACTGACTCATGGCAATAGTGGCGAAGGACAAACCTTCCAAAGTCCAGGTGATGTCCTGTCGATCTGCAATGCACACAAGAAAAACCAGAACCTTTAGTTGACCCTAGAGATTCTTCATCCAGACGGGAAGGACACACGAACTTTCTTCACTCCTCCATGGTCGAACAGAAATCCCCTCCTTACTGTGGGCTCAGAACCGCAACAGAGGACATTAAATAACCGAATTAGGGTACTCATCTTTAGATCTCTGGATTAACACATGGGGGATCTGTTGGATGGTATTTTTACGCAGCCGGCTACCGACCAAAGCTGCAGCCCTTATACTTCTTTATCGTCGAGGCATTCACTGACGCAAAGGGGGCAAACTCCTACACCTGGGAATTTTGCCAAGTTGCGTTGGACACACCAGTTCCCGTGAGATCACTGAAGTTAAGCAGCACAAGCCCACGTCAATACTAACTTGGGTGGTTGGTAAAGAACGTTGGGTGTTGCAAATTAACCCTCTCCTTTGTCCTTTCACCTACCTCCTCATCTCCCACAGGCAGCCTCCTAAGGGTTCGTCCTGTTATGGCTGCCTGGCTTACTCCCCAACCCACGAAACTAATTCAGTAATCTATTGAAGCTACTCGTTGCATAGTAGCGAGGGCTCGTTTGCGTGCCAATGCCATCGTACACCACACGTGACCAAAACACTACTTCCCATCTGACGGAAGGTGCACTCGGGCCATCCCCGGAACCACTGTCGCAGTAGTCGAGAACGCTACCCTTAGCTAAACGAGGCTGGTATTAAATAACCAAATTAATCAGCAGGAATTTTATGAAACAATTTTTACGCCCACGTTACCTTGAAGGTGTAGGTGATCGCAATTCATACAAAAATAGGTCAATTATAGTCTAAAAAGAGGAGCAGCGAAAATTTTCATTTTATTTGGGGCTCTCGTCCCTCGCAGTATTAAAATGCAAAGAAACATTTCAACTACAACTGGAAAGTAGTTCAACCATGAAACACTGGAGATTTACAGAGGGCCTGTAGTGCACCTTATCTCTGTACTAGTCGATACCTTTGTGCAATAATTGCTATTCAAAACCATGGTGCCGTTAGTACACAGGCTTGCCCCCGTCTTTAGTCAGCAACCTCTCTCCCCCGTCGATAAATTGTGCCGCCCTTGGCCATACTGGAAATGAAAAACCAGGAGTTGAACCGCAATTTCATAACTACCATTTTTAGAAAAATCTGATTGTCCTCATCCCTCTGACGCCTTCCCCTTCACTGCCGTTCGGGAGGCAGTGAACCGTGGTGTCTAACTTGACGATCATCTTCTACCCTCAGGCCAATCCCATACGCTACTTCCAGAAAGCTATGGACTCTCCTCTGAAATCTGATTCATGATGGTGAAGCAAGGGTCAGCCCCTACACACCTGAAATTTTCGGCAGAGCTTTTCTTAGAGTAGTAAAGATTTCTGGAAGTTGACGACACCAGGAAGTACCAAAGGGGACGAGAACAGTTGTCTTACAATCATAACTCCACAGCTAGGAGTCACCTTGTTAGTCATTGATAGTAGGGCTGAATCCGTGGTAGGAAATTACATCCTGGAGGAAAGGTGGTTGCTTCTGGCAGACAAGGAAGCCCTAAATGACCTTCAGGTCGGCGAAGAAAAAGCCTCATCACTGCTGAACTGGATTAGTTTCGTGGGTTGGGGAGTAAGCCAGGCAGCCATAACAGGATGAACCCTTAGGAGGGTGCCCGCAGGAGATGAGGTAGGTGAAAGGACGAAGGAGAGGGTTGATTTACAGCACCCAATGTTCTTTACCAACCACCCATGTTGGTATTGACGTGGGCTTGCGCTGCTTAACTGCAGTGATCTCACGGGAACTGGTGTGTCCAACGCAACTCAAAACCCTTTTTACAAACAATAAAAATATCCAAGAATTCCTCCCACTCTGGCGTTCGTGAATAACCAAAGGCTAGGAATAGAACTTTGTCCATCTTTACACCAGGCCTATACAAAGTAGATGCCTTCAGAAGAGGAACTTGCACCACACTGGACTGCCCAAACCACGATCCATGGCGGGGATGGGTACCCAATAAGCCAACAGAAACATCAGAATGTGCCACAGACACAGGATCGAAAAAAAGCAGTAGAGAGGAAAGGCAGGACACAGAACTAAATCTGCAATAACAAGAACAGTCTGCAACAGACCGAGTGCCACAAGTTGACAAGACAACTTACCTTCTAGAGAAAATGTGCTCATGGATCCAATGAAGATGATGATGAAGACGAGTAATGGACAGCCAGCAGCAGCACTGTTGTTCTAATTTTATTTGTACAAGTTTGATAAAATTACAAGGTGGGCAAGAGAAAGGGTTTGTGTCCTCTTTCTCCTCCACTGTCGAAGTAGTAATATACAGAACATGTCACAGCAAGCTACAACGGGCCAAAGAAAAGAAAATATTTGTATTTAATAGCAAATTTCGTGTTCAAATAAAAAACCGAGATGAAAATCTCAACATCACTTATCGCTGCGCCACACACACGTTGTTCAATTTGCAAGTCTGTTGTCAGCATTAAGAATAAGGAGTCTCTTACCTTGCACAATTCGTTGGTCCACAACAAAACACAACGACAACATAATATCAGTTATTATTGGATGAAATAACAAACGGAAAATATGCAAGGTGCGTATAGTGGTGTCTAGAACCAAAATGACCTACTGGAAAAAAGAAAATTTTGAGATAATTACACAGCATTGAGAGAAAAAGTGGTTTTCTTCCTCATCTCTGTTTTTAAAGCGATATACAGTATATGTAAGTAGAGGTAGAGAGAGTGAGAGACAACTAAAACCAAAAGAGACCCATCCCAAACCTGCCAAAGAGAGCCTGGCGCACACCCACTAGATCAGAGACAATTTTCTGAGGGGAAATTCTCAACATTTGTCACACAGCCTATCAAAGAAGCTCATCTTTAATGACACCATTTGTTCGCCAAGTGTTCAATTCTTGGACATTGCAACAGCATACGATACAGTAGCTCGCGAGTCAAAAACAGACGCTAATAACGTTATCTAAAAAAAATACAATCGTTGTAAAGTTAAGCCAACTACGACAAAAATGCTTTACAAATTGCTACCTGCTTGTTAGGAGAAGGGGTTAAGAGCTAAGAAGACGGGCTGGTGTCTAACAAGAGTCAAGGCTCCAACATTTATCATGATGACGATGATTAGTTTCTGCAGACAAAGATTAACATCTTTGCGTGTTCCCTACACACCCCTTTCAGAAAAAAAAAACTGCCGAAGGAAAAATAAACTTCAACGAAGTAGTAGTAACCGGTCATCATATGTCCATTCCAGCAGAAGTGTCCTAAAGAACGAGTTAGAAAAAGACAACAAAATATTTCTCTGGAGATACAAAAACCTGTCGTTCCTCTGCAAGAGTTCAGTATAGTGACAAACATCCAAGAGACTTGTCGCGCACATTGCAAGAACTACTACTGGACCAGTTGATTCTACAACTAATTTACTCTTGTTCGGTTCGCTGCTGCACAAATGGTCTGAAAGAAAAATTAACCAAAATAATTCAGGACAATCAGCACTGCTATCATCAACAACAACAACAAGACCATTTCCAGAAGTTTGACAAGACAAGTGTCAAACACGCCGAACATCACTACTAATTCCAAATTCTTAAGCAAAAATTCAACTTTCAAGATTGATGACAGAAACGAAATATTTCAGAGCTAGACAACTTCGTTTTTAAGGAACATTCACGAAAACAAAACTGACCACATCATCTAAAAAACAAAATTCTTCCACAAATACCTGACAAAAAAGATTCTAAGAGTAACAAGTGAACTTGTTTCTTTCTTCTCACAATATGGACACAAAACATGTTTGGGTCAAGAATAAAAATGTCCAAAACTTTTGTTGTAGCAAGTTACGTTAACTAAGAATATTCTCAGGGGCACAATCCAGCTGGGTGCTACAAGAAACCTCACTACGCAGAGAAGAAAAAAATGAAAGGACCTTTGCTGAGAGAGAAAAATAGAGGTCCATCATCATCAAGAAGTGCTTCTTGTGGCCTAAGACCCACAGAGGAAAATAAGTAAACTTTTACAAGTGCCGCGTTGCCAACACATTCAGTTAAGGAATAAGAAAACAGGAAGTAAAAAAAATGTAAGGAAGAAGAACAACAACAGCAACAAAAAAAGAAACAACTTGGGCATGTGATTATCACTTCGATAGGAAGAAGAGTCATAAGCACTTGGAACACAGGCTTGAGAGGCCTAAGATCGCTTCTCGCCGGCACAAGTCACCGAATCTCAGACGTCGAAAAGAAGATGAAGGAAACAAAACAGGAGTCGGGTTTTGAACGGAACAAAAGTATCATAATTTCGAGTTGTTGTCAGTCACTTTAGTTGTTTCTTGCTTGTGCTATCGTCCCAAAAACGAGCAGAAAGCGCACCCGCAAGAATTTAGAAAAAAAAAAATCACCTAATTTCTGTACTTTTCTCAAAAAAACAAAGAAACTTCAAATGTTCTGTAAGGATGTCAAAGTCCATTAGGTTGATTTTCAAAATTTCACGTTTAAAAAAATTTGGTAACAAACAAATTCTTGCAGAACGAGGTGGCAACCCAAATGTCCATCTTGGAGGTAATTACAAATAACCTCTGACCTTGAAAAACGTCTGCAAAATGTTGCACTTAGTAGTAAAAAAAATCGCACTTGGAACATAAACAGAACAAAAACAAAAAATCCCTGGATGAAACGTAATAATGTTGAAGGAGAACAACAAGGGAGAAAAAACATTGAACTTTCACATACAAAGTATTCATCTTACACTTTGTCAAGGGCTTTCAAAAAAGTCTTCGCAGCACGGAGTATTTTTTTTTCTGAGCGAGAAAGGCCGATCAGAGAACTCGTTACACCTCTGTCATGTCCCCTTTCATCTTTCAAAAATCTTAGAAGCAGCAGTTAAGGCTCCGAAATAAAAAAGTGTTGACTGACTAATAGTCCTCTCCACACACGCACTCAGCACACATACAAGACATTTCAGTCACAAGTCCAACAAGAACTCTGACACGCACACAGCAGCAGTAGCAAGGAGAGAACTCAAAAGAGTGAGAATAAACCACACGATTGGCCAGGAAAAAAAAAACAACAACAAAAAAATCAGTGGCACAAGTAGGCATGTAGGTTTTCTTTGAAGAAAGAAAACAAGAATGGAGGTTACCTCTCTCCAAGACGAATGGTGGTGACGGTGGTCATCAACATGTACACAACAGCACCACCCTTCTGTGAAGGAGATAGAAAAATTGGAAGAGGATATATTCTTCTCCAAAAACACTTGCACTTCTGTCACATGTCCACAAAAAAACCCTGCCGAAATGTAGCACAAGTTGAATTTTCCGGCGGCACACAAAAGTGGGGTTTGATGGTTGTGGTGTCGCAAACAAACAACAGGGACGTTGTAATTTGTTTTTCATTGATGATCCATGACGACAGCAGTCGTTGACGTCTTGTCCTTTTACTTCTTGAGGTGCCTCGAAGAGGATGAAGCGCCGTCCTTGGACGTGCTGCCTCGCCGAGTATTCGGAGCAAGACTGACATCGGCAGAATTGGGAAGTGAGGCAGTAATGGGCGTGGGGACCCGTCGCTCGGTAGTGTCTCCCACACCTCTTCTAATGGCGTCCAACACGGGGAGTGTGGTCGGGGTCGTACCTCGGTGCAGGCGCAAGCTCACACGCCGTTCATGGTCTGCAAAGCGGGACACAGGGCAGGGAGAAGGTGCTGAGCAAAAAAAGAGAAAAAAAGGAAGAGAAAAAATAGCATCGGTTTAGAGTCCCAAACGCACTCGAGTCAAACACACACATACAACTGACGAGCGAGGAAACGTCCACAAAAGACATTTTTTTGTCCTCTTCCACGAGGTTCCAGATGAGACTCCTGTCAAATAGTCTCTTCTCGACCCCCTCCCCCCTCATCTTTTTTGATGCCATAACGTCCTAGTGTGTTCCCATCACCGCTACACGGCCATCGTTTGTGAACGACCCTCGAAACTCAATGCTAAGTGGCAACAGCAGTATTATCCCCAAGAAATTCCTGGGTCAGAGGACAATACTGAAGTTCCCAAATGTTAACCAAATCATAGGGCAAAGAAGGGCCAAGGAAGAGGACTGTGATGGCTGGCAGGGTAGGGTGGAGGAAGGAGGCGCTTGGAGGAGAGGGGAGAAGAATAATTTGCCTTCTCTTGCTGGTCCGCCTATAGTTGGACAGAGCACACACACAAGAAGACCGCGGAAGGGCGTGTGAGACATGCAAGCACCAGGTTCGATCCCTAGCTCCAAACAGAACTCTCTTCCAACCACCCTCTGCAGATGCACGCACATGGAAAGGAAACGGAGGATAACCCATTATCCTTTGGACTAGTTGCAGTGAGAGAAGGGGGGGAGAGGGTCAAGTCCATATCCTGCCACCGATCTGCACTGCATCAGGACAGAAGCACAGGACAAGAAAAAAAATTCTTTCTCAAATGACAAAAAACATGGACAACTAAGAAACGACTGCAGTTTTAATTGCTAAAAAGATACACACGGAAATCAATCTTTCCTAAAAAAAAAAAAAAATATGTAAGGTCCTTTTACATTCAAGTGACCAATGACCACTATTCCAGTCGGGTATCAGATGTTCCGCTAAGAGGCAGTAGAAATCCAATAAGTTATCTGCTAAGCCGACACAGAGTGACCCCTGGGCACAGAGGGATACTTGCTCGGTGCAAGGGGCTCTTTCAGCGATACATTATCAAGAGGCAAGAGTTGAGTGTTGGTGGTGGTGGTAAATGGTGGTTGTGATGTAAAATCCTGGAGTTGTAAATTACACGCCAGAGATTTAGCCACGTCACAAGGTGAACGCCAGTGAGAACCAAAGGGTTAAACGAGCCGTGCACAACCACCAAATTATGAAAATTAACTGCAGCCAATAGTCTTCGTCGTTTGACCTAACTCACTGCTACTAACTTATAGTGTCTTGTCAAGTCTGACAGAAATGACCTGCAAGGTCAACAATACAGAGAATATCTCCAGAGGAGGGAGGGTACAAGTCTTGTGACTATAGTACGTTTGCTGTCATGGTGAACCAAATCACCAAACAAACAAGTAATAGCAGTGGAGCAGACGTGCACGCGTAACACACTTAAATGCGGATTAAAGAGACAGGGGGACAAAAGGTGGGGAACGGTCAGATACGACGAAAAATGACAGGGTCTTTTGTTCTGACCACGGAATATATGACTTCCCCAAGTGGTCAATAAACGCCACAACTGTCCCGTGAGAGTTCTGATCGAGCAGAGAGAGCGACTTCGTCTACCATAAGGTTGATGACATATAAAGGTCCACAGTGCCAGTTGTTATCTCAGTGACCAATCTCGCGACATGACGAAAGCTGCCTGTGATGAGGCGTGAGCGCTAGCAGTAGCAGTAGTAGCGGCAACCACGGCCTGCACACCAAACTCACCCGTAGTCGGACTGGCAGTTGCACCAGCAGCCGTGTCATGGCCACTACGAACCCGACTGCTGCTCGTCGTAGTTGGTCCCTGAATGGCTCTTGCTGTTGACGTGTGTTGGTGGTGACCTCGGTCTCGGCGGTCTTCTTGATCTTGTGACCTGCTCCCACCCTAAAACCACAAGAAATACATTTTACTCAAAGTTATCAGAGAGAGAGTGTGTCAAGTCGTGTTGGCAAACAATAAACATACAAATTTCAACATGTTCCAATCGAAAACGTAATCGTAGGTGAAACCCTGCCGATGAAAGAGGTTGCGGAACAGCTGCCTCAGGTAGGAGTAGTCCGGCCTTTCGTCGAACCTCAACGATCGACAATAATTTAAATAGGTGGCGAATTCGGCTTGAAAGAAACAAAACAAAAGCGTTAGACAGAGTAGCATGTTTCTTAGCGTAAGATGTGCCCGCTCCAGCAGCAGAACAAGGGCAGAGTCAAGAAATAGTCTTACGAAAGCACAAAACAAATGCATTTGATAAAAGCAACATGGTAATTTAACACGTTTCTCAGTACAAATGGTGACGCGGCTCTTGCAGCAGGAATAGAGCACAGCGAAGACAGAGGGGCAAAACCAAAAAACATTAATGGACGTCACTTACAAGGCGCTCCATTGCAGAGAACGTCGATGGGTGTGGACATTTTTTTATCACTGATACGCTCATACTTTTGTTGTTTGGTGGCCGCTCGTAGACCCTGCCACGGAAGACTGCCCTGTGTGAAATACATGAGCACATAGCCCAAGGATTCCATGTCATCTCGACGACTCTGTTCTGCAACAAACAAGCAAGAGAGAAAAGCAACCTAAAACCGTAAACCCCATCAGAATGGCCAAAGGAAAAAGAATTTAACCAAACTCGGGCTTACCGATCCCTAAATGCGTGTTTATGCTGGCATAACGAGCCGTCCCCGTCAAATTTTTGTTCTCTCGATAGCATATGTGCTGATGAGTCCTCGTATCTCGGTACTTCTTGGCCAGTCCAAAATCAATTATGTAAACCAAATTGCCCTTTTTGCCAAGGCCCATCAGGAAGTTGTCAGGTTTAATGTCACGATGAATGAAATTCTTGCTGTGAATATATTCGATTCGGCTGATCTACAAAAACAGAAAATGGGACAACACCTTGATCAAAGTACATTGACAAATGGATTAAAGAACGAGTGAGCAAACTACGGCCCGCTAGATGTATTTGTGCGCCGCTAAAAGCTTTACGAACGTTCTGTGGCCCGCCATAAGCCTGATGCGCGGCTTACAATGTGAAACGTTTGCCCACCTCTGGGCTAGAGATACATGTCAGCAACCTATTGACTGACCGAAGGCAGTGATCGATTTCTGGAACAGGTCATCCAAGTCAATAAAACCGCCTATCAACTACCACAGCAGAAACATTTACCAGAAATCAAGATGTCCAGCAAAAAACTAAATTTAATACTCACCAATTGATCGGCTAACAGCAACACTGTCTTTAAACTGAATTTTCTTGAGCAAAAATTGAAAAGATCTTCGAGACTGGGTCCCAGAAGTTCCATCACCATGACATTGTAGTCTCCTTCGGAACCACACCACCTGATCATTGGTATGCCAACTGGTTATCACAAGTAGCAGCAACATCAGCAAGATGGGAAAGGATTGGATTAAAAGAAGGCATTTGATTATGCTAACAAAAAATAAAACTTCACACAGCAATGCAACATATCTTAGGATAAAAAAAATACCTCCTCCTTGCATCATTTTGTAAAACTTGCTCTCTATGTGCAACTGAGGATGCTTCGTCTTGATGCATTCTAATTTGATGGCTACCTCTTCTCCAGTGGAAATATTGGTTCCTGAAATTGGTCAGAAATTAACGATTGAACATCATCAGACTCTCTGGAGGGGGAAAAGCTTGGCGCCAGCCACATTACACAGACGGATTCATAACGCAATTCATCTACTAATACCCGTCGTCGCTGCCACCACTACCACCACAAAAATCCAAAAAGACTAATTAAATAACAGACAACTCCATGGTTCCATCAATTGTGCAAACAGTCAGTCCCTTCCCTTACTGTCTCTCTCACTCACTCTCTCTCCAGCCGTAAGTCGATAAAAGCATGACAGCAGTTCCATTGGCGTATTGACGAACTAATCAATGATTTCTACAAGTCTCGATAACTGCTATAATTCGACATGAGTGACAATTTCTCAACGCCATCAATTCCGAACTTTCTGACCCGGCTATTTACAAATATTATTACTTAACCCTCTCTCAGTAAACATTGGTGCTCAACAAGCCACAAGAACCTCTGAATGACAGCATTTCAAAGAGCCTTACTGGTCAAACTAGGCAAAATTTCTGCCTGCCAACAAACGCGCTTCTCTCTAAGCACGGGCTGATACCGACTCCATCAATGCAGGGCGACATGCTGCGATTTTAAGGCAGACCTTCTTTGTCCTACAGCCAATCTACATTTGAGAAAACGTGGAATCTTAAAATCCCAGGAAAATTATTTGCTAGGCCACTTTTCAAACTGGGTGAAGAGCAACGAAATGACGAAAAAGTGTTCAGAAGCAACGCAACGGGCCGCAGATTCTTGAACTTCAACTCTACTGGAACAGTCTTTCAATGTACCACATTTGGAATTGAACTCTGGTCTCCCGCAAGCCAGACGGAAGTGTCAGTCCCTAACAAGTGGTAGGCAGGTAACAAACAGACTGCCAGTGTTCTCATCTCAAGTGCTTGCTGACAATTACTGATTTCAGTTTTACTTGCGGAGAGGCAATAGTTATCAATTTGATTTGTAGTGCCGCGGAGTGAAACCACCATAAGCGAGCCCTTACTGGGATCGAACCTTGCTGTACCTTGCGCCCACCTGACAGCCCATCGGGTATCAAAAAAAATTCCTCTCAAGGGTCTGAAGAAAAATCCTTGTCTCAGTCCTAGATAGAGCCTGAGCAGTGCAATGAGTTCATGGGACAGACACCGCCAAAAATTTCAAGGATAACCATGACTGGGGAGGTGGGGGTGGGGGTCAATTGCCAGTAAACTGCGTCCGCCATCAATTTCCACTTTTATGGACAAGTGTTTCTCACATGTCTTGATGAGCCTGAGATGCTGCAATGTCAGCGGGGAGACCAGGTACAAAAATAGATTTCGATCTCCAGCAGAACATGGATGACGCAACGAAGAGTACAAAAACAGATTGTGGAACCTTTGTCACGCCGCAAGCTATCAATAACACATGTCCAAGTGTCCATCCCCTTGGTGGTTTTAGGCGGCGCCAAAGCCCTTCTCATCGTTGCGATAACGACAGTGACGTTGATGTTCAAAACCAGCAGAACAACGATTCTCGGCTGTCAATTGCATCTCGCGTGACACTAATGGTCCAACGATCGATCCTTTGATGAAGGACTGATGGAACCGCGCAACATCTAATTACTAACACCCCTAAATAAACAACATGCTCCAATGACCACCATTAGTCCACTAATCAAACAAAAGCTTCAAGAGCTTGAGAATGATAGTTCGAGCTTGGTCGATCTCAGTACATTGCCCCTTCGAGCTGTTGAGTCCAAAATACCCAGGGTTTTCGTCTAAGGCCTAGGTCAATTGCTGTCTGATCAGAATTTGCATGGACAAGCCGTGCATGTGCTTGATACCATGCCCGTCCACAAGTCCAGAACGGCCAATTTGGCTCTGTTCGATATACGATCTTTTTCGGAAGGCGTTTGACTAGTATGAACTTAGTTGCTCATTAAAAGTCGCTGGTGTGCTTGCAAGGCTAGTTACCAAAAGCCGGAAAATGAACCATGGTAAACATAAGAACGTACCGCGATGACGTAGTGACCCCCACTTCGTTTCTCATCTCGGACAGATGATCTCCCAGAACCTTATTTCGTTCTAGACGACCAAAGGGAAGAAGACAGACATGAGGTAACATTACCCTGAGAAACATCAGCTCGAAAGGTTAAAAAAAATGTTCGTGGGAATCGAACTCAATGCAGGTTCCATCATACAGTCTTTTTGGTGATAAAATGCACTCTAGGATCGATCCACAGTCCCTTTCCGTCCTTTCGCTTAAGTAATGGAGGGTCCAAACCTATCTTTGGGACTATCACAATGTCAAGAAGGAACCAATTTGGTTTTGGTGACGGTGACCGTGCCCGTTGGTTGTTGACCCTTGCGGTTGAAGACACTCCTGGATCCATTCACAGTTTCTATCCGGCTTCGGACATAGCTCGAACCGTTAATAGTTTTCGTCTCCACACGTCACACAACACATGTTCTTCTGGCGTCACATAGCAAACTCAATGGGTTCTCTCATGACGTCACCAAATGACTTTTCAATTAGTCATCGGTTTTCCAATCGGCAAACCATGCGGTCTCCATATAGGGCCAGCACTCAAGTCTGCCCCCCCCCCCTTTTTTTTGGTAATTCAACCTCGGCCTCTCTACTCCTGAAGGCAATTCAACCAACGTCGGCGGGGCAAGCTTCTCCACCTGAAAATGTTGCCTCTCTGACTAGAGGTTCACTTGATGCCTGCTCTCGAATGACCCTTGGACGTGGAACCTCCTCTCGAATGGCCCTTG
>JAAFCE010007744.1:10691612-10711505 GCA_013389805.1 Trigoniulus corallinus
GAACCTCCTCTCGAATGGCCCTTGGACGTGGAACCTCCTCTCGAATGACCCTTGGGCTTGCGCACCTGGAGCAGGTTCGAACCTGTACATTGAAGAACTCTAGCTGGGTGGGTTAATCGACACCAGCAAGGAAAACTAGGAATGTGCGACATACCGAACTAGAATCCCCGAGTTCACCCCTCTTTGGACGAAATAAACTACAATTCTCAGTCAGGGTGAACCTACGTTGCACGAACTCAGAAATCGAGCACGTTACCAACTGAGCTAGTGAGGAATTACATTTTTAAGCGACAAAAACTCCAAACGAACATTAATAAAAGCAAGGTGACGATCCACGAACAAACAAACAAAAGATGACAGAACAAACAGTTTGGCGTTTGCTGCTGTTCCAGAGATTCCACCGCCCATCTCAAACAATAAGCACTGATACACGAAAAAGCCACAAACAAACACCAGCGATTTTCTTTTATGTGTCCGATGTGGGATTTGATGAAGGTAACGCGTCAACAATTTTTTGTTTCAGTTTTGTCCACGAGCTTTGACGACACCAGGTTCTGAGGAAAAGTTCGTGCTTGTTCTCCGTGCACTACCTTCATGAAGCTGGCAGAAATTCCACCATTGCAGTGTGCCCATTCTCACCAATACGACTCCCTGCGTGTGCCATGGTCACCGAACAATGGTAATGGGGAGCGGGGCAGAGGAAAAAGTACAAGGGGTGAAAACCGGAAATTGCTGCACCGTACAAACGCCTGCCTAGTGACGAACAAAGAACGAAAGGTGACACGATTTCCCAAGGCTAATCGGCGATTACGGGCGCCCTGGAAACTTCAGTGAGGGATTTACCGTTTTCTAATCCTCCAAATCAAGATTCAGTTTTAGTCGCGTATTGGATATTCACGAGGTCGGACTCTGTCCTGGGTGAGGCCTGTGGCTTCATTCTTTGTAGAAGGCACATACATCCCTTCCGCCGATGAGGAGGTGGAGAAGAGCCAATGACGACGACAGCTGCAGGGAACAACAACCTTGCTAGGCAAAGGAAAAAAGGAGGACGAGATACGAGAGTACATAGCCAGGAGCAGGAATTACGGCTGCCCTCTGGATTGCCTTCAAAGCTGACAGGCAGAAGTAACCCGCCCCTCCAAAAAAACCAAACAATGCGTCTCTAGGTTGGTCTGCACGAGTGAAAATCAAGGCAAAAGATATTTCAAGTCTGCACCTGACATCCTACGTTTCTTCCCCACCAATCAACAACCCTTACCGAAATTTTCCAAAGGCGGACAGTCACCATTGGGCATGAGAAAGCTGACTGACGCTAAAAGAGGGAACCCGTGTCTGTATAACATCCTGGTGTGCATGTGACAGATAAAAATATCGCACTAATAGATCTGTAACCGTCAAAAGACGTCAGAGGCAAGCACCACCAACCCTTTCCTCCTCCTCCTCTTACTCCTTGTCCAACAGCTCCCTCCCTCAAACTCCTGTCACCACAAGTTCTTTTAACTGCGTAGCAAAACCAGTCGGCACAATTTTTATGACCACTACACGTACCACATTCAAAGTTGCACAGACAATGAATTCTAAAATCTCACCACTACCATCTTACTCGACATTTCCGCCATCGTTCATGGCCATCAGAGCATTTTCCTTCAAACCTCAAGGTATTTTTTGCCAACCCAGACATCAGGCCACCTGGATGACACGCCTCGGCAACTGCGCCAGTAGTTCTAGGTTCGATACTGGACCGAGGTGGGTCGGCTTCTTTAGGGCAACAGAGAGAGGCCGCGAGTGTGCCTTCTTTCGGATGAGAAGTAAAACCGAGGTCCCGTGCGCGTGTACGATGGCACTTGCACGTAAAAGAACCCTCTCTACTACGCAACGGGTAGAGGAGACAAAATTTCCAGGTGTAGGAGCTCGCCCCCTGTCGTCGGTAGCATTCCCCAACGAACACTAGGCCGACGATAAATAAGCTTAGAGATGCAGCTTTGGCCGGCAACCGGCTGCAGAAACAACTATGACCAATATATCGCCCTGTGCCCATTCAGAGGCACAAGCTGGGTACCCGACCCTGCCATAGGCGGGAAAAGGGTTAGGAGTTGCTTTAGCCATCAGGCCACCTGGATAACAGTCTGTTCAGGAGCCTACAATAGACAAGAAACGGGAGCACTTCTATTGCCACCCAACACACGTTTCCCACGTAGAAAGGGGTTATGTTCTCTTTTACAAGTGATCTCCTACACAAGTACACAGCTGTGCAGAACCAAAGGCCCGCGCATTCATTCATTTTTCAGAAAGCAAGTACAGTACCAGTTTTGAGAGCCAGAATCAAACCGGGCCACCAAAGACCGATTGGGTCTAATAAAGTGCCCAGTCAGTGCCCTTACAAAGAGCCACAAGATGGTTCTGGCCTGCAGCGTTCAGTTCATGAATGCAGGTTGCATCCTGGTCGAGGTGCGTGGGTTCTTTCAGAACAAAGAAAAATCCCAAGGGCGTCCTGCCACGGGCAAGAACATTTTTTACAACTACTACTAAATCCTTTTTAACCCATGGAGGAGGGGGGGTCGCGAACCAATTTTTGTCCCATTAGGACGAAATTTATCGTCAGCCTACTGTTTATTGCGACACCCATCGAAGCCAGAAGCGAGCTCTTGCACCTGGACCTTAAATCTAAACGTAGCTCACACGTAAATCACATCCGACATAAGGCGAACTAGGGGCCTCTTTCGGAAAACGTCGAACCACCTTGGTCCAGGACCGAACCTAGAACCATTGACGCAGTAGTCGAGATGGGTCGGATGAGAACTCTTTCTACATGGAATAACATTTCGCAAACAGACAAAATCCCCAGGTCTAAGAACTCCCCCGCTGGCGTTGGTAAATAATCTTCAACAGGCCAACATCAAACGCCTAATAACAGGTTGAACGCAGCTAGCGGCCCAAGACGTCAACTTTGGAGACAGAGAGAATCAGGACGGATCCTGCGGTGAGGGGTTATTACCAAAAGCTACCAAGGCCAACTGAAAAACTGCAACGTAATAATAAAACGACAAAATTCTCCCAGGGGCTGTCCGCCAGAAGAAACTCTTAGAGATGAAGAAAACCTTCCGGACAATACAGAAATACCCTGCAGCCAAGTGAACGATGAAAATATCAAACGCCTTTGAAATGTGATATCCGGTTTCGAAAATCAGTCCAGATCAGTACAAGGCTCCAGTCAACCAACCAGATACTTCACGTTATCGTGTCCTCAGAAGAAGAAAAAATTTCTGCTCTGAAATAACCTATAAACACTTGATAGCCTTGATAAAACTGACCTCATCTTTCAGCTGTTCAAAGAGGTGTGGTTCATGGGTCAATGACGTATCCATATCATTGTCCACCATGAAATATCAACGCCATTTGGTTCACGACATCAAGGCTACACACAAAAAAACTTGCAAAATCACTAGCGTCTAACGGAAGAGGCGGAGTCAAAAAAGAAACGTCATACATGAAAATGTCGCGCTTGACTTACCACTATCCAACAAAGTAGAGGCAAAGACTTGCAAGGGTGACCGAGGGTCAACTCCAACACCTAGACATTCGGCACACACATCGCACCATCGCTACAGACCAGTCTCCAACCCCTACACACAAGCCTCGCGAGATCATCTCAACCCGATGACAACTACCAATTATCCTGACAAAGTCAGTAACAGGATGAATTCCTGAGAAGACAGTGCCACAAACCACACACTTGTTCTGAGGCCTGCTGAAAATCACTTTACAGAAATATCTGAATGCCGACAAAGAGGTAGAGAGCAAAAGCAACTCCTAACCTTTCCCCCCGGATTTGGCAGGGCAGGGTACCCATCTTATCCCTTTGAATGGACACATGGGTGATATTTTTCTGTAGTCGGCGTTTTACCTCCCAGTGTCCGGGTCATTCGCCATGTACTTGACTGCAGGTTAGAGATTTATGGCACACAACATTCCAAGCAACTTTGCCAATATATCCGGGGGAACCAGACGCCTGGCTGGGGTGACCCCAGTCAGGGTATGTTCAGCGGACCTGCAGACCCGACCCTGCCACAAGCGGGATAAGGATATGATGATGACGATGCTTAGGTCAGCGGTTCTCAACTGCTGCTCCACTGAGCCCTGGGGCTCCCTAGCAGGATTTTCGAGGCTCCGCGGCACAAAGCACTATGGATCCCTGGGAACCACAAACGCCAGCCGTCTATCTCCATTTCTGCACATGTTTAATTTTTCAATATTGCTTGAATCAAATAGGGGCTCCGGTGAACGAACTGGGTGCCAGGTAAGGGCTCCACCACTCCAAACAGGTTGAGAACCGCTGGCTTAGGTGATCTGAGCAGCTGTACTTTGTGCCTTTATTTCATCATAATTATGTCAGGTAACGCATAACAAACATGGTTGGAGACTTCGAGGTACCCAAAAATTACCGTGTGACACCGGCTGCCGACCAAAGGGGTCGAGCTACTAGCCCTGGGAATTTTGCCTCATCTACCCGTTGCACTACAAAGACGGTTCCGTTTACGTGTAAATATTTCGGTTTTACTTCTCATCCGAAGGAAGCTAACCTACATCGGGCTAGTATCGAACCTAGGAACCACCAACCCAGTTATCGAGTACGCTACCTACCGGCTGGTACAAGGAGGTAGAGTGGGCGTCCCTAAACGCGGAAGTCTGGTCGAGCAAGAGACATTTTTAGTATACCATCAAACCATCAGCCTGGACTGGAATTGAACCGGTTTTCTTCAGTTCGTACAGTGACACGTTCGTATTCCATGTAGGAAAGTCTCTACAGGCGGAATGACAGTCCTCTTCTCTCCCTCCTGAAGGTCGAAGGACAGCACTCTGGGAGCGACAAAGGATGCTTGCTTGCTTGTTGGTGTTTTAGGGCCCTTCAACTACGAGGTCATTAGAGCCCCGTCCACTGTGTAGTTCTGATGCAGAGACTGCACAGACACTACACTAATGCGACGATTATTTGGTATTAGCAGTACCCTGTTTTCCCAAGCGGCCACCCATGTCAGTACTAACTGGGGTTGCGCTGCTTAACTTCAGTGCTCAGACGAGAACTGGTGTGTCCAACGCAATTCGCCGCTGCCATAGCGACAAAGGAGACTGCTAGATTCAAGTTCCTTTGGGTCCAAGAATAGATAAGGACTCAATCGTTGATTTGATTTCTTTGATTAGTTTGTGGGTTGGGGTGTAAGCCAGGCAGCCATAACAGGTTAACCCCTTAGGAGGCTGCCCGTGGGAGATGAGGAGGTAGGTGAAAGGAGGAGGAAGAGGGTTAATTTGCAGCACCCAACGTTCTTTACCAACCACCCAAGTTGGTATTGACGTGGGTGTGCGCTGCTTAACTTCAGTGATCTAACGGGAACTGGTGTGTCCAACGCAACTTGGCCACACTGAAAGAAACTCTCAGGACAGAGGCTGATGAATGACAACCGAACTATGCATATATAAATAGGCTCCTTTTCGGCCTTCTAGGCCAGGGCCTACTTCATCGGTAGAAGAATTCGCCATTGCAGGACGAAAGCACTCATACTAGTAACCAGCGCCGGCACCACAAACTAAATGTGACAACAGACAACGCGCAAGCAATGTCGTCCAAATAAAAACAAAATTTCCACTCGTCACATCTTTTTATGAATGACCCATACGAACGTCAAGGGCAACCCACGTCACTCCACCTCAAAATCAAATATTTACGACCCTCGTTAAGCTACCTTGGAGGTTGCAGTTAGAGAGGCCACATTATAACCATTCTGGACACACATCCCAGGCACACAATGCTGACATAAATCACAATAACAAATTGCCTAATTATAACTACTAAACTAAAAACGGCTGTCTTCATCATGTTTATTTAATGAAGGCCCTATAAATAAATGCACTCTGGTCCGAAATCTGCACTTCACCCAGTTCCTGAAGATCCCTTAAAAGCCCTTTGTGCAGTCCTAACTAGAGTGACCCTACGATTTTCTGATTACAGGTTCCACCCACACAAAGGCCACGTTTGTTTGATTATTTAAGGTGGGCGGCCTCCCTAATCATCGTCATTAACCCTTTCCTCCCACCTATGGCAGAGTCGGGGATCCATTTTGTTCCCACTGAAGCACATGAGCGATCTGTTGCACGATATTTTAACCCAGGCGGCGCTCTCCAACATGTGGATATTTTACTGTCCGTATAACAACGGGTTCGTTTCCGTGCACAGCTTTACTCCCCACCCGAAGGGGGAGCGGCGAGTTGCGTTGGACACACCAGTTCTCGTCTGATCACTGAAGTTAAGCAACGCAAGCCCAGTTAGTACTGACATGGGTGGTCGCTCGGGAAAGCTGGGTACTGCTAATACCCAATAATCGTCGTATTAGTGTAGTGTCTGTGCAGTATATGCATCAGAACTATACAGTGGACGGGTCTCTAATGACCTTGTAGTTGACGGGACCTTAAAACACCAACAAACAAACAACAAACCCACCCGACGGAAGGGGCACTTGGGCCTGCCTCTCCGTCAGAAAGAAGTCAAATCACTTCAGTCCAGGATCGAACTTGTAACCATGGACTTACGAGTCAAGTACACAACTAACGAACCACCGAATGGATGATTTTCATCGAGGAGGGTGGGGGGAACCCTCTTATTTGTTTGTTGGTATTTTAGGGCCCTACAACTACAAGGTCATTCGAGCCCCGTCCACTGTGTAGTTCTGATGCAGAGGCTGCACAGACACTACACTAATGGGACGATTTTTGGATACTAGCGGTACCCAGTTTTCCCAAGCAGCCACCCACGTCAGTACTAACTGTGGTTGCCTTGCTTAACTTCAGTGAGGAGGTAACCCTCACATTTGACTCCCTGGCGGGCAAAATCGGCTTCAGTCCAGGGCCTAAACAGATCCTGCCCGAAAGACATCAAATCCAGGACGAAATACACACCACGCGAAACTACCCCAGGCCGATGGCCTCTCTTTTAGGCAAGAAAGAGGAGGGAGTCCTGCGGTCTACACGGAAAAGCTCGGCCTACCCATCCTCCTCTTCTTCTTACCCATCGGTAAATGGCCCTCAAGAGTTGAAAAGCCGGCATAAAGTAACCCAATAAGACCATTATCTCGTTCAAAGCAACTCCTAACCCTTTTTGCCGCCTATGGCAGGGTCGGGTACCCATTTGTCCCTCTGAATGGACACAGGGTGATATATTGGTCATAGTTTTTATTTTCTGCAGCCGGTTGCCGGCCAAAGCTGCACCCCTACGCTTATTTATCGTCGGTCTAGTGTTCGTTGGGGAATGCTACCGACGCCAGGAGGCGAGCTCCTACACCTGGAAATTTTTGCCTCATCTACCCGTTGAGTAGTAGAGAGGGTTCTTCTACGTGCAAGCGCCATCGTACACCCACACGGGACCTCGGTTTTACTTCTCATCCGACAGAAGGCAACTCGCGGCTTCTCTCTCGCCCGAAAGAAGCCGACCCACCACGGTCCAGTATCGAACCTAGAACTACTGGCGCAGTTGCCGAGTGAGCTAACCACTACGCCACCGCGGCGGGTCAAGACCATTATCTCGTTCGTCAAACAAAAATTAAAATATAATAGTTAGTGACGTAATGAAAGAAACCACTCAAGACTGTGGTCCAGACGAGAGGGTGGGTCACCCCGACAAGTCCATCCTTCAATTTTAATGACGTCCTGTACACAGAGACTAAAAAAAAGACACGCATGAGAGATATTCCAAATAAAAAACGTGACCAGTCAGACAATAGCGTACCTGTTCGTGATCAAATTATTTACCGAGGAACAAAAAAATTTTCATTTCCGTTTTAGGACCTAGGATGTTCACCTGTACGCTTCCTTCGGACACAAGACAACCTGGTGACACACAGGACACCCACTCACCCTAGCGACAAATTCCACTTAACATCGTCCGTTTCCACATCGTCACCACTACCACTAACCTGTTTTCAAGAAGGCATGCGCAGAAGAAATAAACAACTGCGCCTATGGCAGGGTGGCCTTCCATTATTGACCCATTGGGACACATCACCGATGGGGTGGACGGTATTTTTACGCACCCCGCTGCCAACCTATTTTGATTCGTTGGTGCACTTCGAACACCAGGGGAGGGGCGAGCCCCTATACCTAAATATTATGATAAACTACTCCTAAAGTAAGGGTGGTTTTCTGTACAAGGTGACACAGGGCCACACCTTTACTTCCCCTCCGACGGAAGGTGCACTGGGGGCGATTTTTGGGTATTAGCAGTACCCAGTTTTCCAAAGCGGCCACCCATATCAGTACTAGCTGGGGTTGCGCTGCTTAACTTCAGCGATCAGACGAGAACTGGTGTGTCCAACGCAATTCGCCACTCCCTACTCAGCGTAGAAAGGGGTCGTTACCGCGTAGTGGTGACGTCCTACACATCCACGAGAAATCCCCACTCGCAAAACAAGTCGGGGATCGAGCCTTTAACAACGGACTTACGAGTCAGATACCATACCACTGTGCCATCCGTGCAGAAGGAAGTGGACAAAACCAACTGACAGATGGGGAATGAAGGGTGAGAATTTGGCAGACGAACCCCGCTGTAGGCGGCAGAAGGGCATAATAAATATGCAGTACAGCAGGGCCGCGTTCGTTTTACCCCGGAACCTTAACGGGCAATCCGACTCCTCTAATCAGTTGTTTTACTACTACCTGTTCTGAATTAATGGCCAAATCAGCCTAATTAATAAGAATCAAAATGGCCAAATTCAAATCAACAGTGTAGAAGGGGGTCAACCACCAGTGAAGAGGTCAGTGAAGCGCACTCGAGCGTTATTCAGGCCATGCCAATGTCTCTTCTCAACATGTAACGGAGCACCGTATAGTGCCACCACCTCTGCATTCGGGAATATCTCAGCGCAACTAAAATTTGAAGGACAAAGGGGAAGGGGGTCGGAGGTCAAGATGGTCTGACTGATTTTATTATTCTACCCGTCATCATTCTCGCGCTTCCAGCAGACACCCAATACCCTCGAGTATTTCGCATATGGTTCTCCTCTGGTGGGTGCAGAGCTGATTTAAGCAACCTGCCAAACTCACTCTAAAAGGTCCCACTGCTACCCACAACCTACACCCCTACTCGTTTATCTATCGCAGGATTTCAACCGTCACAGTGAAATATGGCAAGACCGAGATATCAGAAAAAACAAAACAGTAGCCTGAGGGGGAGGGAGCCATTGACGGGCCACCAAAATGGGACTATAAAAAAAACGGGGGGGTTGGCCCGCCGTGGGGATGGAACTCGCGCATCACCAGTCAAAACGGTTCCGTGACTTCACAACAGCTTCAGAACTACAAGAACCACGCAAAAGTCAATATACCCGACGAAAAGGTGCGAAGGAGAACGCTCAACCCCTTGGTATACGGAAATATGTAACACCTTTCCACTCTCATCTACCTGTCGCGTGATTCTGCCTGTCATCTTATGACGTCATCGCATGCCACAGGAGTAGATAGCCACCTTAAATTCGGTATCCACACCTCAAATTTAAAGCCGTTATCAACATTACTACGGAGTAAACATTTGTACGTCATACAGTAAACAAAAAAAATCAAGGTGGGCGGATGGGATTAGAGTGTGGAGTGAGGTACTACACCTGAGAATTTTGGCCAACAGCACGCCGCCTTAGAAAGGGATCCTTTCTCTGCAGTGGCATCCAACGAAAGCATCACCCGAAAGCCAGAATCGAACCTGCAACCACTACCTCACGAGTCCAAAGTCCCTGACGTGGGACACTTTTTCTTCAACCACGCCAGAGGGCGACCCCCTACTTTATGTAGTAACGGTTCTTTTCTGTGTTAGGGTAACGTCGTACACACGATAGCACCTGAAAAAGTTTCACGAAAGCAATTCGCAGTTCAATTCCGCTCCAGGCTTCGGTTTGGACACACAATCCACCAACCAGGTAACAATCAAATTCTGACCTTCCTCGGGTCGCTTCAATAACCCCTCTGTGCAGTCCAGAGCAAGCACAGATGGAGGAGAGAAAAAGACAAAAAGGAGGTACAACGGATGGTGCCAAAAGCAAAAGACTTTCATTTACAATCCCCGAATTTCCCAAGGACCCAAAAACAACCTATAAAGGTGAAAGGAGAGTCGGGGGAGGAAGGGGTGTTGGGCAGGTAGCGGTGACAAAACAAGTCCCGCAGCTGCAGACATAAAGGTTAATGCCAATTTCGACTAAAAAAAAAAAATACGACTGAAAAGTGTCCAAACTTCGTTTATGGTCAACCGCACATTGTTGTCCACTTCACCCCAAGTCGAACAATAACTCTTTCGTGTCCCTACTACCCTCTTTACCTCCCTGCAACTCCAAAAACAGGGTCAAGCTCAACATTGCTAACTTTATAGCCTTGAAAACAAAAATTTTTTTTCGAAACTCCAGTTTGAAAAGACACCGACAAACACGATTTGTAAAATATATTTCATTTCCGGTCTGAAATTGCAACATTCACAGAGGCATCACGAAATTCTTCAATCCAAACTTGAAAAACACGAAAACGTCACATTATTCGCCATATTTTGACAGGTCATGATCGTTAATTCGTCATAAATTAAAAAAAAAAAAGATTAAGAGGGTAACGTGCTCGTAAACCTGGGACCTTTGTCAACATATTGGGCAACAGGCCAGGACCGAACCCTCACTACCAAACTCAGTATCATCAAACATGCTACCAATGACAGTCCGAGTCTACCAGGGGGGGGGGGGGGCTGTTGACCACCAGACGCCAGAACTATGTTTAGACAGTAACTTACCGACTCCAGAGGAAAAAGGGAGCGGCGAGTTGCGTTGGACACACCAGTTCTCGTCTGATCACTGAAGTTAAGCAACGCAAGCCCAGTTAGTACTGACATGGGTGGTCGCTCGGGAAAGCTGGGTACTGCTAATACCCAATAATCGTCGCATTAGTGTAGTGTCTGTGCAGTATATGCATTAGAGCTATACAGTGGACGGGTCTCTAATGACCTTGTAGTTGACGGGACCTTAAACTCCAACCAACAACAACAACAACCAGAGGAAAAACAAGGGAAAGGGAGGGACGGGGCGCGGTCCTACACACCTGAGAATTTTGCCGGCCTACACCTAAATTTTTCTACACGTAGAAATGGTTCTTTCCCCTATACCAGCGATTCTCAACCATTTTTTTCGTCACGGTACATTTTTAATAATTTAAAAATTTGGCGGCACACTCACAACGACACATATCAGGGCACACAAACGCCAAATATATAAGTTGTAACCTAACCCTATGCAAAAGCAAATACTGAACCGAGGTGGGTTAGTTTTTTTTTTGGGCCAGAGAGAGAAGACCTGAGTGCACCTTCTTTCGGATGAGAAGTAAAACCGAGGCCCCGTGTGGTGCGCGATGGAATCTGCACGTCAAAGAACCCTATCTATTATGGAACGGGTAGGGAAAGCAAACTTTCCAGGTGTAGGAGCTGGGTTCGGTGGAATGCCCCAACGAACAGTACAAAGATGATAAATAGCTTTGGTCAGCAACTGGCTGTGGGAAAACACTGTCCAACATATCGCCCTTTTGTTCACTCAGAGGGACAAGATGGGTACCCTACCCTGCCATAGGCAGGAAGAAGGATAAAGGTACTGTACTTGTAACCTAGCCCTATGCACACATCAAGCGGGTGACTAGTAGACTAAACTACTACATGACTTTGTTAGCCAGTAGTGAGAACTGTAATACTAATGCCCATTGGTTCAGCCTGTCCCTCCTAGGAAGGCTTGAACTGCTTCCCTGACGTCACTTCTGCATGGGTATTCGAAGTGGCGGCACATTTCATGAATCTCGTGGTACACTAAAGCGCCGCAGCACAGTGGTTGAGAATCGCTGCCCTATACAGTGGCGACACGGTTGACGCCCTAAACGGGGCTACGACTAAACTCGTAAACGACGCACCTGCTCCTTTTCTTCCCTCTTGTCCTAAGGAAATCACCTCCACCCACCTCAGTGAGAATCGAGCCTGTATCCATCCACATAACGTTAGGCTCACTATCATCATCATTCCCTTATCCCGCCCTTGGCAGGGTTGGACAGCGGCGAATTGCGTTGGACACACCAGTTCTCGTCTGATCACTGAAGTTAAGCAGCGCAACCCCAGCTAGTACTGACATGGGTGGCCGCTTGGGAAAACTGGCTACTGCTAAGACCCAAAAATCGTCGCATTAGAGTGGTGTCTGTGCAGTCTCTGCGTAAGAATTATGCTGTGGACGGGGCTCTGATGACCTTCGTAGCTGAAGGGCCCTAAAACACCAACAAACAACATTGGCAGGGTTGGGTCGGCGGGTTCCAGCTCTCCACTTCCCCTATCTCCCACCAGATCCTCGTCCAGATCCCACGTCTGCTTTCGTCTCTCCCTGCCCCGGGGTGCTTTCAACCACCTGCTTTCCGCTAATGGACCTAAAGAGCTCCTCCTCCCCGCTTCTCATTACGGGCGCATACCACCTCAATGACGGCTAGGCATAGTTCGAGTTGATCACCAGGTGGACAGTAGAGGGCGCCCTGAGACAGAATCCAGACTGCGCAGTTTCGAATTCACATAAGCCTAAAAAATTCGATAAGGGGAATATGAAGAGTTGAAAATTATTTCCAAAAGCTGCAACTTGGTGTCAAAGGGTGTGTGTGCATCATTGCCCCCATTCACAACTCAGTTTCCGCTACAGAATACTGGTTTTAAAAGGGGTAACAAGGCTTAATCAACCGTTTCAATTGAATTAGCTTTAATTATGAGACGAAAATCGGTATAACAAAAAATTAGATGAAAAATTTCGCAAAGATAACTGAACGGGAAAAAAATAACACAATAGCTACGAAAATAATAATAATAATAATTGTACTACATATAAAAATGAAATAATTGCTAAACAGAAGTTCGGAACTTTGTGATAACATGGGGGAAGGGTGGAGTTTACTGTACTCTTCTTGCATCTCATTCAAGAGCCAAAAACAAAGTTTACCAAGTAGGTTGAACAACAAACAGCTCAAAACATTTCTTGTCATGCCCTCGATTTCCTACTAAACTAAAACACTTATCCAATAATCTTCCCCTCTTTTTTGCATCAAAAATATGAGACCATGGTGCCTGTAAAAAGGAGAGACAGAGGGTAAAAAGTATTAATGAAATTCAACTGTCGAAAGGTAATTTTTTCTTCTAAAAAAAATTTCCACTTGAAGAATAATATCCTAGTTAATAATAATCTTTACGATCTAGATATATCTCTTTGCCCTCTTCCCCCTTTTCTTTATTACTCCATTTCTGATGAGGAAATTTCTTGTGTTCCTCAAAATTTCCTCTTCAACTTGCCTTGCACTTCTTGCAACATTAGCTCATATTCTTGAAACCTTGCAGGACAGACACAGGTCGATTTCTAACTCACTTCTCAAGAAAAAAAACAATAATAAGGAAAGAACGTTTGGAAGAGTAGATCCTCAAACTCCGAATCGGGTGCTCAAAGTACCCTGCAAGGGTAGGTGATATCTCAACCCAAATTCCCATCAAGTCTCTCTCCAGTTCCAGGTAGTCTTGTTAACACATCTTGACTTTTGAACTCCAGCGACCAGAGCTGCCCTGCTCAGCTGAACCCGGAATCCTAAATTATGCATTAGTCAGGTCAAAACACTATTTACCCCCAACGATAGGGTTAATGAGCACTTACATACAGGCTTTACTTCTCATCCCGAGGGGAGGAAATCGCCAACCTCGACCAGGATCGAAACTGCCATTCTCGTTATCGCGCCATCGAGGTTAGTGGCCATAGTGGTCAACATTCCACACATCCATGCCTATCGAGAACTTGAGCAGCCAAGTTGCGTTGGACACACCAGTTCTCGTGAAATTACTGAAGTTAAGCAGCGCAAGCCCACGTTAGTACCAACATGGGTGCTACAAATTTCCCCTCTCCTACCTCCTCATCCCCCGCGAGCAGCTTCCTAAGGGCTTGGCCAGCTATGGCTGCTTGGCGTACTCCCCACCCCATGAATATATATATATATATATATATATAGAGTAAAGGGAGAGGAACGCTACAGTATAACAACCGTCCTTACCTCATAGATCAAACTAAGGCCAATTTTAGGAAAAGACTTTCATTCTACCTGGTAAAGGAGTCCACCTTCAGGTGCCAACAGCAAAAGTATGTGCACATTTCACAAAGCTGTCCTTCAATAACGTTGAAAGCTGTTAAAAATAATTTGATTTACTAAACCTAGATCACTTTAAGGTGTACTTTAAACAAAAAAAAAGTCCCATGATCAATTTTACCTGTCGCCGTCCCACACCTGTACTCCCCAAAATTCGTTTATCGCAGCTGACAAAGCTGTAATGTGTACTGAAGTTCCCAAAGGAACACTATAGAGCTGGCAGAATTTGTAGTAGGCCAACTACTACGACAGGACAGCCTAGAGAGGCCTCCCCAACTTCATCGGACAAAGGAATTCAATCGAGGACGTGACGTCAAACAGCACACAATGCACAGCAGATGGTCAGCCGAGCAGCATGTCAATGAACGACTCCACAACTGGGAACTGGAGTTGGAGGGGGAAACCACCAAACAATTGGCTTGGGTTATTAGTAACATCGCTGCTGAAGGCCATTCACCAACGAACGACAACAGGGGAAAGTAGGTGCGCTCCTTCACCTGTTAATTTTGTATTTAGCTTCCTTCACGTACAGGTGACATCGTGCACAACTCATACAATGTTAAGGCATTACTTCCCCACCCGAAGCGGAGGGTACACCTGGAACTTCGTCCTGGCCAAAAAGAAGTCAGTTACTCAGCTCCTGTTACTGGACCAGCAACCATGGACTCGCGGGTCAAGGCGGGGGGGGGGGGGGTCGGATACCAAGCAAACTATTCACCATTTCATAAATCAGAGTCACGTAAATAATGTCTACTCCATCTTGAGTCCAAGTGCGTCCCCCAACAGTTCAGTGTGTCAAAAATCGCAAACAAGAAGTTCACCAGTTAAAAACTATGAGATAACCACATGACAGTTCCTACAGGTGTGTACCCGTAAAAAATTTCGGCGAGGAACAGGGGGGTCCCCTTAAACTTTTGTCCCTGAGCTGCCACTTTTAATTCATTGTGCACTTCTGTAACAAACTGTTTCTCTCATTGGTCTATTTTCCTATAGGTACGTTGAAACTTTCGGGAAGAAGGTACTACTCCCCTGGTTACCTACGAATGTCAAGCAGACAAGTTACAACTCGGTTCTCTCCAAGTCCGAATCCTACCAGAGACAAAAAGAATTGTCATATTTATCCACAGGGACCTTTGAAAAAAATGAGGTAAAAAACAGGTTAAAGAATTATTCTTGTGAGAGAGTTAACCGTCATCAATTTAACCATTTTGTCACTTGACTGAACAGTTGAAACTTTCCAGGTGACAAAATATTTAAAAAAACATCTCAGACCGGTGTTAACATGTCGACGACAGCTTCGAGGGAGAGAGAAAGAGAGAGGTCAAGACAAGACTCTCAAAGTCGATAATGATTATGTAAAGCTTCACGTAAAGATACAAATAAGTGGTTAAAATGTTCAATCGAATTTGTCAAGATGACAACAAATCTAATCTCCCGCAATCTACACATCAATAATTAGAAATGAATCACCCACACTACAATATCGAGTCAATATCCTCTCTCTCTCTGAACTACGACAATTGAAAAACTGCCAGAAGGATCCTGAGATAATAAAGACGATTACAACCGCAAGGTGGGAAGGGTTCGAACTGTGACTCAAACCCCTCACACAGGATCAAAACCAACAAGGTGATTAAAACTATCACAGTCACGAGTGTGAATTTGTTGTCTCAATCATCAGAAATGTGCTTCTTTCCTATGTAAACACACCCACCCCGTTGATGACAACCACTGTTGCCACCTGGATGACAATGATTTGACAATTCTGGTCTCCAAAACGCACATCCTCCCAAACCTGCCATCATCAAGTACGTGTGTGTGAGTGTGTGACAACCAAAATTAATGACCCACAATGAATATTACACGCCAATCATATTTCATTTGGCGTCATAATCAAACTGCATGTGTACAACTGAAAATGTTTCAAAGTTCGGACGACACATTAAATTATTTCAATGTGTAAAAATATATGCATGGGGGAAGAGTGGAGCGGCACCACCCTAATACACTTTTTCCTCTTTCTTTCTGCTGTTACTAATAGTTGTTATATCTTATTTCCTATTATCTTAGGGCGTGAATAAGAATTAAAGTAGAAAAAAAAGAGGAGCCTACAAATATGAAGATAGAGTCTTCGTGAAACCACCACCCCATCACCACCACATAAAAAAAGTTACAAATTTTTTTTTTTTGCTTCTTCCCTCGATAACGCATATGGGAACCTCCCACCATTCAATTACGTATCGAAAATTTACACCGTTTTTAAAAATTTCTTCGACTTGAGTAAACACGTAATTCATTCCTCTCTCCCCCCACACACACAACAACTAAACCAAATTTATATTTCCTTCGCTTCCCCTAATCTGAAAACTACGAATATTCGACCATTGTCTTCCGTCGACATTTTTCCAACTTCTAGATGTGTAAATCTAACAACGAAACGTTCAAAGTAATTAGTTTTTCATATCTAAAAAAAGCATAAACGCATACACGTATCATTTACGCATTAGGATTTTTCCTCATCCCTTTTTTTCCTTCACGGCATTTCAGCCCATTTCTTAAATAACACAAACACACTATGTGGATTTAAATCAAAAGTTGATATTCATAAGCTTCTCGCACAAAACGCAATCGTTTCATTCTAAATATCAAATAGTAAAAATATAATCATTTAGATCACTATCATTCAAGTAGTAGTAGGAATAATAGTAATTTTTCTTTCTTTCCGCATTTGAAATCATCTCAATAATGATGAAACATCGACTTAAAAGATTCAAGTGAGTGAGACAAGACTACATCCAAAACACACACACAATGAAAAGTGGCAGTTCCAATTGCGAGTTTTTTCATGACTCGGATTTTTTGCAAGGATTAATAACTTACCTAGATAGATGTCTCCGAAGGATCCACTTCCTATTTTCCGTCCTAATCGATACTTGTTTCCAACCCTTAGTTCCATTTCGGCTGAAAATGTCACAAACCAAATTAAATCGTAGAGGTGTCTAAGGAACCATAGTCGTCGCCATATTGCTTTCCCCAGTGTATCACTAGTTTAGGCGTTAAAAAAGATGATCCCATTCCTCAATGTATCCGTCACTTTGCAGTCGTCATCTCATTCACTTACCAAATAAGACTCCTTCGATAACATCAAGAGTTCAATAATTACACTTTGAGGTTTTCAAAAGACTCGATATGGACACGGAAAAACACATACAATCCAAGGATTACGTTGGATTTTCCAAACGTCCACACTCACCGACCTTCCCTCACCACCATCGTGATTCTGAAAAAAAAAGAGCTCCCGTTCGAATAGCGCACTCATGTTCGATCACATCGCTCAACAGCGCTCACACACGTGTTGTGGAACACTGTTACGCTAGATCCTGAGTCGCACATGCATTTGATTGGCCAGCCGTATTTTTTTTTTCCTAATTAAAATCATGAAATTTGGGCGAGCAACTTTATATTAGGTAACAACGTTGCCCCAACTCTAAACGATATACCTGACATGTGAATTAATTTATAATTTCTGAAACTAATTCTGACTTGGTCTTAAGGCCCTTAAAGTCTCCCCCCCCCCTATACACGTTCAGTTTTATCTTCAGTACTAACTGTTCAGTTCAAACTGTACAGTTAGATCGCTACGTGTGTGGGGAAATCTCATCGACTCCTCAGTTAAAATTGTTTAACTGAAGATCTTTTGGAGTGGCAAAAAATTTAACTGCGCAGTTGAACTCAACTTCATGTGTGTGGCGTTAGCTTCAGTCCAATTGTTGTTTGTTGGTGTTTAAGGCCCCGTCAACTACAAGGTCATTAGAGACCCGTCCACTGCATAGTTCTAATGCATAAACTGCACAGACACTACACTAATGCAACGATTATTGGGTATTAGCAGCACCCAGCTTTCCCGAGCGACCACCCCTGTCAATACTAACTGGGCTTGCGTTGCTTAACTTCAATCCAAACTGTATAATCTTCCCTCTTCAGTCCATTTGTTTGTTTGTTTGTTGGTGTTTAAGGTCCCGTCAACTACAAGGTCATTAGAGACCCGTCTGTTGTATAGTTCTAATGCATAGACTGCACAGACACTACACTAATGCGACGATTATTGGGTATTAGCAGTTCCCAGCTTTCCCGAGCGACCACCCATGACAGTACTAACTGGGCTTGCGTTGCTTAACTTCAGTGATCAGACGAGAACTGGTGTGTCCAACGCAACTCGCCGCTCCCTCTTCAGTCCAAACTGTATAATAGAGTATGAGGGGGGGGGGGGTTATCAATAAAAGACGACACGGTATTTTATAACAGACTGCAATGATGGTTAAACTCTATAAAAAAAAAGGACGTCCACTAGTCATGACCTCCCCCACCCCTATGTCACTTATTGTCCAACATTGCATTACTCCCCTCCCCCATAAAGCGTGACATCCTTTATGGACGTCCCCGTAGTTCAGAAGGCATAGTATGTGTGGCGCAGTGGCAAAAAGCAAAAGCAACTCCTAACCCTTTTTCCCGCCTATGGCAGGGTCGGGTACCCATCTTGTCCCTCTGAATGGACATAGGGCGATATATTGGTTTTTTCTGCAGCCGGTTGCCGGCCAAAGCTGCACCCCTACGCTTATTTATCGTCGGTCTAGCGTTCGTTGGTGAATGCTATCGACGCCAGGGGGCGAACTTCTACACCTGGAAATTTTTGCCTCATCTACCCGTTGCGTAGTAGAGAGGGTCCTTTTACGTGCAAGTGACATCGAGCACCCACACGGGACCTGGGTTTTACTTCTCATCCGAAAGAAGGCACACTCGCCGCCTCTCTCTCTCGCCCGAAAGAAGCCAATCCACCTGGGTGCAGTATCAAACCTAGAACTATTGACGCAGTTGCCGAGCGTGCTAACCACTACGCCACCGCAGCGGTATTGGGAATCGAACTGTGCTGTGCGTGTGTGGCAAAATCTCTCTCTCAGTTTTAACTGATACTATTTCTCAACAGTTTGAACTGAAGATAAAACTGATCGTGTATGGGGGGGGGCTTTACGAATAGGCACAAGGGGTGGAGAGGACTATTCTACACTTACGTCCACCGGAAAACAGAACAATCATCGATTGAACAAGTTTAATTAATCGATTTATTCTTGTATTCATGACTAAACTTGTCTACTTCTTTGTTAATTACGCGTAATGTTTGTAGGTCTTCGCGAAAGACACACTGAGAAGGTTATGCACGGATTGGGTTTTGTGTCTATTTACGAGTGACCCTCACGGCTCCATTCTAATCGCTTTATTTCGTTTCTTCAGTAGTCACTCACTCGTGCTTACGAACACGTCAAAGGAGTGCATTTGTAGTTATTATGTAAGGGGGGAGAGAGAGAGAGCGATATTTGCATCGATTTTCGTTGTCTCGGGTCGCGTACGATATACATGTTTCTGGCCTAAAGCAAAAAAAAAACATAAAAAGTCACATACAGTAGTATGAAAGGGATAATACGAGAATCGAGCGATTGTGTTTGTTAATCGTCGCAGTTTTCGCTTGGAAACGCATTGCCCCATGCACTCCGATGCATCTTGCCATGATCTTTTCCGAACTGAAATTTTTACAGTCGCAGATTTCTCGACATCATTCCAAACCCTTTTCCATCTCCCTGACATGGTCGGGAGCGACGAGTTGCGTTGGACACACCAGTTCTCGTCTGATCACTG
>JAAFCE010007744.1:10711515-10734546 GCA_013389805.1 Trigoniulus corallinus
GTAGTGTCTGTGCAGTATATGCATTAGAACTATACAGTGGACGGGTCTCTAATGACCTCGTAGTTGACGGGACCTTAAACTCCAACAAACAACAAAAAACTGACATGGTCAGCGTATCCATTTGTCCCGTTGGTACCTTGCAGCACTTTTTTTCACCAATGCAGCCAAGTTGCGTTGGACACACCAGTTCCCATGAGATCACTGAAGTTAAGCAACGCAAACCCACGTTAATACCAACATGGGTGGTTTGGTAATGAACGTTGGGTGTTGCAAATATCCACTCTCCTTCATCCTCTTAACCTACCTCCTCATCTCTCGTGAGCAGCCTCCTAAGGGTTCGTAGGGAGCGACGAGTTGCGTTGGACACACCAGTTCTCGTCTGATCACTGAAGTTAAGCAACGCAAGCCCAGTTAGTACTGACATGGGTGGTCGCTCGGGAAAGCTGGGTACTGCTAATACCCAATAATTGTCGCATTGGTGTAGTGTCTGTGCAGTCTATGCATTACAACTATGCAGTGGACGGGTCTCTAATGACCTTGTAGTTGACGGGACCTTAAACACCAACAAACAAACAAACAAAATCCTAAGGGTTCGTCCTGTTATGGCTGCTTCGCTTACTCCCCAACCCACGAAACTAATCCAGGAGGGCGAGCTCCTGCAGTCTGCACGCCTGCAGATACTCCATGTAGTCAAGAGCTCTTTTGTGCATAGTAGTGACATCGTACCAGAGGCGGGTCGGGGGGAGGGAAGAGCACTTCAAAAAATGTGCGCCCCAAATATTTTTAAATATTCAGAATCCCTTATTATAAGTCTTCCTAGAAATTACAATAGGTCCTCTACTACCATTTAGACAATGTCCTATCTTCAGTGGTTTAGCCAATTGCAGATTGGGCTGGCAGTATAGAAATGGGAATTGTGCATCAGTTGAAATATGCGCCCCATTGAGGCACCGAGGGGAGGGGAGGGAGCAATTGCTGCATTGCTCCCCCTCTGTGGATCCGCTCCTGCATCGTACGCCCCACATGGGACCCTCTCTGACGGAAGCCACCCGCCTCGGCGAGGATTGAACCTGCAACTAACGAGCCATGAGTCAATTGCTGTTGTTGTTTGTTTGTGTTTTACGGCCCTTCAACTACAAGGTCATGAGAGCCCCATCCACAGCGTAGTTCTAATGCAGAGACTGCGCAGACACTAGACTAATGCGACGATTTTTGGATACTAGCAGTACCCAGTTTTCCCAAGCGGCCACCCATGTCAGTACTAGCTGGGGTTGCATTGCTTAACTTCAGTGATTTGACGAGAACTGGTGTGTCCAACGCAACTCGCCGCTCCCGCCATGAGTCAAACTTTCAAGCAGAGGTCCTGGGTGATGTACGGTCCCAATGAAACTCAGGGGGCAGGAAGTTCTACAGGTCAATTGGCTAAACCAACCACAGATCAATGTTGACCAGAGGGAAGCAGTGATATTTGGAACAGTTGTGGGAAATAAATTAAGAGATACGCTGAAGAGGTATGGGCATGGAGCATGTCATGATGGGGTCAAGATGGGAGAGGAAGAGTGGGTTAGGTCCATCACAAGGATGGTGATAGACCTAAATATAGGTGTTGAGAAATGTGACAATCAATAGGAAAGAAAGGCTAAGAAGTAACAGAGCCCACCCCTCATTAGACGGAATAAACATTTAGTTATATTGACGGTAATAACCGATACACATTCACATCCCGGATTTTACCATGTTATTTTGACGGCGGTGTTTCAACGGATCGAACCCACAAAAATTGAGACTTCAGAATGAAATTTCAAAGGAGAGAAGGTTCGGCTCTGGGTATACCCGGCTCTGACCCCCTCATAATCTACATATGCATTAAATAAACCGTGCGTAAATTATTAATTAAAAACCCTTACCTTTTTATACGAAATTCCCATTTAACGGTTTGGACTATCGTGACGTCATTTGAGTTTCTACATCGGTTCTAATACAGAGAAATTCTCGACGTTATTTCACACATTTCAACGATGAAATGCGGTCACGGTGTTAACACAAAGTGGAAATTCGGCATTTTCCTAAAAGAAATCATTCACAATTAACTGACCTTCCTTTTTTTTCTAGAAAATAACTTTAGTCATATGATTCATCAAAGGTGATAATTGACGAGCAGACGATACCACCACCTAGAGGGCGCTGTAGAATGCATATTCCAATACACTTCCTTGGACGAAGATGAATTCTCTTCGATCTGTTTATTTCTTGAAGATTCAATTAACAAGGCCGAAATTATGTATAACGACTCCTTTGTACGTCAAATTTTGTTTTCTTTTTAGTAGTTCTGTAATTAAAATGATTTTATATTGGTTAATGCAACTAGAACCTATGATATATTCAACACATGCTTTAGGGCTTAGGTCAGAGTGTTGTGGTGATTGTTGCCTTTTCTAATTTTTCATAAACTCCAATTCCCAGCTTTAGTTTATATTGTCGAAAAATAACCTTTGCAAACTGCGTATCGTTAACATATTTGGCACATCCATTACAACATTTTGTCAACACTGCTTATTGCATTTAAAAATTGCGAGCCGATGTCGATCAATGCTAAGTCAGCTAAACATCCTCTCAAAGTCCTGCTTTCCAACGTCTGTAGTTAAACTGTTTTTAGTCATTAAAATGCCAACTCTTCCCAAATGTTATCAAAGTTATTTTTGTTGCAGATTAATGCAGAGTCGTGGTTCGCAATACCCATCTTATTTTATCGAACCAGTGTATAAACTCGATGAAGTTGACAAGTCAGTAGACGAAACAAAAGTTGAAAGTCGAGCTTTCATTCCAGTCAAGGCAGCCAGAAGCGATCAAAACACATCTGTTTTCCATGATCTCCTCATTAAGTATGTATCAACTAGGTTTATGCGAAGTAAAGCTCCAGAACCAAGATCAATCACAGCTGGTTTGTGATTATGAATATGAAGGGTTACACACAGTATCCCTGGCATGTCATAAATTGTAAGAATTTTGACAAGTCGGCACTCCTCCAGAGTTCCACGATATCATCCTATTTTTCTCTTCTTCAACGTCACAAACTCTTGATGCTGAAGGTGCCATTGGCAAGAAATGGGTTAGAGCTAGTATAATAAGAATTTCTGGAGTTTTACATATCAAATTCGTATTATGAGAATTGCATATAATCTCTTAAACGAAATGTCTTTCAAAACTTAGTAAATTTATCAACTTGGTGATGAGAAAAGGAAGAAAAGATTTGGCCAGATTACTAGTTGAGAAGGTAAGGACATTTTTGACAAGAGTCAGTAATGTATTATATATATTATGTCATTTCGAGATAGTAGTAGGGATTATTAAAAAAAGTTTCTCAAAACAGGCTTTTGAAAATGTGAAAAGTATGCAGATTGAAAAATACAATAAAACAACTGACGAAAGCAAGCACGCAATCGAATGTAATCCTGTAAAGATTTTCTACGATGCTATCACCAACAGCAAACCCATTCTGGGTCTGACACCAATCAAACGTGGTGGTATTGTTTATCAAGTAAAGCCATTCTTGCTGTTTTTTTTTTTTTAAAAAAAACCATTTATTCATATAATTTGATCAATACTTTTTTTTAAAAAAAACCGTGCCTAACTAACAAATCGGTCACTTCTCCAAAGGTTCCTGTACCGATATCTGATAAGAGATCGCAGTTTTTAGCAATGAAATGGCTGATAGAAGCATCCAAAGATAAAGATAGGAAAATTCATTTCCCTGAGAAGTTAGCTTGGGAATTAATCGATGCAGCACAAAATCAAGTAAGTTTTCAATACGGATTACAAGTATTGCTTCTTTTGTCTTTCTGTACAATACATTTCGATTTCCTTTCCTAAAAATCAAATACTATACATTTTCTAGGGACGAGTCGTGAAACGAAAACAAGATCTACATAAACAGTGTGAAGCAAACAAAGCATTTGCACATTACCGATGGAGTTAAATTTCATTTTGATAACACTATTATTTATCCTTTAGCGAAGAAAATTAAAGAAAAACAGTTCTTAAATTTCAAGTGTATTGGTGGAATGTATGCATCATCTGCTCTACTTGTTAGTTGACTAAGAAGGGATTTCTTTTTTGGTTACGTACTTGGATTCATTTAATAATTACCTTATTATACTTGATAGTAGTTTAAAATGGAGAATTCATACCAAGTTTGGTACCAAATTCCAGATGAGCTCGCTTTTGATACCGTACGTCGACCCTTCAAAGAAAAAGCGCATCACTCAAGAGTAACAACGAAAACCAATTTCTTTGTTGTTTGTTGGTGTTTTAGGGCCCTTCAACTACAAGGTCATTAGAGCCCCGTCCACAGCATAGTTCTTATGCAGAGACTGCAAAGACACTTCACTAATGCGACGATTTGTGGGTATTAGCGGTACCCAGTTTTTCCAAGCGGCCATCCATGTCAGTACTAGCTGGGGTTGCGCTGCTTAACTTCAGTGATCAGACGAGAACTGGTGTGTCCAACGCAATTGCCACTTCCACCTCTGAGCCACCGAAGATGGATTCGAACCATGAGCTCAAGCACTATACCAAGTTAAGTAGGCAAGACAGGGTGACAGCAGAAGTGGCACTCAACAACTGGCTGCCAGTGTTAAAAACACTTTCACAATCAAATTTAAGGGTAACTAGTATCCAATTCTCATCGATTCTAAAGGCATCTCCAGGTAATAGGGTCAAGAATTTGGAAAAAGAGACCTGAGCGATTTGGTACCTGGCGGCAATTACAGAAAATGTAATTATTTCGATAGAACCTTACCTAATTTTGTGTTTTTTCACAACCTCGTTGAGAGCAAGCAAACACACAGGCCAAACCCAGCTAACAACCCAAACTTCAACTGGTACCGTATGCAAGCCAGGATGGGTTAGTCTCACTTGATTTGCTCGCAATTTCAAGTCAATCACAAAATAAGCAACTTGAAAAAGAAGTCTGAAAAACAATAAGGAAACCAAAGTCGAAATATGAATTGGCATAATAATTTTAAATTCCAAATCACGTCGAAGATGGATGCTCACACAAATAAAGATGTTAGAAACCACAACTTATTTATGAAAGGACTTCTATTCCAGAGTTGATGAGATGGATGTACGAAATTAGCAGAAATGCAAACTGTATTTAAAAAAAGAAGAAATATTAATACTAATAAAAAGTTAGCGATCAACTATAATTAAATTTCTAAAAACAAAAAGTTTACCAAAATAGACACACAGCATCAGAGCTGTTAAATTCTGAGATACACACAGGCTATACACATATTTGTGCGCCCATCTGTCAGCCTGAACAGTTGAGTTATAGTTGCTGAAAAACAAACAGAGAGTCATCCTTGGTTCTTAATTTTACTCGATTCCGGTGATTTTTTTTGGACTAGCGGACGGCCGAAAGTGGAATGAACATGTAAAGAGTTGAGGGGAGGAGGAGCTCGTTAAGTATATTACAGGAATGCGGGTGATTGGAAGCACTCGGGGCTGGGGGAGACCAAAGCAGACGGGGGAAGAGGTTGTTCATAAGAATATTGTAGTACGTGGGATGGACGGGAACCTCGTGGGAGACCGGCGGGAGTGGAGGGCTAGAACCCACAGACCCGACCGTGCCACAGGAGGGCTAAGGGTATGATGATGATGTGTACGGCTGGCCAGGTAACATCGCATACCTAGACACAATGAATCAGTGCTATATCCTTCCTGTAACAGAAGGTGTCACTAGGTAGGGATTGGACCTGCGTGTCTTGAGTTCAAGAAGCTGAATAACCGAAGTTAGAAGAACAGAGGCATAAGTTTTGTACGTCGTACGTAAATATGTGTCTACACGTATATATGACTCCAAGGGTTCTTTTTTGTGCAGCTGTGACGTCACACACTACACTGGGCCACCAGTTTACTTCTCATCTGGGACGGCAGGTGAACTTGGCATTACCCTCCTTCCCTGTCGCCTGAAAGAAGTAAGTCGCTACCAACGTGTCCCAACTCAGAAAACAGGTCGAGGTCAACTAAGCATACGGGTTGCACGCACCATTAGGTCTGAAACTGGCTGAGCAAACTACCGTCTAATTGTTTATGTTTTTTCAGTCCAAGGGGCAACAAGTGAGTACCCTGCCAGGGTTGTGGAATGACGAGTGGTGTAGGACTTAAATTACTGACCTGCTAGGAAACAGCGGACTACAGATAGGTTCTCTGTCAGGTTGAATATCATCGCACATGGCTGACAAGGTGAGGCCAAAACAAAGTAGACTGACAGTTACAGAGGGCAAAAATCTTGCTGCAGTGTAACCTATGAAACTAAAAACGCCCTACAAGGCAGTGTGAGAGAAGACAATAAAATCCGATGTTATGTCGAAACAGGATTCGAATCGTGTTTGCTATATTTTCTCGAAACAAAAAGAAAAATGATTACCTGTCTAGTAACGATGTGGGTATTTTTAGCAGTAGCCTGAGTCATGATGGTTGTGTCCAGCGGCATTGCAATTAACGAGATGCTCAACAAAGGGATATAAAGGAGAATAAAGACGAGGACCTGAGACAGAGAAATAGGCGGAGGAAGGAGGAGAACACACGAAAATGCAATCGTCAGCGACAGGCACAAACTGCACGACAAGAAAAAATGGAAGCAATTCCTCATGGCCGTGGTGAAGTGTCGAGCCTAAACAAGCAGTTCAAAACAGATGACCATCCATGAAAAATTATCCTCTCTCTTTCTCAAGGAACAAAAGACGATCTCGCATCCTACGAGGCTGATTCTTCTTACCTCCATTATCAAATGATAAATGCTTACTGGTTCATCTCTGTAAAAACTGACACTACAAGCAAGACTGTTCATCTTTTGGCTGATTTCTATCGGCAGTGGGAAATTAGTCGGTGACGAATCAAATATTGGTTGAGCTTCACATAACTGAGGATACAACGGCTCTACTGAAATGCTAAAAAAACCAGACAAAAATCAGTTATCAGGGTTATCTTCCTCCCCTAGCTATATAAGAACGCTGAGGACCAAGTCATTGTCATTCCTCAAATAGTTAATAAAGTTCAGGACGCTCTGTAAGCATTTTACCCTTCATCTTACTCGACAATAGCAGCAAATCGCACCACTAATTCCTTTCAGGACAGTCGCCACATACAAATCCAGGTACCCAGGGCCGGGGCCCCCGGAGGGGCACTGAAGTCCCTAGAACCAGTCCCGCAGGTACCTATTTACATTCATCATTACCACAAATTGTGTTGGACACACCAGTTCTTGTCTGGTCACTGAAGTTAAACAACGCAACTCCAAATAGTACTAGAATGGGTGGCCGCTTCGGAACACTGGGTACTGCTAATACCCAAATCGTCGTAATAGCGTAGTGTCTGTGCAGACTCTGCATTAGAACTATGCAGTGGACGGGGCTCTAATGACCATTGTAGTAGAGGGGCCCTAAAGCGCCAAGAAAACAAACAAACGGTAGGACACCGTTTTTACTTTCTATCTCATGAAAGGCGCAATGGAGAGTCTCTCTCTATAGCCAGAAAGAAGTCAAATCACCTCGCTCCAAGATCAAACCTGGGACCATTGACACAACTGTCCAAGACTCAGATGATCACCGAGGCGAGTCAGGCGCCTAGCTACATTTAGGTTAGTAAATCTTAGATTGTCAGCTTTTATGCTCGGGGAAATTACCCGGAATTATTCACCTGTTAGCCCATTCCTGCTGCCCACCCACCATGAGCTCAAATTTCAGACACGCTATCAATTACGCTATGGGTACTTAGTATTCGTGGCACCTGCAACTCGGGTCCTTAGAGCATGTAATGCAAAACAAATATAATAAAGACTTAATCAGAAAGTTACTAGTGAAATAATTAAATTCTAATTTTTACCTTGCATCGGCTTGCATGAAAACAGGCATGTTATAACAACTTGCTGAGCTTCCAAGGCAGCACACGACTTCGCCATAATCTTGCATGATTTTTATCATTTCAATTGTAGCTAAAATAATCGTCAGCTTGCACTCAATTCTCTTCAGTTAAATTAACAAGTTAGAAATGAACTCACCATTAGCAGTGCAATCAGTGAACAGCGATACCAACAACGGAACATTATCTATGTTCTCCAGGTGAGGCCGGATATTTTCAATGCCTTTTGGAAGTTTAGCCTGTGAAACGGGACAACAATAAGAGACCTCTTTGTCCTCCTCAGTTAAAATAAATTGATCTCACAGAAGTAACAGTGAAAGAGTTACCCTATTTGACATATCAAAAGTGATGGGAACACTCTGTTCTGTACTTTCGGTGATGTGGCTTGGAGATCTAGAAGGATGAAGGCAGTCATCAGTACTTCCACCAGGTCCCCGTTCAGTAATCAGAGCCTCAGTGATGTCATCTCGCGAATCATCTTCTAGATTACTTATAGGTGAAGCAGTACCAGTTGGCATTGCAGGTACGATAAGCCTACAAAGTGTACAAGATATTACGTAAGATGCTTGTCAAGACCACAAATTTGGCATTCAAAGCTGGCACTCTAACCTAGGGCTATTTTCTGTGTCCGACATATCAGAAGCTGTTTCAGCAATTGTCACATTATGCATACTTATCTCTTCTTCAAATTTCACTGTGGTCATCTCCAAATTGATGGCACTTGGAGCACTGAAACTCAACTGTCGCATTGATTCCAGAGTTGAACGAAGCTACTTGACACAAAAAAGTCAATAAACATCAACGATTCAATGTCAATAATTACTCCTGTCATTACGCCACCTTTGGTGATCGTGGACCATCGATGCTACTCAAGATATCATCAGTTGATGGCGGTTTACGAGCAAGACTAGTTTTAGAAGCTTTGGCAGAATTTCCACTTTCGGATCTGGAGATCATTCAAAATGACATATTCAGAAATGCACATCGCAGTTAAAAACATCAATTCTTCATATATGCACCTAGTTCGTTGACTCAAAAGTGAAATGTGACAGTTCCATCCAGATTCCAGTCCCATCTTTTCAGAAAATACTCTACTCCTAAGTTCGTTCTCTTTGGAGAAATGTACAAACCTAACACAGGCTTTGTCTAGCTGCTCAATCAAATGTACCATATCCTACAGGTACCTCAAAAAATTCCAGAATTAACATACTTCCTGATTAGCATCATCCTCTTATCAAACAAAAAAACCGTAACTTGCCGTTCTTGCTTGATACTGCATGGCAACCATCCCTATAAACACTTGATTACATTGAATTTCAAAGCAAGAGTGAGCGTCATTCACAGGATCTGATTCCAGCAAAGCATGGCCCAGCAGAGAATCTGAGCTCAGACAGCGACTCATGGCTTTTCCACGCATATCCAAAGGTTGATCCCAATTCCTGTCAATATTCGACATAATCATTTGTAAGAACGGGATACAAATAGTCAGAGGTATCCTGATATATAGCTGAGATAGCTGAACTGAACAAAATTATACCCGAGGGAAAGGTACTACAAAGGCCAACAGAGATTAAAAAGCAACAAGTAAAAGAAGAATGCTTGATTATACAGTAGCTATTAAAATAACTGAGCGATGGACAACCACTGAAAGCCCAGGAAGTAAACTCAAGTGCTCTACAGAGCTAAGAAAGGTTAATAATCCAAGAAACAGACGTATACCTAGGGGGTGATGGACTCCACAAAGACGAATATAGCCTCCCGCTGTCTGCTGGAATTTCCAAGTACACGTCACTAAGGTCGTTGCTAATTTCTGAAGACAATGGGCGATAGGAGAAGGCTGAGCAATAAGATGTCAAACTGGTACGATGATAAAAATCAAGAATTTTCTTGCGATCGGACTCATTAAGAGGACAAAGATCTTGTCCATCCCAAAAGTCACTACAAGAATCCAGAATAATATCACCAGTTCCCTGAGACATCAACTGAAGCATTCCTGCAAAAAAAAAATGGCAACAAATTTATCAGTTATTAGGAACATCAGTGGCATAAGAAAAATAACCTTCAGCTGTAATACCTGTGTTTAATTCTTTTAAAACTACAGAAACCATGTGAGGAAATGGGAACTTCACTTTGCTATTTGGCAGTGATCGAGCCAATTTGTCCTTTCGCGCTTGTTCGGGTTGCTGCGTGCACCATGAAATGTTAGATGAAGGATAACAAAACTACTCATAAAGTTAATAAAGAAACGTACCACATGTCGAAACATGGAAAGGTGCTGCTGCGTTTGAAAAATATCCAAGGCTTGATCGGTGAAGCCTATTTGTCGCGCCAGTTCGCATAAGCACCTACGGCTAATGACCGGTACTACGACGTCGTTGTGCAGTGCTTCACATGCTATGTGCGTTGAAAACTGAGCGTAATAGTCTTGAGTTTCTGGATTACAAGTGTTAAGCAAAATAGCCAGGCCCTGAAAACCCATTTCCAGAAAATTTCACTAATGGAACCAACACTTCATCAAATAAGTGGTTAGTCGTGACACTCACAAGAGGCTTGATTGAATTTATATGTCGCTTCCACTTTGGATCGTCAAACTGAACCATAAAAGGGATTTGATTGTTGTGGGTCAGGTCCAGTACTTCCACGCGGCTTTCCTGAAGATAGCCTGCAAAAGATGAGACAGTTACTAAAAGAACACACAACAGTATCCCACTGATTCACAATGTCTTAAAATTCCTACCTTGATCGATATATGAATCACCAATATGACGATTTTGGCGTGACTGCGAATCTCCAACAACATTCTCTTTCTCATCTCTGACCAGAAAGCCTTCATTGCTTTCCACCTCTTTATCACCACTATCGTAAATATAGAGACTGTCTTCAGAATCTCCTTTGGCAGATACAGTAATTCCACCACTGCCCGATGAATCGCCAACTTTCAAGAAAAACACTTTCTCTGGTGTTGGGTTCGGCCAAGACAAGATACCTTTCTTGTCAATGCAACACAAGTTCTGTATATAAATCGTGTAATAGGAATAAAAAAAGAGGAGTTATGTAACTCAGGACAGCCTCGATTAGATGCACACGGTACTATCATCTCACTCCCTAAGAGAGTGGAGTGACCTGTCTATCCGTAAAAAAAGTCATCAAAAATATAGGCGGTTTACAGAGATCCAGCTCGACTATAAACAAACCGAATGACAGAGATAGGGATTTTTTTTCAGGCGATGCACCGACCGCCATCTCCCGAGCACAACCATGGAACCATTTATCACATTACTTCAGGCTAGGCTCCTCTACATGTGCTCATGGGGCTCCTCTAATTCGTTTGATAGTAGAGAGTTAGTGGTGACGTCGACGAAGACGATACAGAGGCAGAAATACGATACGAGGCCAAATGAGGCAACTGTGCATGCTCACGAAAAGCAGACCAGCAATTGAGCTTGCCCATTTGCCTAATTTGACCTCGTATCGCATTGCTGCCTCTGTATCGTCTTCGTCGACGTTCACCACTAACTATTAACACACTGCGTCTCCATAAATTGGAGCCGAACTCGGTCAGTCCACACACCAGACGGATGCCGTATCAATTCTGACACTCGCTGGGGACGAATTACAGAGGATGGACACAGTGGGAGAAAGGGTCATAAGTTGTAAAATAGAAAAGGTTGAATTTACACTCCACCTATGGCAAGGTTGGGTGCCCATTGGGTATAAGAACGACGCCAACGGGGCGAGTTCCTGCACTTGGAAATTTTATCACCAAACTACAAGTGTATTTTACTATCCATTTAGTAAGGGTTCTTTTCCGCTGAGTGGTGACATCATCCACACCACTCGGTAAGGCATTGTGACTCACAATAAGGAAATTAAATTTGTCAGGTTTTGATATGTAAAATCTCTTGAATGATTCTTACCGTCACACTCCCAAAAACATGTAGGAGGTTGGATGTCCTGCACAACGTCTTCTCTTGACCCCACACTATCTTGCAAAAGTGCTCTTTGATGTGACCCCAGCTGATGGCCATGCTCGGCTCAGGAGCAGGTACTTCTCCAAGATCATCCAAAGCAGCCTCACATAACTAAAATATGAAAGAATAGAGAGCATATTATTTGGTGTATGAGCAACAATTTATTCCTCGTTAAACTCGTCACCATCATCAACAATACATCAACCTACTTGATTTTGTCTGGCCAAAGTGAACAATGCAACCAAACGTGTCATTCCATAAGAATTTAAAAGTATCCAGCACAATGGAAAAGTCATTGGCAAAAGAGGTAATACAGCTTCAATCTGTAGAAAGAAAAAAAAAGAAAGAGCAAATCATAAAGGTTGGCCAGATTTCAATTTCAAAAAACCCATTTGCTTAGTTTTAATCCTCACCTGAAGAATGAGCATCATTTCCGTCCAATGTCCCACATAAAGAGACAAATAATAGTATCTAATTAAATTGACTGAGAAGAGGATGATCTAATAGCGTAGGAAAAACAACAAACGAATAAAACACCACACATTTGAATATTTTTTTGTGGATTACGTCTACATGAGGTTATGCTTACCAATAATATTGGAATGATCAACTGTTGCAGATGACGCACCATTACAATGTGCCTCTCTTTATCAAAAAAACTCAATGGACGATACCGAGACTGCTGCAAAGCCAACCTAATGAAAAAAAAAAAAACAAAAGCATCTATTGTGGTTTTTCAATTGTTACGTCCACCAATTGGGAAATCGACGGTACTGATTAAATAATTCTACCTCAAATTCCGTATATATGGAGTCTCCAAAAGGATATAATTTTTTGGATTCAATGGTGTACGGATACGAGGACAAGTGAAATGTTCTTGAAGCATTTCTTGCGGAGCTGCAAACACGTCTCCAAATTTCAGTTCTGGGAGAGGCGAATCTTGCTAACATCATTAAAGACAACAACAACATTTCAAATCATATTCCTGTTTCAACTTAAACGTACGATAGTCACATCTTACATCTAAAGAGCGACATTTAGCAGGTACTGTCTGGCCGGGCCTCAATGCAATAATATCACCAACAACTAGAAGTGACCAATGAAGATTCACAAGTTCACCATCTCTGTAAGTCCACTGTAAAGTGATGCACGGTGAGAATGGCATATTTAATTGAGGATAATGTTTAGGCTTCCAGTTACATATTTGAATGCAACCTGTAAAATAACCAAAACGAATCAATCAGCATCCTACAATTGATTGCCCTTGGGTGAAAAGCACATTTTTAAATAACTGTTAAGAAACAGAAAACAACCCACTTTCAAGGTACTGTAATAAAGATTTGGCTTTTTGTAAAAGTTCGCGATGCCGCAACCGGTTGTCAACACCCACTAAATATAAATTTCCAATCACAATAAGGAGGATAATGATGACTTCAAAAGGGATATTCACATACCTAAAATTGAAATTTGAAAATATTTCAAAATGACACAGCAAATCTACATCTGTAATCTTATCTATATGTGAGAAAACATAAACAATAACTACCTCACATCATCTTGTTGTGCATAACAAATTATAAGTAAAATTGCTGCAATCACTAAAAAAGCAGCACAAGGCCAAGAAAAAGTCGTATATGGACTGTAATGGTGGTATGCATCTGCAAACCAAGTGTTTGATCGACATGGAAGCCTGTCTGCAAGGTATTGCTCATTCTGTAAACAAAAGCAACAGTCATTATTAATAAAATTAATTTAGAGATGCAACAGCATGCTGCGAACCGCTACCTTCAAAACTAAAAACACTGCTTTGCTTTGTATTTAAGACATTCAGTAGTCTTTCTAATGGGCAGCATCCTAAGCGTTGAAAGCGTAACTTTCAACGTTATAAATTATCACCCATAAAGATGGTGTGCAATTCAGGTTGAATTAGGGAGCCTTTACAAGTAACACTTTAGACGAAAAGGGAGTTTGCCAGATGATGGCAAATCTGATGTGACAATTCTTTTACAGAGCTTTTAGAGCTTTACAATATGCCGATAGACTTATCCTACACAATACTCAAGCCATTAACTGCACTATACGAGTGCATTATTATGGATTTAACTCCTTTCTCTAAGACGAGCAGGAGTCCTTAGTCCACACATTCATTACGCACTTGCTGTTTGTTTGTTGGTGTTTTAGGGCCCTTCAACTACAAGGTCATTAGAGCCCCGTCCACTGCGTAGTTCTAATGCAGAGACTGCACAGACACCACACTTATGCAACAATTTTTGGGTATTAGAGGTGCCCAGTTTTCCCAAACGGCCATCCATATCAGTACTAGCTGGGGTTGCGTGGCTTAACTTCAGTGATCAGGCGAGAACTGGTGTGTCCAACGCAATTTGCTGCTCCCGTAATTACGCACTTGCAAGACACAGGGAAGTAAACAAAATATTTCAGGATACCTCTTGATCCTCTAGCTCTTTCTGAATGGCTTCATGAAGCCTGAGAAGCCCTTCTTGTGTTGTAAGCCCACTTGGATGATGAGAATTTTGGTTGTCGGTTTCTTTTAGAGGCTGGAAACAGCATATGTATATCATAAAATCGCCCACAATCATTTCGTCATAATATAAATAATAACACATTACCTCGACTACCTCATTCGGTCCCATCATTATATTACTTTATAGTACGTTAAGAACTTCTCGTGCAAATCAATTACACACCAGTATCCAAAGGGGACTCCATGGACAGTAAGCCTTGTCATACAGGGCACGATTATACTTTTACTGACTTCATGGTTTGAACGTGACGAGTGACCTAATGAAATATGCAAATGGACTACACTGTAACAATTTAGTTTGATTTTTTTATCAAACAAGTTTCAACTTACCCTACGTCAACACCAAACTTTTAATGCGTCTGTCTTCATTCAATAATTTATGCTAATCATTACTAAAATGTTATCATTCTTTCCATCAGGATATTTTTCGACTGACGCTTTATTTTCGAGGGCTTCGTAAAACGTACACAGTATAAAAATTCTTCAGTCACGATTAGCAACTTTGGAGAGAAAAAAAAAACAAAACAACATTCAAGTGTAATTCAAGTTCCCCCAAATTCACTTCCAAAGGTTGAATGGGTGCATTCGATTGACGTCAGAAATCTCACCGTAACCAATTGGTAACGTTTTAGTTTAAGAAGTCAAAGTCACCAGTACAGTAAAGCGGTACGGATCTCACCTATAGGACGTCGCCATCATGGTCTCTACTAAAATTCCATGTTACTTCATTATTAGAAGAACGCAGTACCATAAGTTTTGCCCTATTATCCCGTTTTATAGTTCGATTATCAAATAGATTACAATTAAAATGCTTTATCATTATTATTTCGGTAAAAATCCATCATATTGAGTCGGGTTTTCCATTTCTCCGCTTTAACACATCGCCATCTGTCGCACATACAGCGAATGCTATCATGTCGGATGCTGTGTTCGAAATGGTAATTTTTTAGGAGAAAAACACCGATATTTATACAAATGTAAATATTTTAGGCGTTGATGTGTCGTATTTCAAGTCATTTAAACTCCGCAGGCAAGGTTGTTGTAAGTACTTACATTGAAAGAATGGCTAAAACACAAAACGGATTAATATCAAGTGGGAAGCACGCTAAACAATGTAAGAATGTCGTCGGTGAAGAACTCAATTTGTCACTGCATCAATTGACAGAGATACCACTGTCGTTACTAAATATTCCTTGCATAGTGTCGCTTAATTTAAATTACAATAGCCTAAAAGAAGTACCTGAAATACTATGCAAGACCCTCAGCCACAGTTTGAAGCATTTTACCATCAAAGGCAATGAACTTTCCATCTTGCCAACTAATATTGGACAGCTGCGAAATTTGGTTTTGTTGGATGCTAGTGAAAATAATTTGAGTGCGTTACCGACTAGCCTATCTCATTTAGACAATCTTGAAACTTTGAAGTTGACTGGAAATGAAATAAAGGAACTGCCATCCGATATCCACAGGTGTAGCCACTTGAAATATTTGCATTTGGATGAGAATAAATGCAAACAATTAACGGCTTCCTTTGGTGAACTTCAGTATCTTCAAGTGTTGGAAATTGGCAATAATAAATTGAGAAAACTACCGGAGAATTTTGGTGAATTAAAACAGTTGCAAAACTTAAACGTTAGTAATAATAAATTGAGAGAATTACCAGAAACGTTTAAATTATTATCTAATTTGGAAGTTGTGGATTTATCGTGTAACCTTCTGAAATTCTTGCCTGATGTACTGGCTTCAGCACCACGACTAAAGAAATTGTACGCCGATCGCAATTTTTTCTGCAACTTGCCACAGTGGTTTTCAAATCTGGAATCCCTTGAAGAACTCAGTCTAGAAAATAATCACCTGCAAGCATCTCCATTTCCAGATAATTTTGGTAGCATTTGTACCAAGTTGAAACGATTTGATCTGGCAGCAAATTATTTACTTTCTCTACCGTCTTCATTCGGTTTGATCGAAACGTTAGAATTCCTTCATCTTGGTAGTACCTTACACGAATTAGAAAGGCGCAATTTTCAAAACGGAAACTGGATTGAAAGACTTCCACAAAATTTTGGTCATCTGAAAATGCTTCGAGATGTGCGACTTGACGAAAATCAATTAGTCGAATTACCCAATTCTTTTGTAGAACTTGAAAATCTGCAAACATTGGATCTTGGACAGAATAAACTCCAACGTCTACCTGACAATTTTGGCAAATTGACATCACTTCGATGCTGTTTACTGAGTAAGAATCTCCTCGAAAGTTTACCTGCTGACTTTGGAAATCTCAAAAACCTAACGGAGTTAAGAGTCGATAATAACTTGGTGGGTAAATTTTATACAGTTTAAAAACAAAGAGTTTCTATCAACACTTGGATGTTACTACTGATATCCATAGAAATTTTGGGGCAGTAGAGGAATTTGAGAATTTCTTAACTCTTTGATACTTTGCAAGCAGAGAAATGTGCTTTCAAATGACCAAAAAGATTATTGTTTTTCTTTCTAGTTGACGGCTCTGCCAGAGTCCTTTGAGAAATTGACTCAAATTGAGGTGTTAGATTTGTTTAACAACAAACTCACTGCCGTGCCACCCTGCCTTAAGGCCATGGTCAACTTGAAATATTTGGAATTGGATGAAGTAATTATATAGCCATTATTTTTACTGTTTTATTAAATGTCTGTCGCCATCTTAATGCCTTTCTACGTTTCTGTTTAGAATGACTTGGGATCTGTGGAAGATGTTCCAAGAATCATTAAGAGGACATTATATGCTGCTCGAAATCCAGATCTGAAAGGGGACTGGAGAGGAAAAGGGCGCCAAGACCTGGATACGTTTTATGCCACTTCAGACATGGTGAGAGTTAAATTTGAAAATGTCTCGCTGTTGTTTGCTTCAAGACCAGGCCAAGGATTCTGGTTAGTGTGGGTATATTCAGGATGAGTAAAGTATACTCAAAGCCCTAGAAGGCCCTTAGACTTCTGAATTAAAAAAAGAAGAAGATAGAACCTGATTTAAGACATACAGGGGGCCCTTGGAACCACTTAAAAACCTGTCTAGCAACAGAAAAACAAATGTGTTATGCCCCATTATGTCTTGGTGTGCTAAGCACGTGGTTATATTGTCTAGGGAGCGGCAAATTGCGTTGGACACACCAGCTCTCGTCTGATCACTGAAGTTAAGCAACGCAACCCCAGTTAGTACTGACATGGGTGGCTGCTTGGGAAGACTGGGTACCGCTAGTATCCAAAATAAATCGTCGCATTAGTGTAGTGTCTGTGCAGCCTGTGCATCAGAACTACACAGTGGACGGTGCTCTAATGACCTTGTAATTGAAGGGCCCTAAAACACCAACAAACAAACAAACTATATTGCCTAATAGTTAATTAGCTCTATCATGGTTGGTTCGTAGGGGCCCTTTAATTTTTCTTGGAGGGTCAAGAATATTTATCGCATTGGGGGTCCAACGAGTTCTAGTTACACCCCTGGGTTAAGTCACGAGCTACTTCTGTCCCGGATAGGAAGTAAAACTGGTCGTCTGTGGGGTGTTCAACGTCATCACTTAGCATTAAGGAACTCCCCTTTTGCACAAATAAACGAGTAGATCAGCCCAGGTGTGTGGAGACTCGCCTTTACCAATGTTTTCAGGTTAAGAGGCAGATCCCAAGTGGCACCATATCCCAAAGATTGTAGTCAAATGATCAGTATGTTGCATTTGGATTGTAGAGATGCACTCTAATGGTGGACTTGCTTTTGCTCGATGCTAGGGAACCAACAGTGAAGTGACAGAGGACAACAAACAAATGTACAATATAATTACGGCCTTAAAGCAGGGTTCTGCGTTATGGCGATCGCATACCGATGGTGACAGTGGAGTACGCCGCAAGTTTCATCCCAGTAATGATAAATTGCATGTTGATTGCTCACCTGTCAATCAGCATTGTCAGTCAGATATCAACCGATATGGTAATCAGGATGTAGACGACGTAGTAATGGCAAATGCACGACACGAGGATGATGATGACGACGATGATGAGACCAAGGATGAAAGTTGGGATTATATAAGTACTTCGACTGATGTCCACTTTGATGGAATGACCACAGAAAATGATGACCAACACAGCATCGGTATGGCATATTGATGTTTTGAAGCGAAATTTGCAGTTCTTTACCAACTAACTGCAATGTAGTACTAATGATGAAATTTGTTGTTGTTTTGCACGTCACATAGTTGAATGCATCGAGGACACTGATGCAATTGTTGATGTTGAAGAAGGTGAAGATTGGGATGCAGAAATCGAGAAGAATGACCCTTTTCTTGTTTATGGTATGTCCACTCATTCAAAATTCAGAGTCACTCGGCCCCCACAGAAAGTTCAGTGCTGGTTCTCGGTTGGCTACTCTTGGTTCACTGAAACCTGAAGTGATGTACACTTGTTCTTCCTCTTTCGAACCTTGAAGAGAACAATAGGGTGTCGTATCTTAAAATAACGTAATCTCTCCATAGTGAACGGTTCGAATCTGCAGAAAGTAGCTCTTGACAAGTCCTATTTTGTTTTCAGACGACTTTCCAGCACATTTTCCAGGATCAGTCAAGTTATTGTCCCAGCCAACATCACCGCCTCCATTGCAGCCTTCAAGACCAAACCAAAGGAATACATCTTTTAATCCTCATGGCATATTTTGTCCAGCCGTTTATCATGCCAAGCCGATCGTCAGGAGGATCGACGAAGGAAGTCTTCCTTTCAGTGGACAGTTCGACGATGCATAAATATATTTTCCACATTGTTGTGGAAATTGAACAAATGACCACCGAACTTTCTTCCACCACGATGTGTTCTTCTTACTTCTGTCCATTTGACGACACCTGCCATGGGGTTTTTTTTAATTCAAATTATGCATTTTCATGTTGACACACACTTTTAGGTTTGTATGATACTGTTACACAACCACCTGGCGATTTATTTAAATTTCAAATTGCATAAATGAATGCGTGATTTCTTTTAATCACAGTTTCTTCCACTTGTAATTCATTTGTGTTGACAGTTCCGTGCATATCACGAAATATTTTATACACACGCAGGCTCTTTGTTGTAGGAAAATGTGACAAACACAAATTGCTGCAATAAAAGTCCTTCACGTTTTTTTTTCATATTACAATTGGTCTTCCTAAAACGTTTTTTTTAAGTTTTGGACATTTTTCAACACTTTTTTCGCTCAGCTCTCCAAGCATGTCTATGCGCTTGCGTGATTCGTTAGTTGATAGCCTCGGTTGCCATGGTTACAATGTAAACAGTGTCGGTACCTACTTCAAAGCGTTGCATTTTTAAGCTGTTTTTCGACGTATTTCGCTGTTATTACCTGGTCATTGGATCACCAACAGCTTCCAAGTTCTCAATGGCGGTCATAACATCGAAGGGAGAAAAGATGACATTGTTAAATCCAATCGAGTGGCACGACAATGTCAATAGGACCTATAGTGATACTATTAAAGTTACAAAGGATGCAGACAGGTGAGACAGGTAATAGTAGTCTGTAAGTGTAGAGACTTAATTAAAATATCATGAAGTGTCTATATGCAGAATAATATCCGAATCTCGGGAGCTGTGCAATTTCATGACGATACGAGATCAAGAGCATCAAAATAACACCACTAAACATCTGGCAATGAGAGCGCAAGTAAGAAAAATGTTAAGAATTTGCTGATGTAGAAATCTGATAGCATTACACAAAAAGGGTTAAAGGAAGGTGTGCTGATCAATTGCATGGAACAAATAGGAAAGAGGCGAGAGAAGGCACATATTTTGGATCCAGTGACTTATTGTTTTGCCCATCTGAATCCCATTTGGCGGAGGGAGCGGCTGTATTGCGTTGGACACACTAGTTCTCGTCTGATCACTGACGTTAAGCAAAGCAACCCCAGATAGTATTAGCATGGGTGACCGCTTGGGAACACTGGGTACTGCTAATACCCAAATCGTCGCAGCAGCGTAATGTTTGTGCAGACTCTGCATTAGAACTATGCAGTGGATAGGGCTTTAATGACCGCTGAAGGGCCCTAAAGCTCCAACGAAACGAAAACGAAATCCATTTGTCTAAAGAGGTGCTGTAAACAGGTTATGACGTCCAGCGCTGGATTAAGGATTTATGGGCTCTAGGTATAGTGAGTAGAATGGACCCCTTACCTCATTTTATACAGCAGAAGGTCTTAAGAGTGAAAATGATTGGTAACCCAATTGTAAATCAACATCACTAACTTCTCCCTTGTTTGTTTGTTTGTTGGAGTTTAAGGTCCCGTCAACTACAAGGTCATTAGAGACCCGTCCATTGCGTAGTTCTAATGCATAGACTGCACAGACACTACACTATTGCGACGATTATTGGGTGTTAGCATTACCCAGCTTTCCCGAGCGACCACCCATGTCAGTACTAACTGGGCTTGCGTTGCTTAACTTCAGTGATCAGACGAGAACTGGTGTGTCCAACGCAACTCGCCGCTCCCACTAACTTCTCCCCCGCCTATGGCAGAGTCGGGTGTTCATTTTCGTCCTAGTGGGACACGAGCAATCTTTTGGACGGCTTCTACGCAGCCGATTGCCAACTTAATGTCACAACCCCTATGTTTACTTATCGTCGGCGTATTTTGATTCATTTAGGCACACTGCACTCCACCGACATCGGGGAGCTCTTACACCTGGAAATTTGTTACCGGACGAAATGTATATTTTACTCGCCTTGTAGTGAGGGTTCCTTTTCGTGCAGTGATGACATCGTACACGCCGTACTGTACTGGGTGTCTGTCTCTCGTCCGAGAGGAGCCAAACCACCTCGGTCCAGGTCTAACTCAAACGCTACCTCTGCACCACCGCGACGGGTGACAATCCAGCTTAAAATATGCAAACATAAAAAGTGTATGAAATCTTTGAACCCGAAATTATCTATAAAAATCGCTTAAACTTGAATAAAACCATGGCTTTTGGATGCCCTAAGCCTGGGTCCTACTTGGCCTATACGGAATTCAGACAAGTCGACTACAGGTCAAATCCCGTAAGAACGAATGTGGGGGATTCCGAAAACATCCCTTTCATCTTCCTCATCCTTTTCCTACCTCCCTGACGGCCAATTTACCAATTCACGGGTACCGTAGCTCGTCATTTGGGGAAGGAGAATTGAACAGTGGATCAATGCTTTCCGAGAACCAGCTATATTTTGTTTCGTTGGTGTTTTAGGGCCTTTCAACTACAACGGTCATCAGAGCCCCATCCACTACGTAGTTCTAATGCAGAGACTGCACAGACACTACACTAATGCGACGATTTTTGGGTATTAGCACTACCCAGTGTTCCCAAGCGGCCACTCATGTTAGTACTAGTTGGAGTTACGTTGTTTAACTCCAGTGATCAGACGAGAACTGGTCTGTCCAACGCAATACAGCCGCCCCCATAAGATGACCAAGCCATAGACGATGGATGCCCCTTACTCTGCTGTTGATCCTGAAAGTATTTCGTATTTATCATCATCATCATACCCTTATCCAGCCTGTGACAGGGCCAGGTCTGCGGGTCCAATGAACATGCTCTGACTGGGGTCACCCCAACCAGGCGTTTGGAACCCGCAGGAATATTGGCTAAGTTGTCTGTGGGGGAGATGCACATTATAGGCCCTTATTTAAGTCAGGGTTTACATAACGCTGAATGCAGAGGGAGTGTTGTTAAATGCTGTTTGTTGGTGTTTTAGGGTCCTTCGACTACAAGGTCATTAGAGCCCCGTCCACAGTGTAGTTCTGAAGCAGAGATTGCACAGACACTGCACTAATGCGACGATTTTTGGATACTAGCGGTACCCAGTGTTCCCAAGCGGCCACCCATGTCAGTACTAGCTGGGGTTGCGTTGCTTAACTTCAGTGATCAGACGAGAACTGGTGGGTCTAACGCAATAAGCCGCTCCCTTTGCTAAATGCTGTCTTATTTCAGAGCGTTCGTGTCATCCAGGATGAGTTGCAGCAATACGTTAAAAGCCTGATCCATGAAACCGATTTATTGCTGGATCAAAAAAGTCGCTTAGAAAAATCTCTGAAAACTCTGAATACAGTTTCGTACATTAATTCAACTTGTCTTCGACATCGCAATGAACGACCTGCTCCGGACTTGGTTAGAGACGAAGTCGACGTGAAGCTGTTAAAGGTTGGTTCCTGTCATTGACATAGTGACTCCATCTCGTCCCTCCTGTTCCTTTCTCACAGAAATTTGGGCGATTGTTATCATTTCTTGCAGGAGCGAGGAACGGTTCAACAGTTAATTATGTTCCTTGAGAGATTATTGCAAGCTACAACCGAACAGATAAGGTGAGGACACCGCTACACAGAAAATTCGGGCCCAGTGCTGAGATAAAGTTTTTAATGCGCTTCAGGTCGGAAGACCATAGCAAAGGACTTTAAGACGCCATGATGAATTATGACCCACAACCTGTATAAAATTAAATAATTCTTACAGAACTTAGGGGGGGGGAGCGGCGAGTTGCGTTGGACACACCAGTTCTCGTCTGATCACTGAAGTTAAGCAACGCAAGCCCAGTTAGTACTGACATGGGTGGTCGCTCGGGAAAGC
>JAAFCE010007744.1:10734646-10747196 GCA_013389805.1 Trigoniulus corallinus
CAACGCAAGCCCAGTTAGTACTGACATGGGTGGTCGCTCGGGAAAGCTGGGTACCGCTAATACCCAATAATCGTCGCATTGGTGTAGTGTCTGTGCAGTCTATGCAGTGGACGGGTCTCTAATGACCTTGTAGTTGACGGGACCTTAAACACCAACAAACAAACAAACAGAACTTAGGGTCGGGGGATACTTGGCCTGTGCGATAAATCCAGCACTTCAAGTCCGACTGCACATCACGAAGGAAATTATTTTACCTGTTTATCGCCACTGCTCGGTAACTGCGTCAATAGTTCTAGGTTCGATACTGGATCGAGGTGGGTTGGCTTCTTTCGGGCGAGAGAGAAGCCCTGAGTGCGCTTTCTTACGGGTGAGAAGTAAGACCAAGGGTCTCGTGTGGTGCACGATGCCATTTGCACGTCAAAGAACCCTCTCTACTGTGCAATGGGTAGAGGAGGCAAGATTTCCAGGGGTAGGAGCTCGCCCCCTGGCGTCGGTATAATGCCCCAAACGAACAGTAGACCGACGATAAATAAGTATAGGGTGTTGTAGCTTTGGTCGGCAACCGGCTGTGGAAAAACACTGTCCAATAGATCTCCCTTGTGTCCATTCAGAGGGAAAAGATGAGCACCCGGCCCTGCCAAAGACGGGAAAAGGGTTAGGAGTTGCTTAGTTACCTGCAACAATATCTTTTCTCCACGTTGTCATAATGTACCTTTATTTTCTGTTGTCCAGGATTAACCGGGAACAGAAGAATCACCTAGAAAGAGACTGGAGTAATAAAGTCGAGCATTACGACCTAGAACTAACAAACGTCGAATTAGCCCACCATCCCGAAGAAGGACTTGTGCGACTGAGTTGTTTGGCTCCAAGAAAAAGGTAAGTTTGAATTTCGAAATAGAATATTCGACTTAAGGTCATTTTAGGGGGGAAGGGGGGCAAATGTCAAGATACACATTCAATTACGTCCGCTTTTGAATTCGTCAACTTGTGAGGTTCTTTAAGGGCATCAAAAAAAGGGCAAGTGTGGAAAACTCAGAATTCATTGCATCATTGTCATCATCATACACTTATCCCGCCTGTGGCAGGGTTGGATCTGCAGGTTCTAGCCCTTCACGCCTGCCTATTTTCCACTAGGTCCCCATCCACTTCACACACTACTATATCCTTACATGCAACCTGTTCCCACGTCTGCTTTGGTCTTCCCCCATCCCGGGCGCTTACAATTACCTGCATCCCCGTAATAGATCTAACAGCTCCTCCTTCTCTCTTCTCATCACATACCCTCTCACCTTTTCCGCGATATCCCACACCCCGAAACTTCCTTCCGTTTTAAGTGAGGCAATGGAATACCCTTGCAGAAGACAACGTGGAGGGCCTTCTCAAAGGAAAGGCCACCAATCCAAGTATTGTAGAGGGGCGCAAGAATTATAGCTTAGGGTTTTAGGAGGTTTAGGATATAATAAGTAGGAATGAGAGTTACTCTCTTCACTACCAAACTGGCCAATAAGGCTGCTTGCAGTGTACTGAATAAGAATTAGACGAGACGCCAGATGACCTGAAATGTCCATAGTGGCACTTAACATTGAGTCCAAGTTGTTGTGTTGTTGTTTTAGGGCCCTTCAACTACAAAGGTCATTAGAGCCCCGTCCACAGCATAGTTCTTATGCAGAGACTGCACAGACACTACACTAATGCAACGATTTTTGGGAATCAGCAGTACCCAGTTTTCCCAGCTTGGCTTGTTGGTGTTTACGGTCCCGTCAACTACAAGGTCATTAGAGACCCGTCCACTGCATAGTTCTAATGCATACACTGCACAGACACTACACTAATGCGACGATTATTGGGTATTAGCAGTACCCAACTTTTCCGAGCGGCCACCCATGTCAGTACTAGCTGGGGTTGCGCTGCTTAACTTCAGTGATCAGACGAGAACTGGTGTGTCCAACGCAATTCGCCGCTCCCCGTTGAGTCCAAGAAACACAGGATCGCTTTTGGCCGGCGCGGCGTGAGGAACCTCAAGTCAAAAAAGTGCCTCCGTATATAGTGCACTACGGTCCACCGGAACTTTTCCCGGTGATTCCGTCCAAGCCTGGGCACTCACCTTCATGCCAGAATCCCCTTGTACACGAAAGTATGTCAGTTGACCAAAATCACCCAACTGCTGGGGCAATAGTTTCAGTGGTCTTTCAGTGGTTTCACTGTGTCAGTGGTTTTTGGTGCGATCCTAGCATCTTTTGGGCGAGAAAGAGTGGCCCTCTGTGCGCTTTCTGTCGAAGGGGAAGTACAGCTGGTGCCGTACCGAGACATTATCTGCATGAAGAACCCTTATTACATTGAATAAAATAGAATTTTAGATCGGTAACAAAATTTCCAGGTGTAGGACCGTTCGTCCCCTTAACATTCATGGAGGTGCCCCAACGAGTCAAAATAGACCGACGCTAAATCAGCAGTACATGAGTCGTAGCATTAGGCTGACAGCCTACTACGAATATAAAACGGTCTAACAGATCGTTCCTACGCTCTGGTGGGACAAAAAATAGGCACTCGAGCCTACCATAGGCGGGAAAAGGATTAGGGATAATGATGACGTGACAGAATTAACATTAAGCACTTGCAGCTTGGCCATGTGACAAGACAGATAGATTACCTGCTCTTAATTTGCGCCTAGTTGGGGGTTGAGAAAGATGATCATATTGTCAGGGATTTTCTTTTGTAAGAAAAACGCCTTATCAAATTGGGCAGTCCCGGAAGTATCACTAGCGTGAGTTTAGTTTCACTTGTGAACTACCAGGGCAGAAAAAAAAACCAACCGTTACCACAGTGCTCTTCTACGAATAATGGTTGCATCTACTTAACAATTCTCGATGGCTCATTGACATGACAATAAAACCACTATCCTTTCTTCCTCACTTCCTTTTCTAGAGCCTTTGTCAGAGTTCATCTTGTCACGGGCTTGATTAGCTCACTGATTGTTCTGGAGCACACATTGTTCACTTTAATTTCTTGTCTCATCATGGTGCTAATGCATAAATGGACTATTAATGTTTAAAGAATAACTTTTTCAAAGGGTTCTTTCCATTGAGTTTTAAATATTTCATCAAGTTGGCTTGTGAGGCATAGACGGGGGCGACTTCTGGGCTAAGGAAGAGAGAAAGAAAGGGGGGCAAACTGCTTTAGGCACTTGCTTGATTGCTTACTTACTTGAGATACTCCGTGTGATGGCGGATGCCATTCTTTCAAGATGCCAATTAGTACAAGTGATGGGTTTATTAAGTTGATATAAACGACAACGACCACCACCACCACGTCTTGAAGAACTGGGAGCAGAAGGCAGGCGAGCGGGCGGCCTGTTTTCGTCTTCAGTACACAAGAAGAAGAAAAAAAGACGGTTATAATCGACCTTTTAAGACATGAAACACCACATATAATCAAATATGAATCTATCATTTAAGGTTGATACTACTTACTTTACTGCCCACTCAAACTGTGTCCCCCTTCCACATCCCCTCAGCCCTTGATGAGGGGTTCAAGTTAGTTACTGGCCTATGCGACATTTCCGTTTAATTCTTACTGCAGTCATGTTGTTTCTTAATAAACTACGATATATGCTCTATAATGAACTGCAGTATGTTCAGACTGCGCCACCTTGCAACTGCAGCAACACATCGTTTCTCATGTGTGTCCAATCCTAAGGTAGCGTGCTGCGGGGGAGCGGCGAGTTGCGTTGGACACACCAGTTCTCGTCTGATCACTGAAGTTAAGCAACGCAAGCCCAGTTAGTACTGACATGGGTGGTCGCTCGGGAAAGCTGGGTACTGCTTATACCCAATAATCGTCGCATTAGTGTAGTGTCTGTGCAGTATATGCATTAGAACTATACAGTGGACGGGTCTCTAATGACCTTGTAGTTGATGGGACCTTAAATTCCAACAAACAACAACAACAAGCGTGCTGCGGCAGTTGCTCTAGGTTCGATTCTTGACTGACGTAGTTGGTTTCTTAGGCAAGGCGCAAAATGAGACGCAGGTTGAAGCAGCACATTAAAGAACTGCTAGCAGGCATTCAGCGCACATTGAATCTCAGTTTTCAAAGCAGACGTGGAGTGGACGGGGACCAAGTACAGAGGGGGTTCTAGCCCTCCACTCCCATCTAGTTCCCCGTCCACCCCACACACTACCATATCCTTACGGGCAACCCTCTCCCACGTCTGCTTGGGTCTCCCCTGCCCAGGGTGCTTCCACCCACCTGCACTCATGAAACGGACCTAACGAGCTTCTCCTCCCCTCTCCTCATTACGTGTCCATACCACCTCAACCTACCCTCCATCATTTTTTTTCCGCGATGTCAACTACCCCAGACTACCTTTAATATACTCTTTCCTAATTCTATCAGCTCTCAACACCCCACTCATGTACCGCAGCATTCGCATCTCAGCTACTTGCAGTTTCTCTGCTTTGCGGGGCCTCAAAAATGTTTTCATTTAATTTTCTATGAAAGTCACGCCAACTTCACGCAGGAAACTGTGGCATGGACACTGCAGTCCGCAGGGTCACGTGGCCCAGGGACTGAGTCCCGTCCCGCTGCGACTTAACATGCGCAACTACATATCATATGAGTTACAGAAATTTGTAGTGAGTCACCCTGCGTCACCTGCGCAGACTGCGTCTTATTCTGCGTTGGGCTTTACCGGGGATAGAGAGAAGCAGGGAGGCTCCAGTGCGCCAACCGTTGTTGTTTGTTGGTGTTTTAGGGCCCTTCAACTACAAAGGTCATTAGAGCCCCGTCCACAGCATAGTTCTTATGCAGAAACTGCACAGACACTACACTAATGCGACGATTTTTGGATACTAGCGGTACCCAGTTTTCCCTAGCAGCCACCCATGTCAGAATTAGCTGGGGTTGCGTTGCTTAACTTCAGTGATCAGAAGGGGACTGGTGTGTCCAACGCAATTTGCCGCTCCCCATCTTTGTCCTCTCGATGGACAGGGGGTGGCTTATTGCGTTACACACACCAGTTCTCGTCTGATCACTGAAGTTAAGCAACGTAATCCCAGCTAGTACTGACATGGGTAGCCGTTTGGGAAAACTGGGTACTGCTAATAGTCAAAATTCGTCGCATTAGTGTAGTGTCTGTGCGGTCCCTGCATTAGAACTACGCAGTGGACGGGGCTCTAATGACCTTTGTAGTTGAAGGGCCATAAAACACCAACGAGCCAACAGGATGAACACATGGGCGATCTGTTGGCTGGTACTTTTACGCTGCCGGCCGCCGACCACGACTGCAACAAAAAAAGCAACTCCTAACCCATTTCCCACCTATGGCAGGGTCGGGTTCCCGTTTGTCCCTCTGAATGGACACAGGGTGATATATTGGTCATAGTTTTTTCTGCAGCCGGTTGCTGGCCAAAGCTGCACCCCTACGCTTAGTTATCGTCGGTCTAGTGTTCGTTGGGGAATGCTACCGACGCCAGGGGGCGAGCTCCTACACCTGGAAATTATGCCTCATCTACCCGTTGCGTAGTAGAGAGGGTTCTTTTACGTGCAAGTGCCATCGTACACCCACACGGGACCTCTCTCTCGCCCGATAAAAGCCAACCCACCTCGATCCAGCATCCAACTTGGAACCACTGACGCCGTAGTCGAACACTCTGCACCACCGAGGCAGGCTAACAAGTGTTCCATTGAATCGAAATACGCCGACCTTAAATAAGCAAAGGGATTGCAGGTGGCTACGTCTAAATTCTGGCAACAAAAGGGCCAAAAAATGGATACTCTGCACTTCCATTGCCGTGGAATTGCGGATTTTATGGGTCCCAAGGTGAAGAGACCGAAGGAACCACATAAGGGACCCAAAACGCCAAAACCGCAACTATCTTAGTTCTTAGGACCTCAAGATGGTCTGATGAATGACAACCCAACTACGGATTTAAGAATACTGAAAAATCTACGAAAGTTTCCGGCCCCTGAAAATTACGATTAAAATTATCTTTGGTCACACACACCTACACTTGTGCAGTCAAGTTGCGTTGGACACACCAGTTCCCGTGAGATCACTGAAGTTAAGCAGCGCAAGCCCACGTCAATACCAACATGGGTGGTTGGTAAAGAACGTTGGGTGCTGCAAATTACTCCTCTCCTTTGTCCTTTCACCCACCTCCTCATCTCCCGCGGGCAGCCTCTTAAGGGTTCGTCCTGTTATGGCTGCCTGGCTTCCTCCCCAACCCTTGAAACTAATCCAGTAAGTGTATGCGCCTCTTTTGATCGTTTGTTGGTGATTTAGGGCCCTTCAACTACAAGGTCATTAGAGCCCCGTCCACAGCATAGTTCTGATGCAGAGACTGCACAGACACTACGCTAATGCGACGATTCTGGGGCATTAGCAGTACCCAGTTTTGCCAAGCGGTCACCCAAGTCAGTACTAGCTGGGGTTGCGCTGCTTAACTTCAGTGATCAGACGAGAACTGGTGTGTCCAACGCAATTCGCCGCTCTGTATGCGCTTCAGTGCCCTGGGAAGCCGCGACTACCTCACAGGGGGAGGGGGGTGTCAAGGATTTTAGGTTTTATTTTCAGAAGCAAAGCACTGATCCACGTTAAGATATTTACCTACGTATTTGAACCTGAAGGCTGTGTTGTCGAATGCCTGTATGACAAATTTCATCCGGAAAAAAAATATTGACATGAAATGGTGACTACAGGATATGGACCATTCATTTCCGATTCGAAGAAAATAGATCGTCCATCTATTTCTTGGACTTGTCGCAGTTTTTCTAAGACACATGAATAAGTGACACATTCAATTAAGATGTCACTTGGAAAGTTGACACTGATATACAACAGTTACCAGAGTGAAGAGTGTGTTGTTCAGAATCCTGAAGGCACTTGGCTTCTCTTCAGGTGCACTTTCTATCCCACGAGGAACTGGCTGTCAAGCATTTGTCAGTTAGTGAATGAGCCTGAATGACCACAGCTTGGCCGTCTGATATTCTCCATTTATCATAGTCAGGAAGTTGCTGAAAGTCAGACTGCTCACCTCACGTTATCAGTTGCAGGGAACTTTGCAGGAGTCCAAGAAGTTGGCTGTTCAATTCTTACCTCGCCTAGTTGGCTTTCGATGCTCATTTTTGGAAAGTGAAGTTCGACTTTGGGTCCTTATTAAGAAACATGGGCTATGCAGTCCTGAGTCTACTGCCTACTACAATTTTTCGACGCCAGGGAGAGAGGAGAGCTCCTGGAAATTTTGCCGATCTACTTAGTCGCTTTATGTGCAGGTCCTGTACGCACGACGCGAGGTCACGGATTTATTTCCCATTCGGGATGGAAGGCACCCTAGAAGCCTATCCCTCATCTAGCCCTTGATCGCACCTGCTGTACATCGTCATAGGTGAGCGGCGAATTGTGTTGGACACACCAGTTCTCGGCTGATCACTGAAGTTAAGCAGCGCAACCCCAGCTAGTACTGACATGGGGGGGGGGGCCGCTTGGGAAAACTGGGTACTGCTGATACCCCAAAAATCGTCGCATTAGTGTAGTGTCTGTGCAGTTTCTGCATAAGAACTATGCTGTGGACGGGGCTCTAATGACCTTTGACCTAATGACCAGTTTTTCCAAGCGGCCACCAATGCCAGTACTAACTGGGGTTGCGCTGCTTAACTTCAGTGATCAGACGAGAACTGGCTTGTCCAGCGCAATTCACCGCTCCCGCCCCAAAATCGTTGCATTAGTGTAGTGTCTGTGCAGTCTCCGCATAAGAACTATGCTGTGCACGGGGCTCTAATGACCTAGTAGTTAAAGAGCCCTAAAACACCAACAAACAACTACATCGTCATAATCATTTTCATCATAACTCACATTCCCCCCCCCCCTTCTGCCGGGGCAGGGTGCTCGTTGCTGTCATTACTAACCCTTTCCTTCCTACGACAAGGCGTTGGACACACCAGTTCTCGCCAGATTACTGAAGTTAAGCAACGCAACCCAAGTTAGTACTCGCATGGGTGGTGGGTTGGGAACACTGGGTATTGCTAATTTCCCCACTCCTGGCCCCCCCACCCGCGAGCAACCTCCACAGGGTCCGACCCGCTATGTTGTTGTTTGTTGGTGTTTTAGGGCCCTTCAACTACAAAGGTTATTAGAGCCCCGTCCACAGCATAGTTCTAAAGCAGAGACTGCAGAGACACTATAATATTGGGACGATTTTTGGGTATTAACAGTACCCAGTTTTCTAAAGCGGCCACCCATGTCAGTACTAACTGGGGTTGCGTTGCTTAAATTCAGTGATCAGACGAGAACTGGTGTGTCCGACGCAATTTGCCGCTCCCTCCGACCCGCTATGGCTGCTTGGCGAGTCTCCTACCCGTTGGCGTAGCAAACACTTATGGGTTACTTGACTTGTAGTTGATATTGCCCACACCACACACAGAACCACAGGACTTTCTCGCTTTCGGGCTGCGAAAGAAGCCAGCTACTTCCGTCTAGAATCGAACCTGGAACCACAGATGCAGCAGTCTAGCAGCTAGCAACCTCTGCGCCACTGAGACGGTTTTTGGTCCATTCTGTATAGAAAATACAAAATACTGGTACACTGAACGATCAACTTGAGAGTAGGGTGACAGGTAGATGACATCGTACCCCCAAACGGAACACAAGAACCCCCCTGGAGACCAGTTAGAAAAAAGAAGTATATTGTGCTCTCGAGGTAATGCACTTCGCATGACCAATTTAATTTTTCATCGCTCAATTCACTTAGGACACTAGAAAACATCAGTCCGTTCTCAGATGTCAAGGCGCAACTAACCTGGCATCGGTAAAATGTTTTCTGCAGCAGATGGAGGACGTTAAATATTGGGGGAGGGGAGAGAAGAAGGGTCCGACTGTAGAATTACGAATATTTAATAAGAGAGACCAAAAAAAGCAACTCAACATTCTGGTCTGTGTCTTGTTCTTTTCAGTTTCACCAATGAAAGCGCTTGGCAGGAAAAGTCCTATTCTCACATGAAAAACGCTGGTAGAGAACTCGAGATATCCAGTCACCTGCGACTGGCCACGGATCGCTTCCTGTCCGAGATGGCCAAAGATCTCAGCGAAGGAAATGATTTGATAAACGACGCCTTGTCTCAGCGTCTAAACGAATTAGAAAGGAGCCGTCACGAGTTCCTCAACTGTCAAAAAGAGGTAAGAGGTTCAAAAACCTGTCCCAATCACCCACCTAGCCGTTAGGAAATCAGGTGGCCATGAGTTAGTACTCAATCTTGGTTTCAAGGGAACTTTCGCTGACTTCCACATTCCGAGCTTCTGGTTCACCAAGTGTGAGGGAGCTATCTAAAAAAGAGAGAGAATAAAACATCATCATCATACCCTTATCCCGCCTTTGGCGGGGTTGGGTCTGCGGGTCCAGGGAGCGGCGAGTTGCGTTGCACCAGTTCTTGTCTGATCACTGAAGTTAAGCAACGCAACCCCAGCTAGTACTGACATGGGTGGTCGCTTGGGAAAACTGGGTACTGCTAATACCCAAAAATCGTCCCAATATTATAGTGTCTGTGCAGTCTCTGCATAAGAACTATGCTGTGGACGGGGCTCTAATGACCTTTGTAGTTGAAGGGCCCTAAAACACCAACAAATCTGCAGGTCCACTGAACAAGCTCTTGACTGAGGACACTCCAGCCAGGCGTCTGGAACCCGCAGGAATATTGGCTGGGTTGTCTGTGGGGGGGGGGGGGGGGGGGGGGGTGCCCGCTACCCCACTAAGAGAGAGAATAAACAATAATGTTAAATGGGTATTGGGTATTAGTAATAAAACCTGGGACAGATTAAAGGGCAATCATTGTAAACACGCGAAAAAAGGAGGCGCTTCCGCCTAAAAAAGTGTGCACAATTTCTTTTCAGGCCCTACAAAAGAGTATTCGTGTGGAGAATGTGATCGACTCATTGAAGCACCAGAAAAGGAGACAACAAACTCCCATGAAAATTGCTCAGTCCCGTCTCTATAACCGCACAACGAAACCAACTCAAGAAATATTCGAGGACTCTGCATTTCATAGGTAAGTAAACAATAAGACAATTCAGGGGAGGGTTACTTAGTGCACGAATGTCGGTTCGGTCTTGCACGAGGTGGATGATGTTGGGAGCCGCTTATTGTGTTGGGCACACCACTTCTCATCTGATCACTGAAGTTAAGCAACGCAACCCCAGCTAGTACCAACATGGGTGGCCGCTTGGGAAAAACTGGGTGCCGCTAATACCCAAAAATCGTCCCATTACCGTAGTGTCTGTGCAGTATCTGCATTAGAACTATGCATGAACGGGGCTCTAATGACCTTGTAGTCGAAAGGCCCTAAAACACCAACAAACAAAAAAGTGGATGATGTCTTCCGGAAGTCATTCAAAAATGCAACCTCTACACTTATTTATCGTCGGTCTAATTTGACTCTTGGAGTACTTTTCCTCCACCGACGTCGGGGGCTGAGTTCCACTCCTCTATGTGGCAAGGGTTCCTTTAGGGCCAGTGATGATATCATAGCCCAGGACTTTATTTCTTATCTGACGGAATGCGCACCGGGGGATCTCTCTCGTCGGAAGCGGTTCTCGTCTGATCCCTGAAGTTAAGCAACGCAACTCCAGCTAGTACTAACATGGGTGGTCGCTTTGGAACACTGGATACCCCTAATTCCAAAAAAAATCGTCGCATCAGGGTAGTGTCTGTGCAGTCACTGTATTAAAACTACGCAGTGGACGGAGCTCTAATGACCTTGTAGTTGAAGGGCCCTAAAACACCAACATGAAACCTCTGACACAGTAGCAAGGCACGAACCACCGAGGTGGGGTAAACAACCCTCGCTACAAAGAGTAAATTATTCACGTAGAGCAGCAGTCTTCAAACTGTGTTCCGCGGAACCCCAGGGTTCCGCAATACATCTCTGGGGGTTCCGCGAGTCAAAATGAAAATTCGTTAGCAGCGGCAAGATATACTTTTCTAAAGGTGGGACGGGGTTCCCCCAAAACATCTTATAGTTTTAAGGGTTCCGCGAGTCGACAGAGTTTGAAGACCACTGGCGTGGAGAAAAATGAGGTCAACATTAATTAGTCAGAGGGTAGCTGGTTATGTAAAAATTGCGCCCAACAGTTTGCTCAAGTGCTCATATGAATGGCACTTGGGAACACTTGGCACTGTTAATACCCAAAAATTGTCCTAACAGCGTAGTGTCTGTGTAGACTCTGCATTAGAACTATGCAGCGGAGGGGGCTCTAGTGGCCGTTGTAGCTTAAGGGCCCTAAAACACCAACGAAAATGAAATTCATATAAATAATCGACCCTGCCATAGGCTGGAGTCGGAATGATGATAGAGGTCATCAAACATAAAACTCTTATGGGGTGAAATGCCCCGATTTTACTGACCAGTTTAATCTGGGTTATTGGCGGTTTGATACATAGCTGGCGTGCAGGTAATCCCATGCTCAACTCCACAGTTGTGGGGACACACTTGAGTTCTTTAAGAGGATTGGTGTCTCTTGTCCTTCTAAGTAAAATGTCAGAAAACAGATATATTAGCTACTGGAAATGAAGAGGAAGAAAGTTTTTCGCAGGCAAGTACTACCGTACAGGAAACACATTAGATTCCTATTCAATGCTGAGAAATTAGTTCCGTTTTATTGGCACGTATTTCCAAATTTGTGGTGGATTTGTGCATCGGGATTTTTCTCTCTTTGATGTCAGTACTTGGACGACGCTCTTTTAATTCAAATAAATGCCTCAGGCAATTAATAATTCCACTTAATTTGAGGCCTTAAGGCTTTTGAACGGCAACAAAGTTATTTCCAGTAATTTTGATAGGAGGAGGAGAACGAAAGAGGAGGAAGAAGAAGAAGGTGGCGGCAAGAACTCAAAGTCAAGAAAAGATAGGAATTGCTCATCAACGTCCTTACTCATTACGAAGACGTAATCACACTCGGTTTACTTCCTTTAACCTGTTAATTCCATCAGATTCCAATTAATTTACAACGTATCCAATATATATCAAGAGGTGCGACAACGTTCAACTTCAACGAGTATCGAATGACATAAAAGCAACAGTGCTTACTAGATGGCGCAGTCCTTACTGTAGTAACAGGCTCATTCAGAAATCTGATCTTCTCGTATTCGTCATGTCCCAGTAAATCAGCCCTTCCTATTGTCCCCGTCTGATACCCGTCAATAGTAAGGAACCTTGGTTACAAATACTGATAACCGAGTCCTAATTAGCACACAATCTTTAAGACAGGCCTACCGTTGTAAACTTCTTTTGAAGTCTTTTACTACGCCACTCCACTAATGTCAGGACTGCCAGAATGAAGTTTTGATTGTTGTTGTTTGTTGGAGTTTAAGGTCCCGTCAACTACGAGGTCATTAGAGACCCGTCCACTGTATACTTCTAATGCATATACTGCACAGGGGATCACGTCAATTTGGCGCATGACAATTTGGCGTACATACCGATCTCTTGGGTGTACACATTTGTTCAAAATTGCAACTGTCATAACCAGTGGCAGATCCAGGATTTTCGTCGGGGGAGGGGG
>JAAFCE010007744.1:10747296-10783585 GCA_013389805.1 Trigoniulus corallinus
TCATTAGGGCCCTATAACACAGTTATGGTAGGCATTCATTGTTCTATTACCTTGCAATGACTGTTGAAATATGTTATGACCGTTGCAATTTTGAACAAATTTGGGCACCCAAGAGATCGGTATGTACGCCAAATTATATATGCGCCAAATTGTCATACGCCAAATTTGTATGTACGCCAAATTGACGTAGACCCACTGCACAGACACTACACTAATGCGACGATTATTGGGTATTAGCAGTACCCAGCTTTCCCGAGCGACCACCCATGTCAGTACTAACTGGGCTTGCGTTGCTTAACTTCAGTGATCAGACGAGAACTGGTGTGTCCAACGCAACTCGCCGCTCATGAAATTTTTATGGGCCCTATGCCAGAATGATGGCGTGGGGCCCTAAAGACGGAACTCTTTCTCATACGTTGCGTTGACAACACCAGTTCCCGTCAGATCACTGAAGTTAACCAACGCAAACCCAACTTTGTACCAACATGGGTGGTTGGTAGTGAACGTTGGGTGCTGCTAATTTCCCCTCACCTCTCCTATATTCTCTACAAGTAAAACCGAGGTCCCGTGTGGGTGTACGATGGCACTTGCACGTAAAAGAACCCTCTCTACTACGCAACGGATAGATGAGGCAACATTTCCAGGTGTAGGAGCTCGCCCCCTTGGCGTCGGTAGCATTCCCCAACGAACACTACACCGACGATAAATAAGCGTAGGGGTGCAGCTTTGGCCGGCAACCGGCTGCAGAAAAAACTATGACCAATATATCACCCTGTGTCCATTCAGAGGGACAAATGGGTACCCGACCCTGCCATAGGCGGGAAATGGGTTAGGAGTTTTTTTTTGCTCTCCTATATTCTCTACACCTACCTCCTCGCCCGCGAGCAGCCTCCTGCTTGGTTTACTCCCCAACCCCTTAGCGTTAAGATACTAGCAGCTGACGAATACAGCCGAGACCATTATAAGAGGTGGTATGATGAACTGGGCACATCATAATATTCCAGATGTGCACACACGCAGAGTCAGTGATAGGGAGAGTGTCAGAGTAACGGAGTAGGAGAAGTGAGACGGGGAGAGAGAAAGTGAGAGTTGGAGAGGGAGTGAGTGACCAACTGAGTGGGAGAGACCCCCAGTCCGTGAAGGAGCGGATGTATTGCGTTGGACACACTAGTTCTCGTCCTGAAGTTAAGTAACGCAACCCCAGCTATTACTAACATGGGTGGCCGCTTGGGAAAACTGGGTACCGCTAGTACCCAAAAAACCGTCGTATTAACGTAGTGTCTGTGCAGTTTCTGCATTAGAACTATGCCGTGGACGGGGGTTCTGATGATCGTGTAGTTGAAGGGCCCTAAAACACCAAAAACACCTAAAAACCCCCAGTCCATGAGCCGGAGAATAAAGCTGCGATTTCGTACGTGGTCTGTACGATGTCACCTGTAAATAACAGAAAGATTTATAAATAAGAGTGAAACTTTCTTGCAGGTAGGTAAAATATCTTGACGTATGAGCTGGTCTCCTAGGCAGGGCCGGTCCGTCCATAGGTTCAAAGTGTGCAAAGAACGCGGGCGGCTGCCCTGATGGGGCGGCCAATCAATGTTAACTTGTAGACATTAAGAAAACTAAGTAAATATTATGAGGAGGCGGGGGCCTCGACATAATTGCACGCGGGCGGCCGAACCTATAGGACCGGCCCTGCTCCTAGGATCAGTAAAGAAAATTACCTCTCAGGAAGAAACTAAGCAAGGTATTTAAGTGCTGTGACGAATTGGAAATCCGACCCTACCTTAGGTGGGGAAAAAGGTTAGATTGTTTGTTGGTGTTTTAGGGCCCTTCAACTGCAAGGTCATTAGAGCCCTGCCCACTGTGTAGTTTTGATGCAGAAACTGTACAGACACTACGCTAATGCGACGATTTTTGGATACTAGCGGTATCCAGTATTCCCAAGCGGCCAACCATATCAGTACTAGCTGGGGTTGCACTGCTTAACTTCAGTGATCAGACGAGAACTGGTGTGTCCAACGCAATTCGCCGCTCCCGGGGAGACGGTTAGAGTAATGAAGACGACGATGATGATAGCAATAAATGAGATGTTCCTCTTGATGGTTATTTTTTAATAACTTCTCAATGACGGTAATAGAACTCGAGCCGTTGTCAGATGATCGAAATGGAGAATGTGTCAGTAATAATCTTCATATTATTCATTACAGACTTAAAGCCGAGGTAGAGATGCTTGCCTACTCCAAAGAAACTCTGGAATCGAAGACGGCCGAGGCGGAAACAACTTTGGCTCAATTGTTAAATCTACGCCGTCAACTGGATAAAGACATTGCTACCAAAGAGAAGAGCATTTTCATCGACAAAGAACGATGCCGAGTGATGCGCAATGCATTTCCGGACAGTATCAAATTGATTGGCTTTTAGTTGTGCCAAAGGGCCAATCTGTTCTATTCAGTAGTCTCCTACTTCTACCGTCCTTAAGATAGTATAAAGGATAACCCAACTCACAATCATCACAACTAACCCCTTTTTCGCCTGCGGCCAGGGGCTCATCCAGAGGGGGGAGAAATGCAGCAGTTGCTCCCCCATCAGGGCCTCAATGGGGCGCAACTGATAAAGACATTTTTCGTATTACTATCCCCATTGCTATACTGCCGGTCCAACAGTTGCAGTCCCATCTGTAGTGGGCTAATCCACTGCAGATGAGACATTGCCTATGGGGCAGTTGAGGACCTATTGCAATTGCTAACCAGATTTGTACTAAGGGATGCTGAATATTTAAAAATAATTGGAGCGCACTTTTTTTAAGTGCTCCCTCCCATCAGTCTCAAGATCCGCCACTGTCTGCAGCAGGGTTAGGACACAAGCGATGTTGGGGGGTAGTTTACACAGCCGGCTGGTAAACTAATGCTTATTTATCGTCGGCCTAGTATTTTTGCGTTGGGGAACTTTTTCTTACACTGATGCCAGGGAGGGCGAATAAGGGTTCTTTTATCTGCAGCAGTGACATAGTACACACCACACGGGACCACGGTTTTACTTCCCATCCGACGGAAGGTGCACTGTGAATTTCTCGCCCGAAAGAAGCCAAACTGCCTAGGCCCAGGGTCGAACTGCAGCCATCGGGTCAGATTGATAACACAACTATGGATGAGTAAATTGAGAATATACGAAAGTTGCGGGCCCAAAACTAAATTAACATAGCACCAGTTCCCGTGAGATCACTGAAGTTAAGCAGCGCAAGCACACGTCAATACCAACATGGGTGGTTGGTAAAGAAAGTTGGGTGCTGCAAATTAACCCTCTCCTTCATCCTTTCACCTACCTCCTCATCTCCGGCGGGCAGCCTCCTAAGGGTTCGTCCTGTTATGGCTGCCTGGCTTACTCCCCAACCCACAAACTAATCCAAATCCAGATCACCAGGTCCATTCTAAGCCCTTGGGGGAGCGGCTTATTGCGTTGGACACACCAGTTCTCGTCCGATCACTAAAGTTAAGCAACGCAACCCCAGCTAGTGCTAACATGGGTGGCGGCTTGGGAAAACTGGATGCCGCTAATACCCCGCAATCGTTGCATTAGTGTAGTGTCTGGGCAGGCCCTGCATTAGAACTACGCAGTGGACGGAGCTCTAATGACCTAGTAGTTGAAGGGCCCTAAAACACCAACAAAAAAAAACTAATTCCTAGGCACCGTCCTACTTTACCTTTGCGCAAATCTGACTCTGAGTGTTACCTATTAGGTCCATCACTGGAATGAAAGTTCAAGGAATTAGATCGACAGCCAATCGTTAAACATATCAGCTAACAGTTCGCTTGACTGTCTTGTTGGCACTAAAGGGTACCGATTCAACCTGCTCTTTGGTATCAATGATGACATCCTCCAGTTTAACAATGTGTCAGATGCTGTTCTCCCCGCGCAGCACCACTTCAGACATAATACCAAATCCAATAATGATGGGCCTTAGGCTCTATGTCTTAGTAAACGCTGTCACTTGTACCGATCACAATCTCTTTCAAAATACTTCAAGAACAATTCCCAAACAACGCCTTCTCAAGTCAAGAAACGTTACCTGTCATTTAACCAGACCAGCCAAATACAGTTCCGGAGTCTTATCCCAGCGTATAACCAACTTCTTTTCTGACCACAATTTCTGCAGCATCTCTGAAGCGGATTCCGCTGTCCATCATTCATAGGTGACGTCTTGGTACCCATTCATTTCAAGAGATATGCCTAACGGGATCAGAGCAGAAATTGGTTAAATTTCGTTAAGAAACAAGCACATTTACCTATAGTTTCCTCTGCTTTCATTAGGATACTGTCAGACTGAGACGGAGGAGCAATGGAGTGTCCATCAAGGATACTTATGGTTCTGTTCCAAGAAGTTGCATCAATGAAAAGTAACATGGAAATGAGTGTTTCAGCGAGTGAGACAAGAAATAGAGATGGAATCCGTGGATACAAACCACGAAGGAGTTTTCTTTTTATATTCCTGACGTTCATCTTTGATTGAATTAAACTGAAAAGGACCCATTAGGGTGTGGGGGAAGGAAGGGGAAGGAGTAAAAAAAAAAAGATAGGAGACAAGGAAATACTATCGTTCTCCATCCTCCCTGCACATCACATGTCAAGAGAGTCTCTCCATATACCCAACAAGACATATCAAAATTGTAGGAGTCGTTATTGAGTGGGAAGGGGGACAAGTGCCTGTCATTGCTTTCTTCTAAGGTCTCAAGAGATCCTCCAGTACTTTGTAATATTCATCGAGTGGAACTTGGAAACAGTAACTGAATTTCTTTATGTAGAAAAAGAAAATTCCTTCAGTTGCTTCTGGCATGTGGAGACGACGGCCCTTCATCTTCGGCACTCTAAAGGAAACCAATGAGAATGCATGTTAAGTGTAATAACGATAAGGCAACGGTGGAAAAAAAACGGTAAAAAAAAACCACCATACATACATAGAGATACAATTCCGGTTGGTAAATAAGTCAAATGTCCTCAAAAAGGAAATTAAAAAGCCCAAGTTATAACATCATACGGTTGGTGGGGGCTTCTTTACCAATTTTCTGCGGCTATTGCAATTTTATAGCGCGGTCGACTCTTGAATTTCCATGGTTACCTATCAAAGCTAAGACTTTTAAAGGACATTCACAGACGCAAGAAGTGAATGGCAACCAGTTTAGTTCGTAGTGGAGTTTAGCAAACGTGTCCTCATCAACACACACATACTCTCTCTAAATTGCAATAAAATGAGGAAAAAAAAGGAAGACGTTTTTAAAATGACTAACAATCCACTTACCAATGTGAAATAACATAAAATATCTGCTATAAAGCACATCTTTGGTGGCCCAAAAGTAGACAGAACTGCCCCTTCGCTTGTTTGTTTGTTGGTGTTTTAGGGCCCTTCAACTACAAGGTCATTAGAGCCCCGTCCACAGCATAGTTCTTATGCAGAGACTGCACACACACAACACCAATGCGACGATTTTTGGGTATTAGCAGTACCCAGTTTTCCTAAGCGGCCACCCATGTCAGTACTAGCTGGAGTTGCGCTGCTTAAATAACTTTAATAACTGCAAGAGAACACCTTTCAGGTAGGTCCGTGGCGTCCTAGCCTTCAAGCACTGCATCTGGTTGCAAAAAAACAAAAAAAAAACAACAACGATTAACCCTTTTCCACCTATGGCAGGGTCGAGTACCCATCTTTATCCCTCTGGATGACCACATGGGCGATCTGTTGGACGGTATTTTTAGGGAGACGCTTATTACTGGATTAGTTTCAAGGGTTTGGGAATAAGCCAGGCAGCCATAACAGGACGAACCCTTAGGAGGCTTCCCGCGGGAGATGAGGAGGTAGGTGAAAGGACGAAGGAGTGGGCAAATTTGCAACACCCAACGTTCTTTACCAACCACCCATGTTGGTATTAACGTGGGCTTGCGCTGCTTAACTTCAGTGATCTCACGGGAACTGGTGTGTCCAACGCAACTTGGCTGCACAAAATTGCGTTGGACGCACCAGTTCTCGTCTGATCACTGAAGGTAAGCAACGCAACCCCAGTTAGTACTGACATGGGTGGCCGCTCGGGAAAACTGGGTACTGCTATTACCTAAAAATCGTCGCATTAGTGTAGTCCCTGTGCCGTCGCTGCATTAGAACTACGCAGTGGACGGAGCTCTAATGACCTTGTAGTTGAAGGGCCCTAAAACATCAACACGCAGCCGGTCCACGGCACTCCAGGGGCGAGATCCTACACCGTTGCAAATCAGGGGAAGGAGGTCGGTGAATTTGGTAATTTGCTTTTTATCCGATCGGTACGATTATTTTTAACCAGGTTGCGAGGGTGACAACGGACAAACATCTCTTTCCTTATGAAAATCACCTACAGTATATTACCAGGATCGAACCAGTAGCAATGAGCTCAAGCGTCAAGGGCACCATCAAATGAGTCACCGAAATGGGAACGCGAATGGAGATATAAAGATCATCCGCCTATGGCAGGATCGGGTGTTCATTTGGATTGCCGAATTAATGCTGCAACCCCTATGCTTATTTATTGTTGGCATATATGGATTTGTTGCGAAACTTTTTCTCCATCAACATCAGGGGGCGAGCTCCTACGCCTGGAAATTTTGCCCCGGAACTACACACATTTTATTTCACGTAGTAAGGGTTCTGTTCCATTAAGTGGTGACGTCGTACGCACCAAACAGGGCTTTACTTCCCATCCGACAGAAAGCACACTGCGGACAAGCACTCTTCCGTTCGAAAGAATGAAAATCGAACCTGGAATCAGCGTATGCCTCTAGGAACTACACCCATGTAAAGAAATTTAGGCTGCACTGCTGTGCTTCCGGTCTGAAAAAAAAAGGTGCACGTCGAAAAGAAACCACGATCTTCAGTCTGAGTGAAAATGTGTACAAATACGTTCAATAAGTTGGCCTGCTAAGACGGAATCAGAAACCGAGCAGCCCTGGTGGCATCAGGGTTGGCAACCCACTTGAGTCACTTGTGAATTAATTGGGTACACGGGCGCTTACACTTTTCTGTATTGCTCAAGGCCAGTCTTGACGTCAACTGCAATTAAATGTAATATACTAACGAGGCATTAGACTTCAGCAACTCCCAATAGTTATTCGCAGACGGTCCTAAGTTCCAGTTTGACACGTGTCATTTGACCAATATTGATAAAGCACTTCACAAATGCATAATGTAATTCAAATTAATTAAATCACAATTTGTCCACTTGACAATATCACATAAATTATCTAATAGGATTTGAGAGATAGGACTAAACCATAGGGCTTCTTTTAAAGTGTCCTTCACGTTCAGCTCTTCAGGAAAGTTGGGACATTTGAGGCATTCAAAAATAGCTAACTTTTAATGCTAAGCCTAAACACACACATTTGCAGACACGCCAAACTTGTGTCTAGCCACTTCCTGTCAAAGGATGTGATTGCATCAAGAAGGACAAGGTGGGATGGAAGCAAAAATGGCACGTCAATCCACTTAGAAACGTGGTTCACCACTCCGAATAGAAAGTCCCAAGGCTAAGAGAACACATTTCGAAAAATTCTTGGGTGTGTATGAAATAGTTGTATACCTTACATGAGAACACGGTTCTACTTGTCGTTCAGAGGAGGCCACATTTGAGGATGTCCAAAATAGAAACCACTGCCTATTTCCACAGTGCAACCCGCTGGGGCTAACTTTTACTTGCTGTCCGACACGCAAAGTTCATCTCATGATTAACTGAATCGATGCGGTGCTCAAGAGTCAAGCCAGTGATGGGCTCATGTGGTTGACTCCTTGCTGAGATGAGTGGCTTCTTTCAAAAGACAAAGGTAGAGGGAGAGGAATACAATACAGAGAGAGAGACAGACAGACAGACAGAGAGACTTGGACACACAGAAAAAGAGAGAGAGAGAGAGCGAGACAGAGAGGGAGGGAGAGAGAGAGAGACAAGAGAGACAGACAGGGAGAGGGAGGGAGAGAGAGAGACAGACAGACAGAGGGACGAGAATACAACGAGACAATAGAGGGATATAGAGAGACAAGAGACAGAGGGGCAAGATAGAGATAGACAAGAGCGGGATACTGAGGGAGAAAGACAAGAGAGGGATACAGAGAAAGACAAGAGAGGGATACAGAGAGAGACAGAGAGAAAGACAAGAAGGGGAGAGAGGGAGACAGACAAGGAGAGACAAACCAGACAAACAGACCAGACAGACAAAGAGAGAGACAACAGACGGATACAGAGAGACAGGTAGAGAGAGAGACGGGGAAACTCCAAGAGTTCATTCCCGGGATGGAAAATAAAGTCCTTGCCCACCGGACCTTGTCCTTCCTACACGGAGAACACCAAATGCGGATTCGATCCCAACCACTGGGTGTCTGACTCAAGAGCTGATGATGCGGAGGTTCGCAGGCAGAAGGATGCGAGAGACAGAAATCTCAGGTGCGCCTTCCGTGTCCCTTCCCTCTTCCTCTGGACGTCAGTAAGTCACTTTAGGTAGTAGATTGGCCAACGCATAGATAGCCAAAAAAAACCTCCAACAAATTACTGAGGATGGATTTGTATACGATGACAAGGAAAAAAAACCACATAGATGTGGACTAACTCACCAGAAATTAAAGTGCTGTTATTAATCAAGGTGTTATTGCAGCACTTCTCAGTCTTTTAAAACGTCAGCACAGCAACTACTTTCGAAATCCCGTGAAAAGGAGAAATCCCTAAGGAGAGAAGACGAAGATGAAGAGGAGAAGACTGAGACGATAAGGGCAGCCTAGAATATCAACCAGAAAATGAATTTTTTCCTCCCTTTTTAATACCATCACCACCACCACCACCACATCACTTAATGAATCTCAATGTCTCAATAAATGATGGCAAATCAATATCCTTACATCTTAATGCGGTTGCCAGGCGAAGAAAATTATGAAAACTAAATGCCACAACTTTTTCAATTAAAATAAGAAAACTCTGATTAATTATCCAATAAAAATTTTTGCTTACAAGCGTCTTCATCATCACCATCATCATCATCTTCGTCGTTGTTGTCGTCATCAGAACTTATCATCACACCAGCGAGTGTAACTTCAAGAATCGATCTACCAGACTCTAAATAAAAAATAAAAGTTTCAACACGTTCAGTGAGACAACAAAAGTAACTCGGCAACTTCCTGTCCTAAAGCACCGCACTTGACTGCGAAAAGGCAGCCATTGACATTATTACATTCTAACAAAACGTAATTTCATTAATGGCAGAGCGCGCACTTCAATTTCCAAAGCTCCAGGCTCACATACAACGTAGTCAAATCAAGAGAACCACGAGTTCAATCCCAATAGAATAACAAGCTTTTTTAATCTCGAGTTTCACCTCTTACAATGTAATCGCCATCGGCCATTCCTTCTTTGCAGAAACGTCTCCCCTGCTCACTCTCGCCGGTTCGGTTGTTAGAGTGTGCAACTCACGTAACAAAGCACGACATCAGACAACTCAACCCTGCCATAGGCGAGAAATGGTTGAGCAGACGTGATGGGTCGTCAATGTTTACGAATCTCAAAAAGTGCCACTTTCCTAGGTTGAGTAATGTTGAACAATTGTCGAGACATCGAAGCGGCGGCGCCTGCCAGCAGTGCAGGCTCCGAAGACCCTGCTGTCCTGGCTACAAGGTCGTCCAGTTGAGCTGTTGAAATTGGTTGAAGAGGGCTGCCCTTATTTGCTAAAGGTATGCATTTAAACCTACTGTCAAAATTAATTTTTTTGGGGGGGGGGGACTCACATATTGTTTGTTTGTTGGTGTTTTAGGGCCCTTCAACTACAAGGTCATTAGAGCCCCGTCCACTGTGTAGTTCTGATGCAGGGACTGCAAAGACACTACACGAATGCGACGATTTCTGGATACTAGCGGTACCCAGTTTTCCTAAGCGGCCACCCATGTCAGTACTAATTGGGGTTGCGTTGCTTAACTTCAGTGATCAGACGAGAACTGGTGTGTGCAACGCAACTCGCCGCTCCCGGGGACTCACATAGCAGGATTACTAGTATGAGTTACTCTTGAGAGCTGATGATGTGCAGGTTCGACCCTGGAAACAAAATCGGTGCTCTGCCGTGTGAAAGATGTGTAGGAGAAACTTGCCACTCTCATTTCGCTATGACGCCGACATGTGACAGGTTAAGACCTATTTTTTTGGATAGGTGAAATGCGTTTGCGCATTGAGTGCACTAGCCCAGAACCGTTTAACACGTTACTTCCGGCTAGGCCTTTTGTTGTGCCCTTAGGGATCCAAATGGTTATTAGCGCGAGGCTGGGACTCTCCTTGGCGCAGTTCGCTCTTCTTTTTATGTAGCATGTCTTCGATATATTAGTAGACCATGTCCCAAGCGTCCCTTCCCCAATACGGTGTTGATGTCAGGGGCAAGGTGACCCAGACCCGCTTCCAGTGCCTTGCGTCGAGTGGTCTATTTTCCACAGGCGAAGAACGTGTGAGGAGTGTCGTCGTCCACCCCAGGGCAGAACGGGCACTACGCGAATTCTGTTCTTTCTACCTTGTGCAGGTGGGCGCGGAAGTACCTGTGCCCGCTCACGAGACGTAGTAACCAATCCCTCCGTGCCACCTACCAACCCCCACCTCTGTGCTGTGGCTCCCAGGTCCCATGTCAGGTGTCGTGCGTGCCCTTCCACTCCTCTGCAGTCTCTCTCTGCCTTCCTGCAGTATATTGCTTGGCGTTCCCTAGCGAGGAGGAAAATCGACAGATTCCGTACTAGAATTCTCTCCGTCCATCTTTCTGACGGCCAGTCTTGAACCAAAAATCACAATTATCTCAACTGCTGGCTTCGCCCAAAGAGCAGCGGAAATGTAGGTTTGATCCTGGATATTGTCGTTGGTGTTTTTAGACGACGAGTGAGCTTCGTGTGAGCCTCGACTCTTGTCAGAGCTGGAGTACATCGCCTGATTTCATTCAAACAGAGTCGAATTTATGTATAGGCCCGACCATAGGTGGATTTCATTTATCATATCATCAGAAGGTCTTCAAAGAAGTAGGGATTTCCGCATATGATGCTTATGGGCCCTGCACAAAGGTAATTATCAAAGTGCCTTCCTATATGTGACCCCGGCAACTGCGTCAGTAGTTCTAGGTTCGATACTGGACCAAGGTGGATCGGCTTCTTTCGGGTGAGAGAGAGAGGCCGCGAGTGTGCCTTCTTTCGGATGAGAAGTAAAGCCGAGGTCCCGTGTGGGTGTACGATGGCACTTGCACGTAAAAGAGCCCTCTCTACTATGCAACGGCTAGATGAGGCAAAATTTCCAGGTGTAGGAGCTCGCCCCCCCCCCTGGCGTCGGTCGTATTCCCCAACAAACACTAGACCGACGATAAATAAGCGTAGGGGTGCAGCTTTCGCCGGCAACCGGTTGCAGAAAAAAAACTATGACCAATATATCGCCCCATGTCCATTCAGAGGTACAAGATGGGTACCCGACCCTGCCGTAGGCGGGAAAAGGGTTAGGAGTTGCTTTGCCTTGCTATATGAGAACCCCACCCAGAACGTTGGTCCAGGTCCCAGAAGAAGAAAATTTGTACGTTTCTGCCATGCAACTTTAGCCGAAAGGGTCAATGATAGATATATAAACATAGGCTCGAACCAGTAGTCAGTCTCATATTCACCAGTACTTGCCAGAAGCAAACTTCTTTTGTTAGTGACAAGTTCAGAAACATTACTTCATGTCTTTATTTCTATTAGATACTTTTTTAAATAACATAGTTTGGGGCTATTTCATAGTTGGATTTCACTTGCAATAGACAGAAGTGTCAAGGAAATCAGAGAGAAAAATAAGACAGAAAAATAGAAACCAGATATCATATAGATAGCGCGAGAGACAGAGAAATATAGACTAATACACATACTTGAAAAGTGCCATAAAGGTTTGAACAGCAACGGAAAAATACGTACTATGAATGACCAACGGTCAGTGTGATATGAACGACCAAAGAAATCAAACAGAAAAATCGTGGTCACAATTCAACACCCCAGAACATCATTTCAATAAACTAAAATTAAAAAGAAAATTAACAATAGAGATGATGTGTTCGCTTCACTGCTCAAAGTCATAAACAAACACACACACAAAAAGTACAACAGTTTGCAACAATTCGTCGAAAAACATCCTAAAACTGACAAAAGTTTCGGCTCAGCATTTTTGCCACAGACCCACACACAAGTTTGTAATAGAATTTTCGATATCGGCAATCAGTTTCCAACAACACCAAAACGAACATAATTCTGAGTAGTATTGTGACAGTTCAAAACCACTGCGTCGTTCAACGTTTGAGTTGCTGATAACCAGAAACTGCAACGTCTTTATCAGAAACATTTCCACACAAAAACATGTTGGCGTAAAGACAACTTTGGCTAGTGAAACAAACCCTCGTAGCTCTTACAAACATGGAAAGGCAAGGCAGGATGAAGCGAACAAAAAATACAACATGGCGGAAAGGACGGGCCTGCTGTTGTTGTTTGCTGGTGTTTTAGGGCCCTTCAACTACAAGGTCATTACAGCCCCGTCCACAGCATAATTCTTATGCAGAGACTGCACAGACACTACACTAATGCGACGATTTTTGGGTATTAGCAGTATCCAGTTTTCCCAAGAGGCCACCCACATCAGTACTAGCTGGGGTTGCGCTGATTAACTTCAGTGATCAGACGCGAACTGGTGTGTCCAACGCAATTCGCCGCTCTCAGAGCCCCTTCCACCGCGAAGTTCTAATGCAGCAGCTACGCAGACACTACGCTAATGCGACGAGTTTTGGGTACTAGTGGTACCCAGTTTTCCCAAGCGGCCACCCATGTCAGTACTAGCTGGAGTTATGTTGGTTAACTTCAGTGATCTGACGAGAACTGGTACTTCCAACGTAATACAGCCGCTCCCCGACGGGCCTGCAATACCAGGTGCTTGAAACAGAAAGCACAACCCAAAGTGGAATATAAAAGAGGATTTCCACTCTAGGACAAACACTATTATCATGAATTAGCAGTGATCCAGTGCAGACCCACGATATTCTGACAACTGCAAACTAACAGTAAACAGTTCACTGATTAGTTGTAAACCAATACTTAGGGTCTGCATTACATTTAACAGTCACGTGGGCGGAGCCATTAACAACGAAGCATGTGTGCTTCAAGCACGTCATTGTTTAAAAATAATAGCAGTGCTCAACCGGCGTTCATTGTACAAAATTAGTTCCAGGATTCCAGTTATCAAACAGGAAAAGAGAAAGAGTGTGTGTGCGAATACAGGACCTCGTAAAGAAAGGATCCGAGAACTGATGAATCCCTGACATTTACAACGTTCCCTCTTTCAGCTACAGAGGGTTCGTTTATGTGGGCATTATGGAAATAAGCTCAGGAGAACTATTTCAAGACTGAGGAGTGCTTAAAGCAGATGTCAGGGGAGCATAATGGAGTTTCTGAGTAACGGCATGCAAACCTATGACAACCATATACTGTAGTTGTCGAGGAAGAAACACTGATGGACATTGTTTCATTTCAATTCCTACATACGAATAGTTGCCAGGGGACAATCACGGGGCTGAAAAATGAGAACTGGAGAGGGTAAAACCTGAGGACAATGATCTTGAGGATATCGCGCTTTCCATTTTGGTGGGACCCAACGTGTATCCCAGCTGATGCCCAGCAGCCCAAATTCTGCTCCTGAACCGATTCCCAATTGAGACTGTTGTTGTTTCTTGGTGTTTTAGGGCCCCCCTTCAACTACAAGGTCATTCGAACGCCGTCCACAGCATAGTTCTCATGCAGAGACTGCACAGGCACTATACTAATGCGACGATTTTGGGGTATCAGCAGTACCCAGTTTTCCCCGAGCGGCCACCAATGTCAGTACTAGATGGGGTTGCGCTGCTTAACTTCAGTGATCAGACGAGAACTGGTGTGTCCAACGCAATTCGCCGCTTCCTGGATTGAGACTGTAAAGAAACTCAATCAAAATAATATTCTAAGTAAAAGATACCTCCATTTTTGCACTAAGAGTATTACTTCTTCGTGCCAACTTCAAGAAGCACAGTCCCATTTCTCAAAAAGAAAGCATACGGATCCCAGGATTTTAACATTTACAACAGTGTCTAGAGGGAAAACATTAAGATATTAACTCAACATTACTTAAATTCACATATAAAAATATCAGCTTAACATCTTAAACTCTATTCTCTAGTGAGTTCCTTCCAACAGTTAGGAGGTGGTACTAACTACAACTGCACTTTCAAAAACCTGATATGACTGCCTGCCTGAAAGAGCGCTCGTCAAATTCTCAGTTTCTGCGAAATGAACCACCTCATTCTGCCATACCGATATCAAGTATCTGCAAGGGTGGGAAGAGGAAGATATGCAACCCAAAATATCTCAATTAAATAGCACATACCTACAAGAAGAATAGTATTAATATACCTAACCTTCAAGCAGATCCTCTTTGTCTGGTACATACACAGTCCTCATGCGCACAATTCAACAGCTCACTACATAGCATTTAGTCAATATTTTCCTGCTCTATTTCAAGAGCCAATCATCACTTGGGTATTAAGGGTCCCCTCGCCATTCTTCCCTTCTTCCCACTAAACCGCCTACACTTTTAAAACCGATGAACCAGAGAACATATCACCTGGATTTCATTCACCATCAAACTTCTGCTGAATCTGCTCGTTTTGAAATGGGGTTCTTCTCTTTGTTTGCGTCTATTTATCCGATTAGTTTTCAGCGCAGCTGCATCGTAATCATCCTATACTGCAACTAAGGCCTTCCACCTACACTAGAGAGACAAAGTCGCTCCCTCCCACCCTCTCTCCTTCACCTGAAAATTAAAAAATTGGGGTAACAACCGGGACACCTCCCACACACACACAGCGCTATGACTTTATAGCATTTCTTCAACTCTTCAAACATTAGTGAGCTTATCTGGTGAGTAGGCAATGCAGGCTCGATCCTAGTCCACCCCAGAGACTTGAATCGGTGCCTAGAGCGATGGGGAGGATGAAAGGAGATTAATGGCCTCATATCATGCGAGGTTGTTCCCCGGATCGTGGTCCGAGGCCCAGATACTCGCCCTCAGAACCTGATCCTAACTCCATGCTTCCAAAGTCCACAAAATAGCCATAGCACACCTATTAACCAAATTGTCATCTAACAAATGAAGGGGTCGGGGATTCGCCCCCTCTTGTATTAGCAAACAACGCCCTCAACCACAATTGAAATGCTGTAACACGAAGCAAATACATATAAGATTCACTCCACTATTAACATTTGTTTTTCCCTTTAGTAACGTTTGGTGAACACCTAGGAAATCCAAATATTATACAAAAAATATGTGAGACACAAAAGTAAAGCTGGGTTTACACTGCGCGTAACGTACTCACGTAACTGTTTCATGAGGCAAGACTCGCGTAGTGTAGACAGGGGGCTCGCCCCGCGCGGCAGTGGCGTCACCCCCTCTCCCGAAAAAAAGCCGCTTCTTCTGCTTTGGTGTCACCCCATTTCTCCTGGTGCGAGTGGTGTCACCCGGTGCGGCCCGCACCCCCTTAGTGACGCCACTGGCGCGAGGCAGCCTCGTGGTGAGCTACCTCCCTGTCGGTTTTTGGACGCGCATCAAAGGACCTCGCCGCTCCTACTTCGTGTACTGTTACAATATGTTGAATGCTTGCTTCGCGCAATGTTTACAAAGAAATTCCTAACCCTTTTCCCGCCTATGGCAGGGTCGGGTACCCATTCTTGTCCCTCTGAATGGACACAGGGCGATATATTGGTCATAGTTGTTTTCTGCAGCCGGTTGCCGGCCAAAGCTGCACCCCTACGCTTATTTATCATCGGCCTAGTGTTTGTTGGGGAATGCTACCGACGCCAGGGGGGGGGGGCGAGCTCCTACACCTGGAAATTTTGCCTCATCTAGCCGTTGCATAGTAGAGAGGGTTCTTTTACGTGCAAGTGCCATCGTACACCCACACGGGACCTCGGCCACGGCACACTCGCGGCCTCTCTCACACCCGAAAGAAGCCGACCCACCTCGGTCCAATATCGAACCTAGAACTACTGGTGCAGTTGCCGAGCGTGCTAACTACTACGTCACCGCGACGGGTTCGCCTCGCGCAATGTTTCGCTCAGTGTAAATAGGGAGGGCGAAACGGGAGAGACTGCCGAAACAGTTGCGGCGAGTACGTTGCGCGCATTGTTTCATTAGAAAAGACTCGCGCAGCGTAAACGGGGACTCGCCCCGAAACTTGCTGCGCGAGGCAGCCTCGTGGTTAGCCACCGCACTGTCGGTTTAGGACGCGCATCAAAGGGTTTCGCCACTCCCACTTCGTGTACTGTTACTCTAGATACGTTTTTCATGCTTGCATCGCGCAATATTTCGCTCAATGTAAACAGGGAGGGCGAGATTGCCTCAAGCCTGCGGAAACAGTTGCGGCGAGTATGTTTCGCGCAGTGTAAATCCAGCTTAAGAGTGGCAGGATCGATGTGAGTGGCGAGTAGCAGGAGGATAGAAGAGACAGGGGTGTAACAGCCTCAAATACTCGTAGACGAAAGTTGGATATTAGGGAGGGGAGTGTGAGCGCTCTCCAGGTATAAACGGCTTATAACTTTCAAATGCAACAATACAGTATAATAATGAGTAAAAATAACACCTAAAATATTCATCATCATACCTTTTCCCACCTATGACAGGGTTGAATTTGAGTTCTGGCTGTCCAATCCCAACAAGATCGCTATCCACACTGTCACGTCCCGTCTTAGAACTTGCCATTCTTAGGTCTAATACGTCGGAAAATCGACGTGATGGACCTAATCAACCTCTCCTCCCCACTTCTGATAACATGCCCACACTGCTGAAATCTACTCTCCCTTTCCAACTCCTAATTTATTCATTTCTGCCTTCCAGGTCCTAGTAATCCCATACAAAACAGCATGGGCATCCGATGTTCAGGGTTTTCTAATAAGGACAAGTATAGCAATAGTTGGCCTAGTCCAGAGGTGTCAAACTGGTGTCTCACGGCGCATATCAGCTCACCCGCGAGCAGCCCCCTTAGAGTTCAGCCTTTTATGGCTGCTTGGCTTACTCCCCAACCCGATAGCATAACATACTAACAGAGCGGCAGAAGCTGGCCCTCACAGTCTGCATTGCAGGCAGACGCTGAAGACCTTAGCACCAGTCCTGGCTAGCAACGCCTTACCGTATAAAAATAATTTGAAAATTTTTTGTATGCTGAAAATGTCGTCGCTACATATTCGGAAATACAGTCGAAATCGTTTATAACGACACCGGATATAACGTACAATCGGATTTAACGAACAAAATAGTCAGAACCATGAAATGCAATACAAAAAAAGCATTAATGTTGCTTACAACGAACACATTCGTTAGAACGTACAAATCGACTAGAGAAAACACATTTCTTGGGACAATTTTTCAGCTGAGTTCTGTCTTTGTCCATGACAGCATGCCATGACAATAATTCTCCATCAAGAAACTGGACATTAGAACAGCAATGGTGAAGGTGACGGGCTGAGGTGAACATGAAGAAAACAGAGAACTTAGCTTTCAGTTGGAGCGGTCAGGACCAAGGGGGCATAGTTCGTTGTGGCAATGAGGTGATACCAGCAGTGAAAGAGTTTAGGTATCTAGGATCGGTGTTCCAGAGCAATGGGGAAATAACTCCAACGTTACCCATAGAATCAATGCAGGATTGCTGAAGTGGAGACAGGCAAGCGGTGTGCTTTATTGCTCCCAATATGCTCCCAATTAAGTTGAAAGGTAAAGTTTACAAAACTATACTTAGGCCCGCTATGCTATATGAAACGGAATTTTGGGCAGTAAGGAAAATTCACAAGAGGAGAATGCAAGTGGCCAAGATGCGAATGCTCCTAAAAATGAGCGGGGTGTCACGTGCTGACAGAGTCTGCAACGTGTACATTAGAGGTAGCTGGGGGTTAGGAAACATCACAGAGATGATGTGAGAAAAAAGGATGAGATGGTATGGGGGCAGAGGAGCTTATACGGTATATTATGGGACAGCTGGTGGCATCAGGTGTAGGGGGAGACCAAAACGAACGTGGTAACTGGTTGTACAGAGGGACATGATTGCATGCGGGGTAGATGAAAGCCTGGTGGGGATAGATGGGAGTGGAGGATTAGAACCCACAGATCCGACCCTGCCATTGGCGGGATAAGGGTGTGATGATGATGAATACATGCAGTATGCATTTTACAATAGTTATAACATACTGTAATCAATATAACACCGTTAACAAGGATCCCCTCATTATAAACAATAGTATCGCTTTTAGCGAACATCTGGCTACAACGTACAAAAACCGTCGGTCCCTTGAAGTTCGTTATAAACGATTTCGACTGTACATACTTCTTGGCAACGCTGCTTTCCTAGAAGAAAGTTAATTAAAAAACTTACAGATAAAGTCTAACTGATAAAAATCTTTCCGTCATTATAACGGTCCTATGCCCACAATCCTTATCTCCAAATCTTGAAAATTTACTGGAGACAAACGATAGCAAGAAAGTTTCTGATAAAAAAATAATATAATAAGTCAGTATTACTTTAGTAATAAATATAACGTCTATTATACATTATTATCAATCAATAAATTCAAATTAATAAGTGTATGCTCCTATTACTTTTATGAATATTAAAAGTGGAACACAAATTGATTTTGGGTTTTTCATTTTGTTACTAATTCGATATTTCTTTAAATAAATACAGTATAAAAATGTGAAATTTGAAAAGCAGGACGGACGACAAAAGAAAAATATATAGTGCGGCTGACATACCATGTTTCCCCAATAATAAGCCACTGTCTTATTTCAATTTTGGTGCCGAAATAAGCACTAGGGCTTATTTCTATAATATACGAAGTGGGTAGCACGCTCAGTAACAACGTCAGTAGTTTTTCGTTCGATACTGGACCTAGTTGGGTCGGATTTTTCCAGCGAGAGAGAAGCCCTGAGTGCGCTTTCTTTCAGATGAGAAGTAAACAGAGGTTTTGCGTCACGTATGATGAGCAAAGAACGATGAAGAACCCTCTCTATTATGGAACGGGTAGAGGAAGCAAAATTTCCAGGTGTAGGACCTCGCCCCCTGGGTACAGTGGAATGTCCTAACGAACAGTAGAGAGATGATAAAAAGGATAGGGGTTGCAGCTTTGGTTCGCAACCGGCTGAGGGAAAACTCTGTCCAATATATCGCCCTTGTGTCCACTCGGAGAGACAAGATGGGTATCCTCCCCTGCTACTTGTAACCTAGCCCTATGCTTTTTAGCGAGTAGTAAGAACAGTAATATTCATGCCCATTGCTTCAGTCAGTCCCTCCTAGGAAGGCAGAACTGATTAAACGACTTGTCTGACGTCACTTACGTATGAGTTGGGAATCGCTGCTCTATACCCACTACTCCCTTTAATGAAATCACCCTATCAGATGCCAGAAACAAAAACGGATGTGCTCTTTGCCTTAGGGCTCTCGTAGGGCTTATTTTCGGGGAAGGGCTTATATTAAGCACATCCTGAAAAATCTCGGTAGGTCTTATTTTCGGGGAAACACGGTATATTTTTCCATGTTTAAAAACGGCCAATGACTGGAAATTAGTTTGACACTCCTGACCTAGACGAAAATGTGGGTGTTAGAGAGGACCAACAGTATGAAAATAATCCCAAAACCTATCCAGTATAGAAAAATCCGATGAAGTCGTTGCTTTCTACTTGCTTAACGGAGCTTTACTTCGGTATTTCATCATTAAATCAGTTGAAATTGGATCTGACTGTCGTCTTAGGAAGGAAAGAAAGGGAGAAAGATCAAGAGAAGATGCACATCTTAAAAGACATGAATGGGGAGAGGAGAGAGGGGGGGGGGGGGAAATGTAGCGAAAATACCTTCCTAATTTTTCTTGAATGCCATGAGAAAAAGATCATGGGAATGGAATTCAATACCTGATATTTACGGTTAATAATTCATTTATACAGAATAAGTATATAAATATGGGTACAAATCTTTCCAGTCTGTATATACAGTATATATACCTTCAAAACAGGGAGTGAGGTGGAATTTAAAATGCTAAGAAAACTACAAATAGATCAAAACAAAATTCTCAAGAATTGAAATCTGAGATAAGATATAGCATCCATGTGATCCATTTGAGATTTTAGCAACACGACGGATACTGATTACCGGAATTGTCTAAAGAAATATCTACAGTATATCATCCAGTTATTGAGATATTTTTAATCTTACTTTTCAAAAGGGAGGCGAGAAGCAAATGCGTAGTTCATTACGAAACAAATATTTGCTTCAGTCTTCTTCGAGAGGTAAAAGATGTAGATGGTTGGAGTGGTTAGGAATATCTCTTCATATTTAATGATGCTTATGGTCTGAAATGGAACTACGACACAAAAATTAAGACCGAAAAATCGCATGAAACTAAACAAGCCGCCATCATTTGGCGACAGCCCTACAACAATGACATAAGCGGTAAGCTACACGTTTTAAGATTTTGCTTAATTCACCAATGTTTAAGCACATCTTTGTCATTTACGTTACATATTAAAATTCGCCAATGACTCACTTAGGGTTTTTTTTATCCTTACGAAGCATTAACAAATCCAACATCTTAACTCCTCCAACAACGCAAAAAGAAAGCCTACTTCGATAACGAGTGATATTATAGTGAAGAGGAGGAAGGAAATAACGAAAATAAAAACCACTTACTTCAATGACGGTTACATTAAACAGGGATATAAGAAAAACAACAACCGCTTTCAGATTGAAAGTAAACAGACATTTTTAGTTAAATTCGAAACAAACTAAATCAAACAACCATTTCAATAACAACCTGTGCATTAGGCCTAAAGCAGCCGAAAAAGAACGTAAACAATCTTAGAAAAAAACCTCTGTCGCCCCCTAGCGACCGAGTCAGGTTTCAAACGTCGCCTATTAGGCCCGGTGCGCACATCCCATTTTTAATTAAGGCCCCCACACACGATCAGTTTGGTGTGTGCACATCGATGTGTTCAGTTTGGTGTGAAGGAATGAATTGCCCACACACGATCAGTTTGGTGTGTCACGTACTTATGTTTCTTTTCGTTAAACGTCATGTGACGTCATTTAAATTGTCCGCATTAACCAGTAATTCTACCGTTACCATCATCATACCCTTCTCCCGCCTGTGGCAGGGTCGGGTCTGCGGGTTCTGGCCCTCCACTCCCGTCTATCTCCCACCAGGTCCCTGTCCACCCCACACACCGCCATATCTTTACGGACAACCTGCTCCCATGTCAGCCTCGGTCTCCTCCTGCCCCGGGTGCTACCGACCACCTGCATCCCTGGTATGGCCCTAACGAGGTCCTCGTCCCCTCTTCGCATCACGTGTCTATACCACCTCACCCTATTTTCCCTCATTTTTTTCGGCTATGTCCACCACCCCCAGGCTACCTCTAACATACTCATTCCTAATTCTATCAGCTCTTGACACACCACTCATGTACCGCAGCATTCGCATCTCGGCTACTCAGCTACTTGGCTTTTAAAGATGACGGTCTATCCATGTTTGGGCATGCGCAGAACCTCTAATGTGAAGAACTGATGTGAGCAACCCCACACACGCTCACTTGTAACTGACGTCAGTCCGAACTGACACACCGATGTGATAAAATTTCTTCACACCGTCAGTTAAAATTTTTGGTGTGAGCAAAAATTTGTTTGGCACACACACACACACACACGGGGGGAGGGCCTTTACTCGTGTGGCGCCGCTGCGGCATCGTAATTATGGCATGGGATGCATTAGGTGCAATGGGGGAGTGCACACATACCTCCAGCGCCGCATATCGGAGTTGCGTCTGAAAATGCCCGCAGATCCCTACCGAACCGTAACGGCGCCGCACCCCCACATCCGAACGCGTAGTACCTCTTGGCCTATTGAGTGATGCACACATCCGCCCATATCCTACGTGCGGTTTCTTAGTTTTATGATTTCGTAGGCAAAAAGGGAACGCCTTCTGTAAGGCAAGGCGCAAAATGAGACGCAGGGTGAGGCAGGTGGCGCAGGGTGCAGCAGCCCTGCGAAATTCTGCTAGCAGGCAATCACCGCACATTGAAGCACCCAGTTTTTCACCATACTTGCATCAAATAACAAGAGAACTTCTCTGCTTCGCACCGCTTTTTGTTACTGTCACGCTAACTTCACGCAGGAAACTGCGGCATTGGCACTGCGCTCTGCAGGGTCACGTGGCGCAGGCACTGAGTCACGTCATCCTGCGACTTAAGCTGCTCAAATACATACTATCATGTGAGCCACAGAAATTTATAGTGAGTCACCCTGCGTCACCTGCGGAGACGGCGTCTCATTTTGCGCTGGGCCCAACAGTTGCCAAATGTGTACTGGCGATATTTCACCGCATGCGTGCATTGGATTGCTGTGGCACCCGCACGAGCAAAAATCGGATGTGTGCACCGGGCCTTAACATATTTCTACTAACTCTACCCACTACCCAGTGCCGTAACGAGGGCGTGGTGAAGAAGGTGCCCGCCACAAGCGCACCTGGGTTTTGGGCGCAAAACAAAGGATACCGACCCGGTTGAGAGTTGCACGTGGTTTCTATTTTACTTGACCATTCTATTCTACCTCAATCAACACCGACTTCAGAGGCGGATTTCCGCGCAGGCGCATGAGGTGCGCGCCTCATAAATCAAGGGGACGGACTCAAAATTGAATTGCGCCTGGGGGCTCTCAAGTGCTAAATCCGCCGCTGACCGATTGTCAAAATGTATTTATGGATATTGGGAGGCGCAAGTTAGACACTTGCGTCATGCCCTTCATACCCTCGTTACAGGACTGATTCTACCCCAATAAAATTGAGTTGAAATGTGGAGATTTTCTCTGTAAAATTTTTCAGCGGCCTGTTAACCCGGATTCTACCCACTGAAGACAATTCAAACCCTACCAGAGGGATGCAACGACACGTCTCTGATGGGGCGTGGAACTCGAGACGCTCGCACACATTTCGGTTTCAATGGCCCTATGTGACATCCAGAAACAACAAAAGGGTTAGAAGGATCGCACCAATAAAACGTTAGCGTTGTTAAAAGGACTGCTGTCCTGAAAACCTGACAGCGAGATCAGGTGACATGGACCACCCTCACACGGGACCACAGTTTTTACTTCCTCTGCCGTCGCAAGAGGTTTATTATTTATTCAATGCACTTGTATGCATATCCATCACTAGGGGAATTGACTTGGGTCACGTGCGCCCTGGAGCACGAGGCCGGAGTGGAGAAGAGTGCCTAACCCACCACTTCACCGATTGCGGTCAGCAAGTATCATAGACGCCAAGTCCAGAACGATGCTAATGCGCATGTGTGAGTGTGATTGATTGTCCAATGGTGTCATCGCGCATGCCCATTAATCTCGTCTCTGTAGCATCGTTCTGGCGGAGGAGATCGGCCTAAAAGATTCAATACGCCCTGAGAGTTAGATACTAATATGTCATTAATTATAAGCATCTTAAAAGACTGGCTTTCAAGAAAACAGGACACGTAACAGTCACGTGACGTTTGACATATGCTTCTTCCTTTTCTATTAAAAATTGCAATTATAATGTACATGCCGCTTTAAAATAACATTCTCGTGGGAAGGCAACAGCATCTCCTACCCCTTTGATTTGGAGCTTAAAGGAAACAGTCGGACAGACGTCTTAAGATGAAACCTCCTTCCCTCCCTCCTCCTAAGATGCTGCGCTCATAATTCCTATTTACATTTAGAATTAACTTCGTCCCTACAAAGAAATAATAATTAATCAGAACTATAACATGCATACAAATATTGTTTGCCTCAAGTTCTCAGTTGGAGGAGATCCATTATTTCAAATGGCATCTACAAGTTTGTGACCGATTTTCCAGAAGGGCAGATAACCGGGGGGGAGGGGGGAGGAACTCAAAAAATTATGGGTCTCAAAGAGGGGGGGGGGAAGAGGACAAAAGAGGTCAGGTCTCACAAATATTTGACAGGAAACCCTAAAGGAGAGAACTTAATGTTTTAAAATACCTCAAATCGCAAATTCTAATGACGTTTGCACGATGCATTCTGTGACGTCAACATCTCTACTCTGAAAGCTTTTTTTGCCGACGGTAACGTCAAGAAAGGGGAGAAGGAGGTAAAGCGGCAGAAAAAACCTGGGAATGTTACCGACGTGCGGTACAACAATTGACGTGGGACAGCAACATCGCACGCACTCCCACCGCATACAAAGAAGCTCAGGATTCACTGTTCATCCGAGACGAAAAGTCCTCTTGCAGTTTACCTCTTGAACAAAAAACTAAATAAATTACTTGCCTCATTTGGGCTACCTAAAGAGCAGGCAAATGCCCAAATTAATGGTTGGCATTAAAATGTAAAGTCATTTGCTACTTCTGTAACTCTCAACATTAGAAAGATAGTAGGGACAAGACCCCTGTATCACCCCACCTGCCAGTGATGCAGATCACGTCCAAGTCACTGCTCAGAGCAGTGACAGGCGCGTATATACAGTCCCTTTATTTACAACGGGAAATCGGAAGATGTCAGGGCTTGCGTCTCCAGGACGAAGTTCTGGGATCAACTACTCATCTTCGTACCTAATGGACAAATATATTCAAGATAGGTCACTAACCAGCGGCCAAGTAAAAAGGGGGGGGACATAACGAATGCTGGGCTGTAATAAAACCATCATGAGTAGGAAAAACCATACAACATTATAACCGACGAAGCATTAATTTACCTGCCAAAATATAAGTTGTATAATGCGGTGTTGGAACAGTGGGGTAGGCCAGCATCCCCCCACAGAGCACGCCTGACTGGGGTGTCCCAAGTCAGAGCATGTTCAATGGATCCGCTGACCCCATCCTGCCACAGGTGAGAGAAGGGTATAATTATGATGAGATGATGATGAGTATGGGAAAACATAGGCCCTATTTCCAACGGATTAGATTTGGCTTTCTGACAGGAGGGAGTGACGGACAAGGTCCCTACATATTTACCTAAGGATGAATCAGCTTCCTACACCCGGAGATCTTACCATCATCATCATTAGCACACCCTTCTCACCTGTGGCAGGGTCGGGTCTGCGGGTTCTAGCCCTCCACTCCCGCCTATCTCTCACTAGTTCACCGTCCACCCCACACACTACCATATCCATACGGACAAACCTGCAGATCTTCCCAACTAATGTATTTTATTCAACGTAAAAGGGGTTTTACAGCCGGCGTCAAATTCGCACTTGGGGTAAAATAAACCTCGGCCAGGATTGAATCAATAACCATGAACTCGAGGGTCACTCTTGCCTCGAGAGTCAAGCCTGCAACCGGACCAGACACATCAGTGTTAGAAGACACTATTAAAAATACGAGGACTATTAACCGTTACAAGACCTACGTGAGCGGGCTTGTATCCCTGTCGCATGGGTGTAAGGAGCGACTAATGGGGGGGTTGTGATATGAAGTCGTCAGCCGTCAGTGATGAACCAAGGTCATTGGTCAACTTCTCGCCCGTGAATTTCCCTATGCTCACCTTCATCGCCCTGATCTTCCCACTGTTTTTCATCGGTCGGTAACAGCGCCCTCCTAAGTCCTGCCATTATCATTCTGCGCCTTTCATCCGGTTAATTTCAAACTTGGTACTTATCCATGCATGCAAACCCTGTCATAGACGGAAAACGTGGTTGAATTATTAGAGTTGTAATTAAAATTTCACAAAATGCCACTTCTACCTAAGTGAAGAGGGTTAAAAAATTGAGAAGTTCATGAGTCTGAAATGGACAATGAGATGAAAAAGTGATGGACTTCTTTAAGATACACGATATGGACGCGGAGGAGGAGGAGAAGAAGAAGCAGCAACAGTGCCAACACAGTACTCTACAAATATATCTAAAATCTCTTAAAAGTGCAGTGTTGTGTGTGCCCGCGCGGAGCACGAGTTGGAGAAAATATTGTCTTTACAAAATATATGTGTGCGTGGGAGGTGCTGTCATCAAATTTGAAAACTTATTACCAGCGAGCCAAAATCGATTTCAATATGCATATTAATTTTACATGGTCACTACTAATCAAATAGCTGTGGTCTGTAGTAATGTAAGGAAGAGAAGAGTAGCAATAACAACTCATCATCAATCCAGATAACAATTTTTTCGTCTCTGAACAAATATTCTCGCGAAACACAAACCTGCAATTCAAATCAGCAGTTATCTAAATAATTAAATGAATCCTTGAAGAGATAACCCTTTCAAAGTAGTATCACACTATGATTAACATACATTATAGCAAGGAAAGGCAATAAAACAACTTGGTTCAAGAAAAGAAAACATTTTTAAAATCACATTTTTTTTTTCTGGAGGTCTTTCGTTATATAATACAAGACTCATGATATCTAGTGTATAGTATTATCAGTATTATAATAATTATTATTATTTTGAATACCCAAATAAAAATATGTATTATATCGATCATCGATTTTTACCTTCTATGTAGTTTCTACTTGTTTGTTTCTGGAAAATATTTCTCTCGTCATCTATATGTATATTATATACGGCATTAAAACTGCGGTCAAGACGACAAAATATCGCAATAAATTGACGGTCAGATATCTATCAATCGACAAAAAAGTTGATAAATAAAATATTGAAACTTATTTTGCTTTCTCCCACCATGTAGTATACCAACATTTATACAATATACATTAAATATGTATTTATATATATATATAGTAGGATATAGTCACCGTGACTGTTTCCTCGCTTGGTATTTTGGGGAGAGGGGAGAAAGAGAGACAGAGTGAAGGGGTGAGAGCTTGTTTTTTCACCATTCAAATGGTCACAACCTAGAGATATAAATGAAAACATAACTCAAACCTAACAACATTAACATGTCAACATCGTCATCAATATCATATCAAATTCTATAACATTATAATCTGAAGATATACTGTATATATTCTTTTCAGATATCACTTCTAAAAGTAGCAATAAAAATTTATAAATATCAATAGATGGTTTTTTTTATATATATATATATCCTCTTCTTTGGTCTCCTGTTTTCTTTTCAATCAACGTATGACGTTATCGTCCAATTTCAAAAGATCGATAATATGCACTTCAAATTGAGAAAGAGAGAGAGAGAGAGATCCCTCTTATTTTAATATCAAATAAGAGGAATTTCAAATAGTTCATCATCATATTCTGGGGTTAGAGTAATAATAATAGTAGTAGTAGCACTCGTATAGTACAAGTAGTCCTCTCTAAAAACTAAGAAAGCAAACAAATAAAGCTGACAAACCTGTAACCCACACGATTGCACTCACGCTTCAAAGGGGTGGGTGCCTATTAACTACTCCATTCACGTTTAGAAATTTCATCACGTTTCTCAACATCAAACAAAAATACAACTTGATTTCTTTTGTTTTTCTGTTCAATAGCATCATTTTTCCATTCTGCCGAATACCTACAATAGGATGGGATGCAAAGCCAAACAAATATTAAAATTTCATTCTCGTGAATATCGTAGAATATTCTTTACAAAAATGGCGGGCGACGAGTCAAAATAGAACGCGAGCCGGCGCGGCTCGGCTCAGCTCACGCCGATGGCTACGTCATCGATGTCGTCATTGATGCTTGCTGACAGAAAGGGATGATGACCAAAGCTAATTGTGGCCATGTCTGTCACACCACAGTTGCAAGCTATAGATAGTAACGGCTCCTCCTTTGGGAAACGGGTGTATATGTCGGGGGGGGAGAGAGAGAGAGGAAGGGGAATAGGAATCAACTGAAGGAATGTGGGGGCGGACAAGGGAAAGAGGGCGAGGGAGAGAGAGAAGGAGGAAGAGAACAGGGGATAAGGAGAATAGAGCGAGCGGAGTCATCACCGCGGAAATAATTGGACGTGGTCATCGTAGGAAAAAAAATAGAGAGACAAGGATCTTGTCTCCTCACACTTGCGTAGGCTGATGCTCAGTTGTGGTCAATGCGACCACATCAGTCGGTTTGTGATATCCATTTCTGCAACCTCCCAACATGGGATACTTCTCCGAACAGCACAGCACTGACGAGGGCGCATTGTTGGAACGTGACGTCATGGTGATGGCGGTGGACGGCTCCATCTCATTAGGGTCATCTTCGCTCTCCAGTTCTTTGTTCTTTAATCGTTCAGAGCCTGCTTTCGTCTTGCGAGGAAAAACGCTATTCTCCACCTGCAGATGCGGTGCCACGTCCTTCTTGGCAGCGCACACGCAAGCCTTAATGAAACTCTTCTTGAAATTCTCACTCAAGAAGGCATACAGGATGGGATTCAGGGCCGAGTTGGAATACGTTAGGAAACCAGTGGCCAAGAAGAACAACACCGTCGACGTGGGTTTGTTCCCACCAGGAGGGGAGAAGATCAACGCCACCTGAGCGATCCAATAAGGCAACCAGCAGGCCACGTATACGGTGACGACAGTGAGTACCAGCTTGGTCACCTTGCGATGCGATTTCTTCTTCTCCTTGGACTTGTTGCGAGGACCCACCGTCTTCAGTTTCTTCACCACCAGCGTGTAAAAGACAGAAATGAAAGAGATGGGCACAGAGAAGCCCAAAATGAGCGAATAGAGTGTGAACGGCGTCAGTCCGTCCTGGTGATTAATCGAGGGCCACAAGATATTACAGCTGACGGATGGTTCAGGCAGAATGTCCGCGTACATGAAAATGGGCACCATCATGAGAGCAGAAACTGTCCAAGCCGTCAGACAAACCAGCCTGGAGATGAAGGGAGTTCTGTATTTCGGAGAACTGATGGGGTGACACACTGCAATGTACCGATCAGCGCTCATCACCGTCAAGAAGATGCTACTGGTAAACTGAGTGATGGATGTACTGGTCATGTAAAGTTTACAGACAGCTGGGCCAAACATCCAACGACGGACAGTGATAGTGGCTATCAGGAATGGAATCCCGATGAGGAAGAATTCGTCAGCAAGAGCCAAGTTCAGGATGTACATATTGGTGACAGTCTGCATCTTGGAGTAGCGCAACACCACATAAATGACCAGAGTGTTACCGGTCAGTCCAACAGCAAACACCACCGTATAGAATGCCATCATGATGGAGTACATGAGATTGTTATCATCCTGTGGTGCGTCCAACTGACACACACCGGTGGAATTGGAACCGCTTCCAGGTTGATACAAGAGGGAACAATTAATGTACCTGTCCATCGTGGACACATTAGACACATCAGGTAGCACAGAACTCACCATCGTCGACATAGCGTAAGCGGCTGCAGCTCCTGCCGAATTTGTATTGTTAAAGTTCGCTGTTATCTCATCCATAATGAACGACTAAAAAAAAGTAGCGGTCAGTTTGAGAACGAGAACAATATAGGCAGGAGAGAAAGACACTGAGGAAGAGAGAAAAACTGAAGAAAAAATTATGAGACAGAAGCGTCAATTCACTATCGGGTCAGGAAAACATAATTCTTACAACTGTTGACAGTAATGTAGCAAAGTAAGACACGATAGAGTCCCTTAAATGAATAGCCAATGGTTTGGTCACTCGTTACTGACCACACAGTCATTCATAATTATCTGGAAGAAAAAACTGGAACAGCACTGAAGAGTGGGGAAAAACACACATACACCCAACCACATAACAAATCTTGCGGAAGTTGAAATAGTCACGGAAGTCCATGGGCACTGAAGAGTTCTGTAGCAGCACAGTTTCACTTTGAGGTCACTAAGAAATAGTTCAGTGACTGACTACTTTAGTCTGCCGCCGATAAAAAAAAAACTCCTTCCGGATTGTGCAGTTGGACGAGATGGCCTGGACACAGAACAGCAATGAGCAGCAAGAGAGGAAAAAATACAAACACACGACCTGAAAACAGAAAACAATAAATGGCAATTAGATTTTAGAAATCCCTTTGGAATAGGAAAACCAAAATTGATTTCTGGAACAGCCTAAATGGATGGCCCAGGAAATCTCTCCATTTTATCTTACTGTACATGAAATTACCCAAAACAGACCCCCCCCATAACCGTATTAAGTCGATTCGCTGCGAGTTGGAACACGGCAAATTGCATTCAGTTGAGTTCAACTGCCCAGTATTGAATGCTAGTGTGTTGATATAGCCCGGTACAGATAAAAACTGGGGTAGAATATACCGGGTAGCAACTCTCTCTGCCTAATCCTAAAACATAATTTCAAGGGTTGTGACATTAGAATAGCTACAACCAGTCACTTGAAACCAATATTCAAAATTAAGTCTGTCAGTTCCAAGCAGTGGCGTCACTACGGGGGTGCGGGCCGCACTGGGTGACACCACTCGCACCATGAAAAAAGGGGGTGACACCAAAGCAGAAGAAGCGGCTTTTTTTTCGGGAGAAGGGGTGACACCATGGTGTCACCGCACCGGGTGACGCCAACCCTAGCAACGCCACTGGCTCCAAATGCCCACCGTCACCAATTTAGTCATCCTTGTCTTTCGATTTTAAATATCCCTGATTCTTTTATCTCTTTTACACTTTACCTAGCCCTTTCCCGTGTATCTGAGTTCGAGACCTCGAAGCCGAAGCAGAGAACTGGTTTTTACATTGCACACCACATACAGCAAGCGTTTGAGCTCAGTTCCCAATTCCATGACTAGAAATGGAATTGCTCAGTCAATTTCTCCACGACATAGAAATGTTGGGTAGTCCGAGATGTGTTCCTACTACCTAATTACGTAGGGATGCAGAGCACCGGACTATCTTATTCCTAAACTCATGCAGTGTACCAGCATTCCTATGCTCTAGTGCAGTGGTTCTCAATCTTTTTGAAGTCGGGGAACACAAACTGTGACATTTTACTAGCACAGGTCGGGTCTGCGGGTTCTAGCCCTCCGCTCCCGTCTATCTCTCCCCCAGTTCCCCGTCCACACCACACTCTGTCACATCCTTACGGACAACCTGTTCCCACATCTGCTTTCGTCTCCCCCTGCCCCTGGTGCTACCAATCCCCTGCATTCCTGGAATTTACCTAACAAGCTCCTCTTCTCCTCTTTGAATGACGTGTCCATACCACCTCAGCCTATTCTCCCTCATTTTTTCGGCGATGTCCACCACCCCAGGCTACCTCTAATATGCTCATTCCTAATTCTGTCAGCTCTCAACACGCCACACATGTGCCGCAGCATTCGCATCTCGGCTACTTGAATTTTATTTACGTAGCTCTTCCTCACTGCCCAGTACTCTGATCCATATAGCATAGCTGGTCTAACCACTGTCCTGTAGAACTTCCCTTTCAACTAGATTGGGATCCTCCTATCACACAGGACTCCACTTGCCTGTCTCCACTTCAGTGACCCCCTCCACCATTGATTCTGCGGGTTACATCAGATTATCTCTCCATTGCTTTATTTGTGCATTAAATTTTTTTGTGGAACACTTGAAATGGTGTCACGGAACACCAGTGTTCCGCAGAACACGCTTTGAGAACCACTGCTCTAGTGTTCCAGTCGCCTGGCTGGGGTGTCCTCCAGTCAGAGCATGTTCAGTGGACCCGCAGACTCCACCCTGCCACAGGCGGGATAAGGGTGTGATGATGATGGAGTGTACCTAACTCTACCACAGGCAGGTAACGGATTAGTACCCATATATATACCCATTTAAGGAGCAGTATTTCAATTTTTCGTTGGCCTTCAACTACAATGGTCATTAGAGCCCCGTCCACTGCATAGTCCTAACGCAGAGACTGCAGACACTATGCTGATGCGACGATCTTCGGGTATTAGGAGTATCCAGTTTTCCCAAGCGGCCACCCATATTAGTACTAGCAGGGGTTGCGTTGCTTCACTTCAGTGATCAGACGAGAACTGGTGTATCCAACGCAATACAGCCACTGCCGAGCAGTATTTAAAAGTAACTGCTGGAACCAAGAGTATTATTTCATGAATTCAATTTCAAAAATAGTTCCAGGAGGCAGAAAGGTGAACGCGTGTTTATGTAGGGCCTATTTCTTTGACAAAACATCCTGTATACATAAATGAGCGTAAAGTTGATGAACATTTAGAGAAATACCGAGCCGACTGAAACGATTTTTAAACAGCCTCTCTAGTTGGCGGTTAACGGTTTCTTTCCCATTATAAGGCGTGCAATAAATCAGCTCCGAGTTGGTCATGAAATTATTAACGGCTGTGATCCCTTTGTCCAGTCTGTAAGCAGGAATGAAGTAAAGGTACCACACAGTCTGTTCTAGTTGAATACACTGCAAGCAGCCGTGATAGGCCAAATTGGCAGTGGAGAGAATATCTCTCATTCCTAAAAATTCACTCATTTTAAAACCCCAAGGAACCTGAAGCATAGCATCTATTCTGCCATACGTCGCCTGCCCTCTATAATGGCGCCTTCTTCCAGAAAGTTCTTCACTTTATCCTCATCAAGAGCATTCCATTGCCGAATGACCCTTGGAAAAAAGGACCAGTAATATGAGTCTGTTCGGGCCCTGATCTCCTTCAGTTTGAACAGTTGTTAGATGATGCTAGAACATGCCTTCTGTTGATTTTGGTTAGTTGGTGTTTAAGGTCCCGTCAACTACAAGGTCATTAGAGACCCGTCCACTGCATAGTTCTAATGCATAGACTGCACAGACACTACACTAATGCGACGATTATTGGGTATTAGCAGTACCCAGTTTTCCCATGCGACCACCCATGTCAGTACTAGCTGGGCTTGCGTTGGTTAACTTCAGTGATCAGACGAGAACTGGTGTGTCCAACGCAACTCGCCGCTCCCAGCCTTCTGTTGAACATGCCTGAGAACATGCCCCTGCTTCTGTTAGATGATGCTACAACATGCCGCTAGATGGCGGCTCTATCCGTCCCCTACATACAGACATTTGGCCGTTACATAACCTTTGAGCGTCAATGAATTAATTAAATAGAAAACTAGCGACGTACTTAAGACATACCTACAAGAATTCGGGGTTGTTCCGAATTGTCAAGAAAATCTTGAAAAGAAAAACTTTTACTTTGATAAATGACTTGAGAGAATTCAATACTTGTTCGTTGGCTGTTAAGCTCCTTTTATCTACGATGAAGTTTAGAAAATTAATAATCTATTCTAGCCGCCCACTAACTGTACTTACTACTCATGTGAGCAATCTGAAAATTAACATCACATATTCAGCATTAAGATGCAATAATTTTCTAAAGAATGAAATGAAAATCATCAACAAAACTAAAGCATGCCTTTGTTCGATTGAGAGCAGCTTACATCATATCTCAAATCAGGAGAAAGAAAGAAAAAAATGGCGCAATTTCGACGCGTTCTTTAAAATAAAAAGAACTCGTTGCCATGGCAACCGCAGGAATAAAGAACGCAAAAATGGCGGCGGCGTACATCTGCCGAACGATGGCGATTTTTAACATTTGGGAGGAGAAATATTTCAACTTGAAAAACAAGATTAAGTTAACAACAAACAGCTTGCGGTGATGTTCTAATGCACTTTTAACAAAAAAAGATTCTGGATCTTGAGACCATAATAAATTATTTACTGCATTGTTTTCATACTCTCCATGCCACTCATCGACAGAGAATGAAAAAAAAACCAGTAGAATAGCAGAAACAATTCAATGCGGCTTATCATTCAGGATACTCTTTACTAAAAACAGATTAACAGCGAAAACAAAAACATATTTTGAAGGCAACAATTCAGCATCGTCATGAGTATACTCTACACGTTACAAGATCCATCCTCGTCTCTACCACAAGTTGATTTCGACATTGAACTCGAGTGTGCGTTGGCGATAATGACTTTTAAACCTATTCCCCTTCTAAGATCACGTACATCAAAGAAAAGCACTACGAAAAATAATATTATAGACTATGAATGAGCTTATTTCCACAGCCTCTTCAATGCTGCGGTGGAAGAGGGCGACATTGGTACCAATCCTACTACTCCCGAGGTGATGAACAGGGTAACGGAGGAGGAAGTAGTCAGGGCCCTAAAGAAGATGAGAGATCGAAAAGCGGTAGGACCAGAAAGGGTTCCCATCGAAGTGTGATGCATCCAGCCTAGGAACCATAGGAATCAGGTGACTAACGAAACTTTTCAATAGGATAGCTGGCGGAAATAGAATGCCTTCTGCATGATGTGAGAGTTGGATAGTACAGTACCACTCTTCAAGGGCAAAGCTGATGTCCAAGACTATGGTAAGTAACTATAGAGGTATCAAGTTCATGAGTCATTCTATGATGTCCTGGATAGAACTAGTGTCCGTGGAAAACAATTTTTGCTCATGCCAGGTAGGTATGGGAGACCGGGGCAAGATGACTAATGACTTAGAGTTTCCTGATAGTTAGCTGCACCATAGGTATACTACTACTAGCAGTCCTCATTAATAGACACTAAAAGGTCGTGTAATAACTTAATGAAATAACACACTAAAATAAAACATTAATTTAAAAACTGTTAGTATCGTCAACTTGCCCCGGTCTCACCTACACAATGGAACCAATCTTCATTCTGAGGCAGATGATAGAAAAGTATGGGGCGGCAAAATGATGGTTCCATAGCCAGGGTAAGGATCCCTTGGGGAAATACTGGAGGTTTTCCAATAAAGGTTGGGGTACACCGAGGTTCAGCACTAAGTCCATGCCTGTTCATTCTGGCTATGGACGAGCTGCTGACGGAAGTAGGAGAATGGACCCCTCAGTGCATGGTATTTGCCGATGATATAGGAAAACTTAGCGACTCCAGAGGACAAGTAGAGAAGGGCCTGAACGATAATACAGGAGCCATTTTCCCTTTCTGCATGGAGTAAAATATACACAGAAATCAGTAAATTTCTGAGACGTAGGAAATTGCCCTTCCGCTGATTTCTGTAAATTGTCTTTTCAGTATTTAGCATTAAAGAGGCTATTCGATAGATGGCCAGGATGGAACCTGCAAAATAAACTACGAGTTGGATTACCGAGGGAGGTGGGAGCGGCGATTTGCGTTGGACACACCAGTTCTCGTCTGATCACTGAAGTTAAGCAACGCAAGCCCAGTTAGTACCGACATGGGTGGTCGCTCGGGAAAGCTGGGTACTGCTAGTACCCAATAATCGTCGCATTAGTGTAGTGTCTGTGCAGTGTATGCATTAGAACTATACAGTGGACGGGTCTCTAATGACCTTGTAGTTGACGGGACCTTAAACACCAACAAACAAACAACAACCGAGGGAGGTTGGTAAGTTGAACCACGGTACAGCATTTGACATTCTGCTATTCATCTTCAGAAGCTGTCAAAACAGAAGCCATAGTCAAATATATTTTTGGACTTATCAGATGTGGAGTAAGTCGCTTGACTTTATTATTCCGCATTGCAAGGTTTCCCTTTAAAGAATCGGTTTAAGACACATAATACACCCGGATACACTGGAGGAGGTCAGATTAAATCCTCATGGTCCATTTTTGTCTAACATTACCCACCAACCAAACTAAAAAATAGGAGTAGAGAAATTAAATTTCTAAAGTAAATATGAGAAACACAATTTGGTATTCAGTGGACTTCTCAGTGAATGAAACGCACACATGAAAAGCAGCAGCGTATAAAAAGCGAAAGAAGAGATTAAAAGAGAGAGCGAGAGATGAGAAGGGAGAGACTCTGAGAGACGGAAATTGGGACAGGGCAAATTCAGAAACTACCTCCATCCGACCGATTTTTTCAATTATAGTCGGTAAATATTTTCTATCGAGACTGATCAATCACTTCAGAATGAAATACAAATAACGCTAGTGCTCAACTGCTATTACTACTATTAACCCAGATCCCGCCTATGGCTAAGTAGAGTATTCAGTCTCCTCAACCTCCCTTCCATCTCCTTTACACCCATGAATGGAAGGCAAAGGACACTTCACTTTGGCCCGCCCATATGCAGAAAAAAGGAATGAAAAGAAAACAGGCAGAATGATTTTGAGGCAGAAAAGAGAAAAAGGAAATTGAAAGGGAAATGCAGAACGTAAAAAATGGGATGGCATCAAGCAGAAAGTGTAGAGGAGAACCCGGGCAGTTCAGAACCTGGGCATGCGCAGAAGAACATGTGGAGCAAGCATAGAAAAGAAAGTACAGTATAACGGAACATGCGTAGGGAGGAGAGACGGAGCATGCGTATGGGAGGAAATGAAATGAGGGACACGAGTAGAGAGGAAAGCGAAACGGAGCATGCGTAGAAACAGAACTGAAGCATGTGTAGAGAGGAAAGAGAA
>JAAFCE010007744.1:10795163-10821664 GCA_013389805.1 Trigoniulus corallinus
GAGAAAGACAGAGGGAGGAGACAAACAAAGGGAGTAGAAGACAGAGGAAGGAGATGAGAGAGACAAAGGGGAATGAGAGAGAGACAGGGAGGAGGAGAGAGGCAGAGGGAGGAGAGAAAGACAGAGGGAGGAGTGAGAGAAAGACAGAGGGAGGAGTGAGAGAAAGGCAGAGGGAGGAGTGAGAGAGAGACAGAGGAAGGAGTGAGAGAGAGACAGAGGGAGGAGAAACGTGAGAGAATCAGAAGCAGAGAGGTAGGGGAAGAGATGGGGAGGGAGAGACAGGATGAGTGGGAATAAGGAAGGAGGAGTGCGAGTGAGGAAACATACACTGAAGAACCAGAAAAACTGGTATAGGCATGTGTATGAAAATATCTAACGTATGGAACCAGTTGGAGTAAAGTGATGCAGTTGGCAGCACTTATATATGACAACAGGTGTCTGCTGGCAACATTGTTCAGTTCCTGCAGCTACAATGGCAGGTTATAAGGATTTAACTGAATGTGAACGTGGTGTTATAGTTGGAGCACGAGAGATGGGACATAGCATCACTGACGTAGCAATGAAATTTGGATTTTCATGTATGACAATTTCTTGAGTGTACCGTCAATATTGTGAATTAGGTAAAACATCAAATCTACGATCTCACTGTGGCCGGAAAAAGTGTGTGACAGAAAGGGACCAACGATGACTTAAAAGAGTCATTAAGCAAGACAGACATGCAACACTTCCTCAAATTGCTGCAGATTTTAATGCTGGGTCATCAACAAGTGTCAGCATGTGATCTGTTCAATGGACTATCCTTGAAATGGGCTTTCGGAGCCAAAGGCCCACTTGTGTACCATTGTTGACTGCACAACACAAGGTGTTACGTTACACCGTGCCTGGGCACAACACCGTCATTGGACTGTAGATGATTGGCAAAATGTTGCCTGGTCTGATGAATCTCATTTCCAGTTGCATCGGGTTGATGGATGTGTATGCATATGGAGACAACCTCATGAGTCCATGGACCCTGCATGCCAACAGAGGACTGTTCAAGCTGGGGAGGCTCTGTCATGATGTGGGGCATGTGCAGTTGGCATGCTATTGGACCCCTGGTACATCTACAGGGAACCCTCACAGGTGTCTGGTACGTCAGTATGCTGTCTGATCACCTATACATGATATTAGGGAGGTGTACCAGTTTTTCTGGCTCTTCAGTGTATAAAGAGGAGAGACGGGGAAAAGGAGAGAGCGAAACAGACAGGGAGGGAGAGAAGCACCGACAGTGAGAGAGGTACCGAAACCTGTAGACCACGACAGAGGATACTCTTGGGATCCGCCACTCTTAGCCAAAATAAGCCATCCAACTCGGGTCAGATGCAAACCTGCTCTCACGTCCTCATTGTAGAATAAAATAGTCTTCACAGAAAGCTGAGATATCGACCTTGTATCAAATAACTGTAATGCAACCAGAAGGCGACCTAGGAGAGTAGCTAGCTATAGGAAGTGAGTGCAATGCCGAACAGAAGATACATGTGTCACATGAGTTAGGACTCTGTGTGCATCCCGCACCTTTCAACCCTCCCTCTCCTTATTACATATGTGAGGAAGGAAGGAAAAAAGTGATGCTTATTAGGAAACGAAATATATTATTCAAAAGAGAAATTCTTTTCACGTCGCAGCATCTTCAACGAGATGCAATAGGATACTTGGAGTCCTCTCTACAGAGTGTTGACGATCAGGAAAATAGAGAAGAAAAAATCTACATATAGAAAAGTTCCTAGGCGGCCCAAAGATGGTGGAGTCTCATTTTATTGGATAAAATTCAGATAAATCTACAATATTGCATTCAAAACACGGTCAGAAAGAGGGTGTTGTGGGGTGCAGACTAAGACGCAGATAAAAAAAAAAGTTCGCCAACTAAATCATCGGCATGCAATATTTCCCTAAAGATCATTTCCTTCAAAATTCACAAATATACCTCTAATCCTTTCTTTTCCCCAAATTTCAATGACTATTGCATCGACAACTAAAGGTCCTTTCTATCTCTGGTTGTTTACTTTCAGAGGTAAGGGCAGAGAAGAATATGGATGCCCATGAACAAAGTAGATCTACCAAAAATAGCGATGGGGGGGGGGGGCCTTAATGCATCTCATCACTGACAATTCTTATTTTCAATTTCATCCGAAACTAAAAACTTGAAAGGACCACTCCATCCAAAAATTTATCAATGAAATTCAAAAGCGAAAAAAAAGTTTCCCATTAAAAACTAAGTATTTATTGTCAAAACAACAGTTTAAAGACCCTCCGTAAGGTTGCTACGGCAACCAGGCACACCCGAGCGTTTCGAGCCACCATGGCAACCAGCCTCCTTGTTGCTGTGGAAACGTCGGATAAAGGCTTTACAGCAAACAAGCTAGTAGAGAGCAACAGGGTTTTAAACACGGTTTACTTAGCATTGGTGGGCCTGCGGCAAAAAAGTAATTTGCCGACGCCAGGAGGCGAGCTCCTACAACTGGAAATTTTACCGCCAGACAACCTCCGTATGTTCCATCATTTGCACCCTGCAGCACTCTGGCTTTGTATTCCCATTGGACGGAAGATGGACGGTGGCTAGAACAGAACCTGGAACAATGAACTCAAGAATCAAGAGCACGCCACCGCTGAGTCACCGAGAGGCAGCGGGGAGGGGATCAACCCCTCGCCAGTCTAGGCTGGCCGCCTCACTTTTCCCGAGCGCAAGTTGTACGCACGCCAACTGTTGCATACACGCACACCCCCGTCTCAGAAGCACATTCACACCTAAGGCACATGTGCGGGTGCCTCCATGTTGAGGTGGTAGTTAGTGGTTGCCAAGACAACAGTCGCCATTGCGACCGTCATGACAACAAAAAGCATTTGAACAATGGTGGATCACCTCATGTCCATTTTTGGGCCATTGTTATCGTCTGTCCCGAGCCTTGTAATAAGAGAACAAACCCTGAGAATGTAGGGCCGAGGAGAAAAACCCTGAATGTAGATCAAAGACAAATTAATCGAATGATTTCAGGTTCGACTTCCTCACAGAGACCGACATCGCTTGTTTCTTGGTGTTTTAGGGCCCTTCAACTACTAGGTCATTAGAGCCCCGTCCACTGTGTAGTTCTTATGAAGAGACTGCACAGACACTACACTAATGCAACGATGCTTGGGCGGGAGCGGTGAATTGCGCTGGACAAGCCAGTTCTCGTCTGATCACTGAAGGTTAAGCAGCGCAACCCCAGTTAGTACTGGCATGGGTGGCCGCTTGGAAAAACTGGGTGCAGCTAATACCCAATAATCGTTGCATTAGTGTAGTGTCTGTGCAGTCTCTGCATAAGAACTATGCTGTGGACAGGGCTCTTATGACCTAGTAGTTGAAGGGCCCTAAAACACCAAAAAACAACAACAACGATTTTTGGATATTAGCAGTACCCAGTTTTCCCAAGTGGCCACCCATGTTAGTACTAGCTGGGGTTGCGTTGATTAACCTCAGTGATCAGACGAGAATAGGTGTGTCCAGTGGCGGATCCAGGATTTTAGCCAGGGGGGGGGGGTTGAGCTAAAGCTCGCATATATTATGTGAATAAGTTTGTTTATATGTGCATAGGGGGTTGCAACCCCAAAAATCCCATCCTGGATCCGCGCGTGGGGGTGTCCAACGCTATATAGCCGCTCCCTCCCGACATCGCAGCGGAGTTCGACTACAGAGTATAGTGCATCCACCAACGTCGGGGATGAAGGAAAAAGGGCCTGGAGTTCTCAAAATTAAAGGTCAGCACTACAGAAGAAGAACCAGGAGTAGAACAACCTCCATGTCAGTGTTTTCAGGCAGAATCGAATCAACAAACACATGCGCAGTAAACCGGCGCATTGCAAATCAGGTATTTTGCCATTTGTGCCAGAAGAAGAACCCCGAGTATATGAGCTTCAGGACCCTTTCTGAAAATGGATACAACTCAATTATTAATACAATATGAAAGTTACTGAAATTAGGGGCCTTAGGGCGACTTGTGTCCAGTAAGACCTGACAAGAGACAAAAGGAAGAAAAGCAAAACAAGTACTAAAAATAATATTGACCTACCACGGTCAACAAGAAATACCATCTCAGGCTCGACTCTGGGACACAAAATTAAGATTCGGAAGACGGAATGGGAGTGAAAGAATCACGTGACAAAATAAGGCGATGTGAATTATTAAAGAAGAAAACCGCCTGAGTCTCCCCATCAGTGTGCCTGCCATGCCATCTTGGAGAGAAGCATCTTCGTCTGCAGACAAAGTTGCCAAAAATTTCAAATCTGGGATTAGCGGAAGTCAATATTGATCTAACTCGACAAAATATCTATAAGGATTGGCTTCAATCCAGAAGACAGGAAATCACAACGACCATACTCCAAAAAAACTCCAGAAAAGCCCTCAAAAAGCTTCAGAAATTAAATTCGACATGTGACCTAATACTTAACGTCATTCTCTCAACGCTGAGGGGGCGGGTGAGTGGTCAGCTTTCGCACCTGAGAACAATGAAATTCTTTCCCGCAGAAAAAAGAGCGGCGAATTGCGTTGGACACACCAGTTCTCGTCTGATCAATGAAGTTAAGCAACGCAACCCCAGCTAGTACTGACATGGGTGGCGGCTTGGTACAACTGGGTACTGCTAATACCCAAAATCGTCTCATTAGTGTAGTGTCTGTGCAGTCTCTGCATACGAACTATGCTGTGGACGGGGCTCTAAGGGCCCTAAAACACCAACAAACAACAACAATGCAGAAAAAAGGTTAAGAGTACGAGTGATGTCATCAAAAGGGCCAGGACGTTAGTCCTCCATCTGACGAACCTACGACGAACGACTCCTACCATCACAGCATGTCGAATAGCGGCCGCTTACTCCAACCGGAATCGAACCCGAGCTCAAAGTTCATCTTCCATCCGGTTTCCTCCTCCTTCTTTTTAGTAGGGAAGGTGTCCATCAGTTCCGACGTGTGAACAGAGCAGTTTCTGTCCCAGTCAAATTCAGCATCTCCTTTCTGGACAGAAGATGATCTTCCTTGTCCAATTTTGCTTCACGGGCAGTGGCGTCACTAGGGGGGTGCGGGCCGCACCGGGTGACACCACTCGCACCATGAGAAATGCGGTGACACCAAAGCTGAAGAAGCGGCCTTTTTTCGGGACAGGGGAGGGGCATCATGGTGTCACCGCACCGGGTGATGCCAACCACTAGCGACGCCACTGTTCACGGGTAGATGTGTTGGGCGGTATTTTCACACAGCCGGTTGCCGACCAAAGTTCTGCAACAACCCCAATCCTTATTTATCATCTAAACCGCGGTCCTACACCTGGAAATTTTGCCTCATCTACCCAATTTGCCATCTTAAACCACAATTTGTTGTTGTTTGTTGGTGTTTTAGGGCTCTTCAACTACAAGGTCATTAGAGCCCCATCCACAGCATAGTTCTTATGCAGAGACTGCACAGACACTACACTAATGCGACGAGTTTTGGGTATTAGCAGTACCCAGTTTTCCCAAGCGGCCACCCATGTCAGTACTAGCTGGGGTTGCGCTTCTTCACCTCAGCGATCAGACGAGAACTGGTGGGTCCAACGTATTTCACCGCTCCGAGTCTTCAACCTCAAGGAAGGACACCGAATTGATTTTCCATCCGACGGAAGACGCACTAAAACCTCTCTCGCCCGAAAGAAACTAACCTCGATCCAACATTGAACCTGCAACTACTGAGGCAGGAGTCCAGCCCGCTACCTCCCGCGCCAGTGAGACGGGTTGGAAAACGATCGGCAACTAAGTAGAAAAAACTCCCTGGTGTAACAGCTGCCCTCCAGTATCGATAAATTAATCTTTAAAAAGTAGAGCACCCAGTAACCAAATAAACCTAACCAAAACTACTCTTCCGTAGTGGTACCTTGAAGGTCTGTTGAAGGTCTATAGTGCCGAAAGCGTAAAAAATGAGTGCTGTAATAACATAAAATGGCACACAGACTTCCTTCACATATTTACATGCAGAACACCACCGTTAAATTAACCCGTTTTTTTAAATATTCAACACATTTTCGGCGATGTGATTGGCGGCATATGTAACAACATCTTGAGGTGGGTTTATCCGATCACGATGATGGCAAGGCGAAGGTGAGCGATGCCGCCTACAAAACTGCGCTACCTCCTAATGCAATGCAGAGACTAGCGACATTCAGAGCGAAAACAACGACCGCTACAAGCGCGTTATGAAGGAAATCCTGATTGCATCAAGCAGTAACTAGTGCGGACATTTCACATTACCTGATAAGGGCAATTCATAAAGCTGGGTTTACACTGCGCGCAACTGTTTCATTAAAAAAGACTCGCGTAAACGGGGACTCTCCCCGAAATTTGCTGCGCGAGGCAGCCTCGTGGTGAGCCAACGAACTGTCGAGTTTTGGACACGCATCAAAGGATTTCGCCACTTCCACTTTGTGTACTGGTACTCTAGATACGTTTCGCGCAATATTTCGCTCAATGTAAACAGGGAGGGCGAGACGGGCGAGATTGCCGCAAGCCTGTGGAAACAGTTGCGGCGAGTATGTTTCGCGCAGTGTAAACCCGGCTTAACGTGCTGAATTTTGCATTGGGCCAACATTTGGCTTTGACTCATTGAGTGTTTCGTTGGTGCTTTAAGCTGGGTTTACACTGCGCGCAACTGTTTCATGAGGAAAGACTCGCGCAGTGTAAACGGGAACTCACCCCGAAATTTGCTGCGCGAGGCAGCCTCATAGTGAGCCATCGCACTGTCGGATTTTGGACGTGCATCAAAGGGTTTCGCCACTCCCACCTCGTGTAGTGTTACTAAAGATGTTTTGCACGCTTGCTTCGCGCAATGTTTCGCTCAATGTAAACAGGGACGGCGAGACGGGCGAGATTGCCGCAAACCTGCCGAAACAGTTGCGCCGAGTATGTTGCGCGCAGTGTAAACCCAGCTTTAGGGCCTTTCAACTACAAAGGTCATTAGAGCTCCGTCCGTCCACTGCAAGAGCGGCTTATTGCGTTGGACACACCAGTTCTCGTCTGATCACTGAAGTTAAGCAGCGCAACCCCAGCTAGTACTGACATGGGTGGTCACTTGGGAAAAACTGGGTACTGCTAATACCCAAACATCGTCGCATTAGTGCAGTGTCTGTGCAGTCTCTGCATAAGAACTACGCTGTGGACGGGGCTCTAATGACCTTGGCAGTTGAATGGCTCTAAAACATCAACAAACAACAACTGACATGGGTGGCCGCTTGGGAAAACTGGGTACTGCCAGTACCCAAAAATCGTCGCATCGGCGTAGTGTCTGTGCAGTCTCTGCATTAGAACTACGCAGTGGAAAGAGCCCTAATGACCTTTGTAGTTGAAGGGCCCTAAAACGCCAACAAAAAAAAATCCGTCCACTGCATAGTTGTGTTGCAGAGGCTGCACAGACACTATGCTGTTAGGACAATTTTAGATATTAGCAGTACCCAGGGTTCCCAAGTGGTCGCCCATGCTACTATTAGGTGGAGCTGCGTTGCTGAACTTCAGGGATCAGACTCCCTTGGACACATGGCAGTGGCGTACAAGCGAGAGGGGTCAAACCGGGACTTACCGTTTGCAAAAATAAAACAAAAAGCGAACAAAACAAGTATGCCTCTGCCGCACCGGGTGACACCAACATCTAGGTACGCCGATCCCAAGCGGCCACCCATGCTAGTACTTACTAGGGCTGCGCAGTCTGGAGTTGCGTAGTGTGTGCACCCATTTTTGTCCATCTTGGGCACATGGGGGATTTGTAGGACAATATTTTAATGTATGCAGCCGTCTGCCTAAGTTGCAACTGTTATGCAACTATTCTTGACCTGTTATGGCTGATAGGCCTACCCCCAATTCACCCCTGGTACGTTAGATACTTCCAGGTATTACCCCAGAATCCAGGACTCTTCGACCTACTTATCGTTAGAATACTCCAGACCGACGTCAAGGAGCGAGCTCCTACACCTGGGAATTTTGTCCATCTACTCGTTGCAAAGTAGAAATGGTTCTTTTACGTGTACACCTCACGGTGCCACGGCTTTACTTCCCAATCGACGGAAGGCGCGACCCGAGCCTTTCTCTCGCTCGAGAAAAGCCAACCCACCTTGATCCAGCATCGAACCTGGAGTCACTGAGGCAGTATTCCAGAACCCTACCTTTACACCCCTTAGTTTATTTTCAAATTCATTTTTGACTGAAGATTCCGGGTCCCGTTCAATGAAACCAGAAAATTTTAAAAGTGCTGTTGGTAGGCGTCTTGATCCCGCCTCGGTGTCGCAGTGGGTAGCGTGCTCAACAACTACGTCCCCGTTTCTTGGTTTCGACACCCGACCGAGGTGGCTTGGCTTCTTTCGGGTGAGAGAGATGCCCCGCCAAGTGCGCCTTCCTTCGAATGAGAATTAAGACCGCAGTCCCGTGTGGTGTACGATGGCATTTGCACACCAAAGACCTCTCTCTACTATGCAACGGGTAGATGACGCAAAATTTCCAGGTGTAGGAGCTCGCCCCCTGGCGTCGGTGAAATTCCCCAACGAACAGTAAATTACGATAAATAGGCACAGGAGTTGAAATTTTGGTCGGCAACCGGCTGCAGAAAGACGCCGTCCAATATATCACCCTTGTATCCATTCAGGGGGAGCGGGGAACACCAGTTCTCGTCTGATCACTGAAGTTAAGCAACACAACCCCATCTAGTACTGACATGGGTGGCCGCTTGGGAAAACTGGGTACTGCTAATACTCAAAAATCGTCGCATTAGTGTAGTGTCTGTGCAGTCTCTGCATAAGAACTACGCTGTGGACGGGGTTCTAATGACCTTTGTAGTTGAAGGGCCCTAATACACCAACAAACAAACAACTTGTGTCCATTCAGAGGAACAAGATGGGTACCCGACCTTGCCATAGGCGGGAAAAGGGTTAGGAATTGCCTTGCTTTCGTTGTTGGTAGGCGGTTTGCCTTATGTATAATGCTAGTATAATGTAACATTTTTAAAGTTTTTCACACATTGTATGACTTGACCTTCTCTGACGTCAATCATCAAAGGCCCATTCTGACGTCATACAAGGTAGCGCTTAAACGAATAAGAGCAATAGGAATAGATACTGAGCAGCTACAGCATAGCACAACATAGTGAACAGCTGCGCTCACGTTGTAACGCATTCACACTTCAGGTGCTTGCTGCCCCTGGAAATGTTGAAGGTAGGCAATCACTGATAGCATCACTGCCGTATTCGTTACGTGGTGAAGGTCGAGGTAGGAAATGAAGGTAAAGGAGGATAAGAAGGAGAGAATTGAGGGCGGAGGTGAGTTTTTGGATGCGAGTGGGTAGAGGGTAGCCTACAGGAGGATGAGATATGGAGGACATAAGAGGACAACTAAAAGAGAGGAAGAGAGAGAGAGAGAAAGAGGAAAATCTAAGTCGACATCTGTTTTTGCCATTTTTGACAGAGTAAAGAAGATTTGATGCTCCTACTACGTTTTTTTCCTTTCTATGTGTCTGAATTTCATATATATGTATGGCAATCTTATTTTTATGATGCCAAATCGCGACATCTCATCTTGATGAATGCAGAAATGCAATTTCCGGAAAGAGAGGGAGGGAGAGAGAAAGAAATTCCTCTTTTTTTTCTCTCTCTCTCCCACTCACTATCATCTTTTTTTCCTTTCATTCAAAGATGGCAGAAGTAAAATTTAAACACACAGTAGTAATTTCTACTAATTTTCTTCTTCGTCTCAAAGCAATCTATGCAGATAAAATAAAAAAAGAGTGTCTTAGAAATTCATGAAAAATAGTAAGAAACAAGAGAATAAAATATTTGCATAATATGAAGTGCAGAGTTCAATCCTCGCCTTGTGTGCGTGCTTCTCTCTTTTTCTGACTCACAACAACAAGAAAAAAGATAAAAATTCAAGAGAAGGATGAAAAAAAAATATAGGAGAACGAAAGAAGTAAAGATGCCAAAAAGGATAACCTCTACACTCGTCTGACCTACTGAATAACCCTTTCAGCGCAGAGTCACGACATGAGAAATGTCAGCAGACACAAACTTAATTTAAAGATGTCATAAATATCACTTTCATTAAATGAGATGAATAAAATGAGGAATAAAAACACGACTAAACCCCATTGTTAACGCTGTCGTAAAACGACAAGAATGAAATTTACAGAAATAAAAAGATGATATTCAATTTCGCTTATTAGGAAGGGAGGGGGGACCAAAAAAGAGGACATGGGTAGAGAGCGACAGAGGAGTGAAAAATGGAGAAATGGTAAAGATCCATCTAAGAAGGCCTACTATCTGCTGGTACTCTTTTATCCTGTTCGGCACATGACAACAGACAAATCTTCTTTGTCTTAACATTTCGAAAAAAAATTACAACTCTAGAAAAATCTCTCGAAACTCAAAACATTCTCCGAAACAATTTGAAAAAAAATATATATTTATCGAGAGAGGATGAGACAAGTGAAAATAAAAATCTTACAAGCGCACCAAAGTTAACTACATTATGTGTTGAAATTGATGTCGTCTCCACTTAACTCTTTTTTTCAAACCTCCTTTTTCTCTCTTCTCTCTCTCTCTCTCCACCACGAAACATTAAGATTTTTCTTTTAAAAAATCCTATGTATCAGTGACAAATTCAATGTCAAAGTGTCGCCAGAAGAACACAGATGGAGATGAGGAGGTGATGGGCTACCAATTAATTTCAACAGATTTCTTAGTGTAAAAAAACTTGTAATTTCTTTAGTTGCCAAAGAGCGCCAACAGCAGCAGTAAAAAAAAACACTTTCTTTGCAGATTGTTATCCTCATCATGTTTTAAGCTCAACTATTACATTTTAGAAAAATTAATGGCATCTAATCCTGAAAGAAAACAACGTTTTCAACGTTAAAATCGATGGCCTGAACCAGACACGGGACGAAAAAGACAGCATGGTGAATTACTGGCAAATTAACCTCTAAAAGTTAATTACCGGCATCACAAGGCGGGGCGAGGGAGTCACTTATATCGAGCCACTGAGACATGCAGTGGGGATGGGTGTGAAGAGGTCAGGAGGACCACAGAGGATAGGGACCCCGAATAGAACAACAACAACTAGAAGAGAATTTGCATCGAGTACCAGTGGTGACTGATCCGACTGGATCGCTCCCGGTAAGGTGGGTCACTGTCGAGTTCCCGATTTGCTTGGTTATTTAACTTATAACATCATTCTTCTACTCGTCATCGGACAGGAGGCCCGATGAGGACAGATGTAGCCGAAGAGAAGGAACTGAAGAGGTCAGATTGTTTGCTTGTTGGTGTTTTAGGGCCCTTCAACTACAAGGTCATTAGAGCCCCGTCCACGGCATAGTTCTTATGCAGAGACTGCACAGAAACTACAGTAATGCGACGATTTTTGGGTATTAGCAGTACCCAGTTTTCCCAAGCTGCCACCCACGTCAGTAATAGCTGGGGTTGCGCTGCTTAACTTCAGTGATCAAACGAGAACTGGTGTGTCCAACGCAATTCGCCGCTCCCTGAAGAGGACAGAGGGAGCCGGAGAGGAAGGGGGGCGAAGAAGACAGCAGCAGCCAGAAGAGTATTGGCAATGAGTGCCAGTGGATACAGGTCCGACTGAATCGCGCCCGGAATGTGGATCACTTCGGTGGGGCAGTGGTTAGCGTACTCGGTAACTCCATCAGTGGTTCTAGGTTCGATGCTAGACCGAGGTGGGGTGGCTTCTTTCGGGCGAGAGATGCCTCCAGTGTGCCTTCTTTTGGAGGTGAAGTAAAACCGAGGTCCCGTGTGGTGTACGGTGGCATTTGCACGTCAAAGAACCCCCTCTACTAATTCCCTCTCTACTAATGAGGCAAAATTCCCAGATGTAGGGCCTCGCCAGCTGGCGTCGGCGGAATGGCCCAACGATAATGGTTGCAGCTTTGGTCGGCAACAGGGGGCGGAAAAACACTGTCCAATATATCGCCCACAATTGTGTTTATTCAGAGGGACAAGAAGGGGTCCCGATTCGTTTCGTTTGTTGGTGTTTAAGGTCCCGTCAACTACAAGGTCATTAGAGACCCGTCCATTGCGTAGTTCTAATGCATAGACTTCACAGACACTACACTAATGCGACGATTATTGGGTATTAGCAGTACCCAGCTTTCCCGAGAGACCACCCATATCAGTACTAACTGGGCTTGCGTTGCTTAACTTCAGTGATCAGACGAGAACTGGTGTGTCCAACGCAACTCGCCGCTCCCAAGAGGTCCCGACTCTGCCATAGGCGGGAAAGGGGTGAATTGTACATACCAATATCCCCTGTAGACCAGTGGTGGCGAACCGATGGAACACAGAACAGGGTAGCCCAGATAAAGTCAAACCAATAGATTGGTGGAATTTCCATTTCCTGTAACATTCCATTTCCTATATATTCCAGTAATAAACTATTTGGCACCTTAAATCTATTGTATTTTTCTGAATTTTTGGCACACCTGCCGAAATAGGTTCCCCATTCCTGCACTAAGCTGTGGGCGTTTGGGCACACGTTTTACATTTAGTGCACAAAGAAGAAAATGTGCACAGAAAAAGTTTTTAACATTAAAGAAGCAAATACACGACTAAAAAAAAAGGTCAGCAAAAGAAGGGCCCAGGTGCAAAATGTCAGGGTGCAAGGTCCGCAATACTCTAAAAAGGAGGCAACATTTTGCACACAAGCAAGTTTCTGCGCACACGACAACAACTTAGAACATTGGAACACACACCAGGCGAGACCACGGCTTCATTTCCCATACGCCATTTCCCTCGGCCAGGATCGAACATACAACCGCGCAGGAGCACGATGGAACCGCCATGAGCTGGAGTTACCCAAGCTGGCACCGGAAATTGTTCATTTCATGCCTCGAGTCCAATTATTATACGGCAAACGTTTTCATGGCAGTTATCCGAACAGTAACAAAGAAACTCCTAACCCTTTTCCCGCCTATGGCAGGGTCGGGTACCCATTTGTCCCTCTGAATGGACACAGGGTGATATGTTGGACGTAGTTTTTTCTGCAGCCGGTTGCCGGCCAAAGCTGCACCCCTACTCTTATTTATCGTCGGTCTAGTGTTCGTTGGGGAATGTTACCGACGCCAGGGGGGGCGAGCTCCTACACCTGGAAAGTTTTTGCCTCATCTACCCGTTGCGTAGTAGAACCCTAGAGAGGGTTCTTTTACGTGCAAGTGCCATCGTACACCCACACGGGACCTCGGTTTTACTTCTCATCCGAAAGAAGGCACACTCGCGGCTTCTCTCTCGCCCGAAAGAAGCCGACCCACCACAGTCCAGTATCGAACCTAGAACTACTGGCGTAGTTGCCGAGTGAGCTAACCACTACGCCACCACGACGGGTGGCAGTTATCCGAGCAGTAGAAAAAGAAAAGAATCTACAGAAAGGAAGTGGTCAAATTTGGTCAATAGCAATGTTAGTAGGACCAGTTGACCGGGGACAAAGGACACCCCACTCACCATATCCAAATAAATGTTGCAATAGATGTACATGTATACGGTTGGAATTCTAATAAGGCTACAAGCAGAAGGCTTGAACTGTCATTCCACATGAGTAGCCTTGTTGGTTTTTTGATGATTCTGCGAGAGGGAGAGAGTCATCCTTGGAATCCAAATGAGGTGCAGTCGCCAAAATGACCATTTAACAATTACAGAAATTCTGCTACGATTGCACCTGCGACATGCAGTTACTTGGGGGAGGGGGGGCCAGTAGAGTGGCAGATGAGAAAGAGCGAGAAGTGGACGAGAAAAGTTGGTTATCAGGTTGTTTACCGCTAGGCTCTTATCGCTGATGACTATTTATTAACTTAAAGAGGAAAGGAGGAGCCAGCCAGGTACAAATGTCCGAAATGATGCAGACACGCGTTAATCTACTTCATCATCATCAACATCACTACCCCTTTTCCCGCCTATGGTAGGGTCGGGTCTGCGAGTTCTACTCCTCAACTTCAACCTATCATCCGCCAGGCTCCCATCCACACCGCACACAACCATGTCTCTCAGAACAACCTGCTCCCACGTCCGCTTTGGTATCCCCCTATTCCTGATGCCACTCACCACCTGCGGGAGAGGCGAGTTGCGTTGGACACACCAGTTCTCGTCTGATCACTGAAGTTAAGCAATGCAACCCCAGCTAGTACTGACATGGGTGGCCGCTTGGTAAAACTGGGCACCGCTAATATCCAAAAAATCGCTCCCTACAGATCGGTACCAGACTCTCTGTCCCGGGCAGGGATTGACGCCGCCCTCCATCTCATTAACGGCCTTTCAGCTAGTCCTATCAGCTTGGACGAGAGCCCTTTGAATGCCAGGGGACAGAGGTTAGCGACCCCCTTGCCAAACCACACATAGGGCCTACTGTATATTTTTCCACGTTACGGGGGGGGGGCGACATTGCCACCCCAGAATACCTTAAACTGTAATCGAAATAGTAAACATAAACGACTTGCAAGGTAAGACGTTAAGTATCGATCTCATGACCTAGGAGCCCAGTTCGGACATTTGACGAAAGGGGGGGGGGGCACAGATGCTTATACCTATTTTGCTGATCAACAGTAGTATTTCTCTCGGTGCAGGAGGGATCTCTTAGACGGAAAGGTTTTATTTCGTTGGTGTTGTAGGGCCCTTAAACGGTCATTAGAGCCCCATCCACTGAGTAGTTCTAATGCAGAATCTGCGCAGGCACTGCGCTGTTACGGCGATTTTTGCGTATTAGCAGTAGCCAGTGTTCCCAAGCGGTCACCCATGTTAGTACTATCTAGTTTAGAGCCCTCCAACTGCAAGGTCATTAGAGCTCCGTCCATTGCATAGTTTTAGTACAGAAGCTGCCCAGACATTTCCCAAGCGGCCACCCATGCTAGTACTATCTAGGGTTGCGTTGCTTAACTTCAGTGATCAGACGAGAACTGGTGTGTCCAACGCAATACAGCCACCCCCGACGCAGTGGTTGTTGTTGTTGTTTGTTGGTGTTTTAGGGCCCTTCAATACAAGGTCGTTACAGCCCCGTCCACTGCGTAGTTCAAATGCAGAGTCTCCACAGACACTTCCACAAGTGATTTGGGTAGTGCTTCCAAGCGGTCACCCATGCTAGTACTAGGGCATGATAATGATAATGTGGAGAGGTTCTCTCCAGTCACACGTGGTCGAGTTCCTTTTTTTGTTGTTTGTTGGTGTTTTAGGGCCCTTCAACTACAAAGGTCATTAGAGCCCCGTCCACAGCATAGTTCTTATGCAGAGACTGCACAGACACTACACTAATGCGACGATTTTTGGGTATTAGCAGTACCCAGTTTTCCCAAGCGGCCACCCATGTCAGTACTAGGTGGAGTTGCACTGCTTAACTTCAGTGATCGGACGAGAACTGGTGTGTGTCCAACGTAATTCGCCGCTCCCCGTGGTGCTATCGAGCCAACAGCTGGACGTTACACGGGAGACGGAAGTAGCCCTTGATCTTTAAATGAGACCAGGAGCGAATCCTGTAATCACGTGATGATGAGTCAAAGAGTACAACTGCAGAACCATCGATAGAAGATTGGCGGGCCAGAGTTTTTATCTCTGCCTGTCGGAGTCCCCCTTTGACAAAAAAACTGAATTTGAAATAAAAAAGATAAAAGAAAAATCTGCTGACGTCGAATTAAAATCGTTTTATCTTTTTTTTAGTAGATTTTCTTTTAAAAAAAGGATTTCGAGTATGAAATTGCACCGGGTTGGCGATGCGGCAAGGACATCACATGGCGAAAAGGATCAATTTGCGCCACTCCATCATCTATTGTGCAACGCAGCGTGCCACACATTGGTAAGTGCGCCTATCAGAAAATTCTCTGCAGAAATAGCACGGGCATTACGATTCAATTATGGAAGCAGGTGTGTGACAAAATTGGGGTCTTTCTTTTTTTGGGACGGAGATGGGGGAGGGGGACACAACGACGACATTGACTTTGAGGAGCTCATGGCTCCATTACAGTTTCTTTTTCCACCCTCCACTTTCCTTAGTCAGCATTTACCTGAGACTCAATTGACTTACATGTGTAGACCATAATTTTGGCATTATTTCTGACGGCGGAAGTGCACCTTATGGAGGATAAAGAGAAGGGTTCCCAAACCAGTACGCCCGCCCTCTTTTAGTAGTTCTCATACATATCCCCAACCGCAATCGTTTTATGTGACATTTTAGAGCACCGTCATTAGACCTTACGACTGGCTAACGAAAAATCATTTCAAATTTGTAGATAAACGAAAAAAAAAATCAATACAACATGTTAAAATATGAAAAAAAAAACAACATACTTTAAATTGAAAATTTCCATTCCGAGATAAAGGTTGAGGGAGGGCCATAGTCCTAGGTGTCACTCCAACTAAGCTATGAAATTTAAGCGTCAATTCAGTTTACTTCCTGTGTGCCTGCGCACGACAGTTTCAAACCAGTTAGAAACACATTAGGGCACGTGATACAGGCAGGATAAGGGCCAATTTCACTCTAACGAACGGCATAATAACCGTAGGAACTTTTTAGGGGCCTGGCCAACTAGCCAGCAACAGAGTCGAAATGCTCAGCCATCTAATGACTACCCAGCATTCAGGGGGAGCGGTGATTTGCGTTGGACACACCAGTTCTCGTCTGATCACTGAAGGTAAGCAGCGCAACCCCAGCTAGTACTGACATGGGTGGCCGCTTGGGAAAACTGGGTACTGCTGATACCCAAAAATCGTTGCATTAGTGTAGTGTCTGTGCAGTCTCTGCATAAGAACTATGCTGTGGACGGGGCTCTAACGACCTTGTAGTTGAAGGGCCCTAAAACACCAATAAACAAACAGAACAGCTTTCAGGTCGTTTAAAAGTTTTCTTAGGTCCTAATAACCTTAATAGGCACTTGCAGGCTCGGTTCGTGAGCTTCAGGTGCTCTAGGCAAGTGGATATATCGCCGCCGCCCCATTAAATCTAAAGTAGTTCTAAATTGTCCGAGCGTCCCTCACCACCCCCCACCCTAGGTATTTGTCGCATTGCCAAATTTATTGCTATGACTCTGCAACAGAGCGCCTCGAGAATTTGTCTGTTTGTTGGTGTTTTAGGGCCCTTCAACTACAAGGTCTTTAGAGCCCCGTCCACTGTGTAGTTCTGATGCAGGGAGTGCACAGACACTACACTAATGTGACGATTTTTGGATACTAGCGGTACCCAGTTTTCCCAAGCGGTCACCCACGTCGGTACTAGCTGGAGTTGCACTGCTTAACTTCAGTGATCAGACGAGAACTGGTGTGTCCAACGCAATTTGACGCTCCCGCGCCTCGAGAAAGCCAACATTTTGAAAACCCCCCCCCCCCCCCACCAAGTTTGGGAACTCAAGAACTATGACCATTTTTAATGACCAATAGACTGCATGGCAACGAAGTCCTACCTCTGAAATTAGCCACCCCTTTGAAATTCGCCGCCTAGGTTTGCCTGTCCCATGAGCCGCCTGTGGGCACTTGAAACTATCTCTTTCAAAGACAGTCACCTATTTCAGCCAGAATTGAACCTGTAACCACGCAGTCAGGAGTCAATAACTCCTCCAAGTAGTTCATCAAACAGTCAGGAATTTCCTAGGACCTGGAACACGGTCAGTAACCATGGGCCACAACTATTATCTACGTTTCGATCAGTATAAAGAACTTTGTAGCTCTTAGGCCCTTTTGCGGACTTGAGGATCGCATATTTTTGCTGAATAAGAAAAGAGATCAACCTCGACCAGGATCGAACCTGGAACCATGGACTAACGAGTCAAACAGGTAACCACCCAGTGAGCCATCAAAATACAGCATAATGCCTTTGGAGTCTTCCTAGGGCCTGATAAACTGCTTTGAAACCGAGGCAAAATGGTCACCATCTAATTACTGCCCAGTAATAGGGTAGTGTAAAAGGGTTTTCTGGATCCTCTGCTCCCTTGTCGGTTGCAGGGCACGCGAATGAAAACACTGTACTTTGGCGAGGATCGAACCAGCGGCCGCAGATTCACAAATCAGGCACGCAGTCGTCCATTGAGCGATTAAAATAGGCTACGTCCACGTTTAACAGAAGTATTAACAGTACTAGACCGAAAACCGACTAATTCCTGCCTTTCAACGGGACGTCAATGCACCGAGGGTTCTACATCAAGGCCCCCAGGTTCCCCTCCATTAATTAAGGACCTGTTATCGTTGACAACCCTCTTGCTAAGTGTAGGACGGGGTGGGAGAGGAGCCAATGAAATGACTTCATTTTCTCAACAACTGCGATCTACGTCAATGCATTACAAAGCAGAAAAATTGTGCCCAAAATTCTAAATCGAGCCGCAGGGGGGTCCAACCCTAGTACCCACAAGTTAAGTGACCCAATCACAACAAAACGCCATTAAAATGTCATCGTGTTTGCCGCGCACCAAAAAAAAAAAAAAAAAAATGAAAAGAAAACGAATAACGGCTCAGGGGCCAGATGATTAATTAAGCAACGCTTGTCGAGGTCCCAAATATGCCAGGCAACTTATCAAATTTGAAACTCAGCGTCATCGCGTCGTCAATCCCAAGAGAACCTCAGCTTCTAAGCATGAGAGAGTAACTTCCGGTATAATACTAGCCTAACGTACAGAATATTGAAGGGTGCAGTTCGTGAGCCCTAGACGGCACTGGAACATGGATTGTTTGTTGGCGGTGTTTCAAGGCCCTTCAACTGCAAGGTCATTAGAGCCCCGTCCACAGCATAGTTCTTATGCAGGGACTGCACAGACACTACACTAATGCGACGATTTTTGGGTATTAGCAGTACCCAGTTTTCCCAAGCGGCCACCCATGTCAGTACTAGCAGGGGTTGCACTGCTTAACTTCAGTGATCAGACGAGAACTGCTGTGTCCAGTGCAGTAAGCCTCTCCCTGGAATAAGCTGAAGATGGATGCAAATTCTCCCAAGTTGGTGGTGGAATCAGGTCTGAACTGAAATTGGAAACAAATCAGTAGTAGGCCCTAGCTGAAATGCAGTGGAACAAAGGAATAAAAAATACCAGCAAATGAAAAAGAACAAGTGGGAATTGCAGAAAGTGGAACAAAGTTGTCAGGCCCGGCTCGTGAGTTTCAGGCGCCCTAGGCCAGTGGGTCCATCGCCGCCCCCATTAATTTAATGCAGTTTAAATTGTCCGAGCACTCTTCACACCCTTGGCATTTGTGCCATCGCCAATGCATTGCTATGCCTCTGCAACAGGGCGCCTTGAGAAAGCCAACATTTAGAAAAGGCCCCCACCAATCACAGAAGTTGGGTACCCTAGGACTATGGACATTTTAAATGACCGATAGACTGCATGGCAAGGAAGTACCTCTGAAATTAGCCGCCCCTGTGAAACTTGACGTCTTAGGCAGCCGCCTAGGTCTGCCTGTCCCATGAGCCGCCTAGGTCTGCCTGCCCCATGAGCCGCCTAGGTCTGCCTGCCCCATGAGCCGCCTAGGTCTGCCTGCCCCATGAGCCGCCTAGGTCTGCCTGCCCCATGAGCCGCCTGTGAAAGTGATACAGGTTTGAAATCGGGCTATCGCAGTACAAGGTGAAAGTGAAACGGGGTTATATCAGCTCAAGACCTGAAAGCAGGACAACGTAACACAAGGGCAACAATTTGTTGTTGTTTGTTAGGGTTTTAGGGCCCTTCAACTATAAAGGTCACTAGAGCCCCGTCCACTGCGTACTTCTAATGCAGCGACTGCACAGGCACTACACTAATGCGACGATTTTTGGGTATTAGTAGTACCCAGTTTTCCCAAGCGGCCACCCATGTTAGTACTAGCTGGGGTTGCGATGCTTAACTTTAGTGATCAGACGAGAACTGGTGTGTCCAACGAGATTCGCCGCTCCCGACAAAGGCAAAGGACTGAGGCTCCCAATTTCTAAAAAAAAAGGGGGGGGGAGGGGAACTGGTCAATTGTACCATTACCAATCTCTAGTACAAATTTTAAGAATGAACAAAAGAAGTGACCTTGAATGTAGCATGTCGCCTTCAGAATCTTATCTTCCGGTCAGTGATGAAGGAAACAGCACTGAAGAAAGATGAAAGAGAGAGAGAGAGGACCATTTTCAAGAGATTAACTTATCTCATGGCAGGTCAACCTATAATAGTCAAAGGTCGTGAATAAAATTTCAAAAATTCCACCCTAACTGCCAACAGAGATATTTTTGCTAGATGTCCTTCTACTTTCCAGTCTATCAAATCCATCGGAATAATGGATTGCAATTGAAACAGAAAAAAAAGCAAGAGACCAAAGTCTCACTTTTCTTATCACGTGATTGAAATGCGGTGATAGTAGGGTGATGGTGGGGCTAGGGGAGGGTGAGGAAAGGGAACAAGTTGATTCCTCCATTTCGAAAGGCGATCTCAATTTAAATAGTCTCATGACCAATCAATACTTGAAGGAAGGCCCTAATCGGATCCACTGGCCTTCAACTTGAATGCCATTTTTATGGCGCCTGCTCCAGATGCCAGTGGAAATCATTTTTCGATCATAAAACCCATTCAGTTCGGCATAATGTCGAAACAAAAAAAACCGCACCTCTGAAACTATTTCAAAAGACAGGCATGAAGGCCAGCGTCAGGGGGGTGCTGGATCACAGAAGGCGGCCTGCGCCAAGCTGGACAGCGTCTACATAACTCAAGTTCCACAATAGGATGGAAGACACAATAAAAGACAGCTACAAAGTCCTTAAAGAGTCTCTGCAACCTAAGCAACCGGAAGTCAACTACCAGTTGAGGGAGAGAAGGGAGGAAGGAGAGGGGAGAGGTTTATTGCGTAGGACACACAAGTTGTCGTCTGATAACTGAAGTTAAGCAACGCATCCCCAGCTAGTAATGACGTGGGTGGCCGCTTGGGAATGCTGGGTACTGCTAATGCCAAATATAATCGTCTCATTAACGTAGTGTCTGTGCAGTCGCTGCACTAGAACAATGCAGTGGACGGGGCTCTAATGACCTTGTAGTTGAAGGTAGGGCCCTATAACACCAACAAAACAAAAGAAAAGGAAGAGAATTCATAAACCACAAAGAGTAGCATCGCTAACCCTTGCCCCACCAATGACAAGGGCCAAGTGTCCATCCTTGCCGCATTGCGATGCGAGGGATCTGTTGAACGGTATTCTGACGGATTGTTTGTTTGTTGATGTTTTAGGGCCCTTCAAATACAAGGTCATTAGAGCTCCGTCCACAGTGTAGTTCTGATGCAGAGACTGCACAGACACTACACTAATGCGACGATTATTGGATACTAGCGGTACCCAGTCTTCCCAAGCGGCCACCCATGTCAGTATTAGCTGGGGTTGCGTTGCTTAACTTCAGGGATCAGACGAGAACTGGTGTGTCCAATGCAATTCGTGGCTCCGTATTCTGACGCAGCCGGCTTTCAACCTAAAGAGGCCAACCGTTTACTCATTTATATGTTCCGGTACGCTTTTCCCCGCCAAGGGGACGCGCTTGATGCCCAACCACACGTCCACCATGCAGGAACGGTTCCAGGTGACATCGTACACACCAAACACTGTGCCACGGGTCCCGACAAACGGCGCATTTGGGGCCTCTCTCGTCCGAAAGAAGCTAGCTGCCTCGGATATTCGGCTTCTTTCGAGCGAGATCGGTACAGTTGTTGTTGTTTGTTGGTGTTTTAGGGCCCTTCAACTACAAGGTCATTAGAGCCCCGTCCACTGCGTAGTTCTGATGCAGAGACACTACACTAACGGGACGATTTTCGGATACTAGCGGTACCCAGTTTTCCCAAGCAGCCACCCATGTCAGTACTAGCTGGGGTTGCGTTGCTTAACTTCAGTCATCAGACGAGAACTGGTGTGTCCGACACAATTTGCCGCTCACCCGAGATCGGTACAGTATCGGTCCAGAATGGAACCTGGAAACACTGACACAGTAGCCTAGCACTTTGACTTACTATGCGCCACCGGGGCAGGGGCATCGTTAATGTATTTGGGAGGCAGATGGACTTAGTTTTTTGTTTGTTTGTTTGTTGGAGTTTAAGGTCCCGTCAACTACAAGGTCATTAGAGACCCGTCCACTGTATAGTTTTAATGCATATACTGCACTGACACTACACTAATGTGACGATTATTGGGCATTAGCAGTACCCAGCTTTCCCGAGCGACCACCCATGTCAGTACTAACTGGGCTTGCGTTGCTTAACTTCAGTGATCAGACGAGAACTGGTGTGTCCAAAGCAACTCGCCGCTCCCTTTGGACTTAGTGGAGGGGCTCAATTTTGGCTTTTGTTTGGGGACGCACCTTACCACACGGTCACCTGGTGAGTACCAGTACATTAAAATAACGATTTTCGGAAAGAAAACGGAGGCTCAGTGAAGACTGGACATTTTTAAATGTAATATTCTGCTCTGGAAGTGGACATTTAGAAGATAATGGTCAATTTATACGAAACAATCCTTTGGTGCGTGTTTTAAACAAAGGTTAAGACAATTCGTTTTTCGTTTGAAACGTATTCAAATCAGTTCTGAAAACCTACTTTCGTATGACAGTTACACGAAATTGGATCTAGTTGTTGAATATTATGAGCTCAGAATGTTATTATCTCGAAGACATTGGCAGGTATCCTATTTTTGATGCTGCCCTAAAATATCTTTTGTTGTTGTACTTTTCGGCAATTTCTACTGAAAAATGATACTTCAAACCAAATCTCATTCATTCGTAATAAAGTTAGTTGCAAGTTTATAATTTCGTATATGAAATTCGACAAGGAATTTCTCCAGTGTAAATTTTTGATTAACAGTAACAGCAATGTCCGTTTCCTCTACTCACACACTCATGTCCTGCAATCACCTTATCAGACAACAAAAGGAACAAGCAATGAAGCAGAAATCTCACGCTTGGTCAAGCACTGTGCTAATGCGATGGACAACTGCTGCCACCAGTATTTTTTTTTTGTAATAACAGGCAGAATTGGACAGAAGAAGAAACTGGACAACAACTGACCAGCATCAATAATAGATCGACAATCAAGAAGAAAAATTCACCTCGATAAATCAAGTAATTGTCCTTTGCTCCCCAAATGTATTCACAGGTCAGGCTTCAACGCGCATTCAATGAGCTTATTGCACTCAATCCTAGTCAAGCCAACAAGTAGTACAAAGAACCTACACTACTTGATGAGCCAACCTACAATTTTCATTCAACAAAGCCCAATAAAAAGCATACCTAGGGTGAAGGATGACAGGCGGGATGGAGACTAACCCCAACTATAGGAGTAATTAACTGTCAGTAGAGTGATAATTGATGGACAGACAACAGGTTCTTGAAATCTCACATCTAGTTTTTGGAGATGAACTGAAGAAATATTTCTTGGTTGTACTTAAACCACACAATTTATCGACTCTGAAGAATAACTGAATATCTCAGTAGTAATCGAAAATCGGTGTTGTCCCTTGAATTGATAGTGGTACAGGTTCGCCACTCACCAAGACCAACAGAGTCTTTCAGGTCATAATTAAGACATACTGTACGTCCCACGTTTTTGAAAAGTTCTGCATTGCAGCACTGTGGTTAGCTCTGAATAGCAGAGGACAAAATTCTCAGACGACAGCAGTTCACATTCAATTATTAGATAAACACCCTTATAGTTAAGTAGATATCCACCAATCAGTGGTTATATTACACTTAAGGGCCCATCAATTACCATAAGGGATTACATGGGTCCCTCCAGTATTACTGAATTAGTTTCATGGGTTGGGGAGTAAGCTAGGCAGCCATAACAGGACGAACCCTTAGGAGGCTGCCCACGGTAGATGAGGAGGTAGGTGAAAGGACGAAGGAGGGGGTTAATTTGCATCACCCAACATTCTTTACTAACCACCCATGTTGGTATTGACGTGGAATTGCGCTGCTTAACTTCAGTGATCTCATGGGAACTGGTGTGTCCAAGGCAACTTGGCTGCATGATGCATACATCATCATCATCATACCCTTATCCTGCCTGTGACAGGGTCGGGTTCACAGGTCCATTGAACATGCTCTGACTGGAGATACCCCAATCGGGCTACTGGAACCCACAGGAACATTGGCTAGTAGTCTGTAGGGGATGCTGGCCTACTCCACTGTTCCAACATCACATTATGCAACCAAAATATGAATTTTGGCAGGTGAATTAATGCTTTGTTGGTTATAATACAGTATGGTGTCTGACCTATTGCGCAATAACTAATGCACCAGGAGTCAGGCTCATGCTTCCCTCCAGTATGCATACAGTATATTAGAATGTTGGTTGACATATTAAACTTCACCAACAGAGACGGGTGGGAGGGGGCTTGGCGGAGTCAGCCTTAACCCTTAATTATAGGGATTAATAATAGTCCATAGGGATTAATAATATTTTAGAAAATCAGGGAGTAGTTTCTTAGATCTTACTATAGTCGAGCAAAATTCGTCTGCTACACTGGTGTAAAAAGTAGTCCAAAGTCGGGTGCAAAATATGCTAGGTTGCAGTGCAAATACGGAAATAGGCCTTTCCTACCAGTAGAATATTGTTGGAAACAGAAAACGTTAAGCATACAAAGTGGTTGTTAATTATGGAACTATTTACAGCAGGCAAAACTGACATTACAGTGCCTTGAGTGACTCAGCAGCACCATCTTAATGAGTTTCAGAAGATTGGTGACAACATTCATGACTGAAAAGCACAGTTGAAGGACTCTAAAAACAACCAGTACAAATGATCTCTGCAACCCTAATATTTCCTATGATACACACTTCACAAAATAATTATTAAGATCTCATTAATAATAGCTACTCACGTCCACCCACTTGAAACAAAAAAATATGAATTCAGCAACAAAGTGAACACATTCAATTTTGGTAAGCAATTGTTTCAAGTAGGAATAGTGTTGGCCGAAATTCAGCCTACTGGGAGTACAAAAAAATCATCAAAATAATCGTTCAAATCACTATTATTAGTAAAATTTGTGCACGATTAAGCAAATGATGTTTACATAATGAAAATGCACAGGCGCAAGTGATCGAGAGAAAGGTTGCTTGGTGGGAGTAGGTCTGTATGCAAATAGCATCGTGATGTTTTCCTTCCCGGAACCTTCCTAGTAAATAGTTTATTTATGCTTGTTGAATACTGTATGCTTTCGGATAAGTGGACAAGGACACTTTATAACGTATTCTTTAGAAATGTTTAATTAATTAATGAAAACCGGATATCAAGTTGAATCCTAGAAAATAATTAAATCTATACTATTTGGTTCCATCCCAGTAAGCACGAAACAAGGACTCAAGTGCTTGGAGAGAGGGACAGAGAGGAAAAAAGTTTACACCAAATTTTGCAAATGAAGCTGAGCAGGGTTAGTGTGGAGATATCATGATGAATGGTATTCAACTTTTGCGAGTCAGTAAACCATAAATAAGGCTTAATTAACATAGTTTTTTTCCTCATTATGAACCACGCACTTGGTGACAAATAATTTAATCAAAAGTAAATGAATATAATATCATGTCGCTTTGTGTTAAGCGTCAAATAATTAAACGCCAACACAAACAAGAATTTGTTATATGATAAACAAGAAAGACCACGTCCATGATGATGCTCTACAGCACGCACACGATGCTATCAACAATATTATTAGGGTCATTCGCCAATAACTATCACTAGTAACATTTTGAATAACAAGCAAGAGAAGTAGGACCATTTGTCACCACTACACCGTAAGAGAAAGAGAGAGAGAGAGGAGTTACAAATGGATGTTTTTGTTTCGTTGGTGTTTCAGGGCCCTCCAACTACAAGGTCATTGGAACCCCGTCCACTGCATAGTTTTAGTGCAGAGACTGCACAGACACTACACTAATGCAACGATTAATAGGCGTTAGCAGTATCCAGTGTTCCCAAGCCGCCACCCATGTTAGTACTAACTGGGGTTGCGTTGCTTAACTTCGGTGATCAGGCCAGCACTGGTGTGTCCAACACAATAGGCTGTTCCCTGTTAAAAAAATGGAGATAGAAAGGGAACGAGAGGGTAGGGTGAGACAGAAAAGAGAGGAAGGAACACAAGGGAGGGAAGGAAACAGGAGGGGAGAGATAATGAAGAGGTGGGGAGACAACATGAGAGAGAGACAGAAAGGGTAATGATAGGGAGGAGAAAGATAGGGAGAGCAAAGGAGAAAGAAAGTTGGGGAGAGCGAGCGATGGAGGGCGAAAGTTGGGGAGAGAGAGTAGGGGAGGGAGACAGATGGGGAGAGAAAGCAAGGGAAGGAGAAAGTTCTGGAGAGCAAGGGAGGGAGAAAGTTTGGGAGAGCAAGAGAGGAATAACTTTGAGGGGGAGAGAGAGCAAGGGAGGGAGAAATTTGAGGGGGGAAAGAGAGAAAGAGAGGGAGAAAGTTGGGGAGAGAGAGCAAGGGAGGGCGAAAGATGGGGAGAGAGAGCAAGGGAGGGAGAAAGATGGGGAGAGAGAGCAAGG
>JAAFCE010007744.1:10825853-10836136 GCA_013389805.1 Trigoniulus corallinus
GAAAGAGGAGAGGAGAGAGAGGAAGTGAGAAGGAGAGAAAGAGGAGGTGGGAAGGAGAGAGCAGGGGACAGAGGAGGAGAGAGAAAGTGATAAGGAGAGGAGAGAAAGAGGAGGAGGGAAGGAGAGAGGAGAGAAGGAAAGGGAGAAGGAGAGAGGAGAGAAGGAAAGGGAGGAGAAGGAGAGAGGAGAGAAGGAAAGGGAGGAGAAGGAGAGAGGAGGGAGAAGGAGAGGAAGGGGGAAGGAGAGAGGAGGGCTGGAGAGAGAAGGACTAATGAAAGGAGACAGAGGAGAGCAGGGGAGAGAGGAGGAGAGCAGGGGAGAGAGGAGGAGAGTAGGACAGCGAGGAAGTGAGAAGGGGAGAAACAAGAGGAGGGAAGGAAAGAGGGAAGAGAGAGGAGGAGGAGGGGAGGAGAGAGAGAGAGGAGGAGGGGATGAGAGAGAGAGGAGGAGGAGAGAAGGAAAGAGAGGAGGAGGAGAGAAGGAAAGAGAGGAGGAGGAGAGAAGGAAAGAGAGGAGGAGGGCTGGAGAGAGGACAAGTGAAAGGAGAGGAGAGCAGGGGACAGGAGGAGAGAGAGAGAAAGTGAGAAGGAGAGGAGAGAAAGAGGAGGAGGGAAGAAAAGAGAGGAGAAGGAAAGAGAGGAGGGGGAAGGAGAGAGGAAGAGGGAAGTAGAGAGAGAGAGAGAGGAAGAGGGAAGGAGAGAGAGAGAGAGAGGAAGAGGGCTGGAGAGAGAAGGACAAATGAAAGGAGACAGAGGAGAGCAGGGGAGAGAGGAGGAGAGTAGGATAGCGAGTAAGTGAGAAGGGGAGAAACAGGAGGAGGGAAGGAGAGAGAGGAGAAGGGAAGAGAGGAGAGAATGAAGACGGATAGAGAAAAGGAGGAAAGAGAGAACAAGAAGAAAGAGAGAGAGAGCGAATAGTATCAACCTCAGCCAGGTGTGAACTCGGGTCTTGCAACTGCGTTACGAAGGAGTCCAATGAATTTATGAGGCTTTTGTCGCCATAATTCACCTGTACAACGCATATACAGAATAGCGTCAATTAAACGAACGAATAAACTATGAGCTTGAGTTCGATTTCGTCAGGGACAGAAACCAACGCTAAAAAGGCACGTCAGGTCTCAAATCCATGTTGTTTATATGATAGCGTTGAGTATGCTTGCTTTTTATTTATGTAAGTTTGAAAAATGAATGAAAAATGAATTCGTTTCAAAATGACAACTTTGGGGCGGAGACGTAGACTGAAGTGAGGATAGGGCTGTGCTGGGGCTGTACAGAAGGATGCTGTAGAGAAGAGAGAAGGGGCGAAAAAGCGAGGAAAAGGTGTTTACAAAAAAAAAACACCAGGGTTTCAAATATGACAAATGATCAACACGATGAATTACCAAGGAGGCTAACAAACAGGTCCAACCCGCCAAAAACTTCCGCGGTGTAGAGAGGGTATAGGGGTGGTGGTGTCTAAAAGAAGAGGGGGGGATGGAGGGGAGCTATAAACGGCAAGAGAAAAATGGCACGTCTAAAAATGATAAGGAATGATATAAATAAGAAACGACGATTAAATATGGCAGCTTAAATCAATTTATCATTTTTTCCCCTTCTACATATAGACAGGGAAAGCTAGAAATTCTACAGGCTTCTGTTTTCTATTTTAAGACAGAAAAACCTCAGTGGGACAACAGTCAGCAGCGCACCATCACCGGCCAGGAAACTAATCAGCCGTAGAAAACCACCCCTGCCTCGATTCAACATAATCACCATTTCAGCAATTCAAACGAATCCAAGCAGAAAATCGGTAGAAAAAAAAAGGAAAGTAGAAAAAAAAATGCCCGAAGAAGACACCAACCACATTGACGACAGACTATCAACGGAGATAAAAACAAATGACAAATGATACCTAGTTGATAGCAGAATTTCTGTTTAATAGAAATCCTTCATCACGTACGTAGATATTAGCCCTTTCCTCACCACTTCCGCAAATCCCCCCCCAGCGTTTCTCACTCACGGGGGTCGTTTATAGGGACTAAGATTGACCAAAAAAAATTAGCCGCCACCGGCTGGGCCAACTATCTTACAAACAAATCACATTTCCGAATAATAGAATTTTGTACACAATCCTGTTAACAGCCTCGTTGTTGGTGTTGTTGTTGTTGATGTTTCAGGGGGCCCTTCAACTACAAGGTCATTAGAGCCCCGTCCACTGCATAGTTCTAATGCAGAGACTGCACAGACACTACACTAATGAGACGACTTTTGGGTATTAGCAGTACCCAGATTTCCCAAGCGCCCACCCATCTCAGTACTCAAAGCAACTCGGCCGCTCACCCAAGGGGAAGGTAGGGGAATTTTCCAAGGGAGTGGTGGTAGGGAGCGGCTGTATTGAGTTACCAACACTGAATCACTGAAGTTAAGCAACGCAACCCCAGGTAGCACTAACATGGGTGGCCTCTTGGAAAACTGGGCACTGCTAATACCCAAAAATCGTCTCATTAGCGTAGTGTCTGTGCAGTCTCTGCATAAGAACTATGCTGTGGACGGGGCTCTAAGGGCCCTAAAACACCAACAAACAACAACAACAATGCAGAAAAAAAGGTTAAGAGTACGAGTGATGTCATCAAAAGGGCCAGGACTTTAGTCCTCCATCTGACGAACCTACGACGAACGACTCCTACCATCACAGCATGTCGAATAGGGGCCGCTTACTCCAACCGGAATCGAACCCGAGTTCAAAGTGGAAGGTCCCGTCAACTACGAGGTCATTAGAGACCCGTCCACTGTGTAGGCCTGATGCATATACTGCACAGACACTACACTAAAGCGACGATTATTGGGTATTAGCAGTACCCAGCTTTCCCGAGCGACCACCCATGTCAGTACTAACTGGGCTTGCGTTGCTTAACTTCAGTGATCAGACGAGAACTGGTGTCTCCAACGCAACTCGCCGCTCCCTCTCAAATGCCAACGAAACAAAACAAGAAAGGAGAAAGTAGGACAATATTCCGAGAGAGAGGAGGTAAGGCAATATTCCAGGGAAGGAGAGGGGTCGGACGTATTCCAGGAGGGGGAGAAGGAGGTGGTGGCAATACCCCAAAGGGAGGTAGGTCGGGTAATATTATAGGAGAGGAGTAGGGAGGACGATGTTCCAGGAGAGGAGGACGAAGGACTTTGCTCCAGGGAATGAGGAGCAGGTAGGAAGATGCTTCAGGAGAGGAGTAGGAGATAGAGCGATGCTCCAGGTACAGCGGGAGCGGCGAATTGCGTTGGACACACCAGTTCTCGTCCGATCAATGAAGTTAAGCAACGCAACCCCAGTTAGTGCTGACATGGGTGGTCGCTTGGAAAAACTGGGAACTGCTAATACCCAAAAATCGTCGCATTAGTGTAGCGTCTGTGCAGTCTCTACATAAAAACTACACTGTGAACGGGGCTCTAATGCCCTAGTAGTTGAAGGGCCCTAAAACACAAACAGACAAACAATCCAGCCACAGCAATGTTCCTGGGGAGGAGGTAGGATAATTTTCCAGGATTCGGAGCAACTTTCATATACGGACCGTCCTTTGCGGACGGTTATGGCATTACGTTACTGACAGCTAAGTATAAAAATGCAGTCCAACACTTGAGATTTGTGTTTCCGGTTTTGTTGGTGTTTCAGGGCCCTTCAACTACAAGGTCATTAGAACCTCGTCCATAGTGGAGTTCTAATGCAGAGACTGCACTAATGCGACGATTTTTGGGTCTTAGCAGTACCCAGTGTTCCCAAGCGGCCACCCATGTCAATAATAGGTTGGGTTGCGTCACTTTACTTCGTTGATCAGGAGATTGTTTGTTTGTTGGTGGTTTAGGGCCCTTCAACTACTAGGTCATTACAGCTCCGTCCACAGCATAGATGTTATGCAGAGACTGCACAGCCTCTAGCCACCGGATGTGATCTACTGACACCAGGGGGTAACATTTTCGGGTGCAAAGTGGGGTCGTACTTCAATCTAATACAGAAAAACCACTTGCGACCTCGAGAATTCCAGCAGGCAATTCTGAAGAACGCCCTTCTAAACCTCACAGAAAACAAATGATGGATAGCCGCCGGGTAAGGGGCCTCCCATTCGTTTCGTTTGTTGTTGTTTTAGGGCCCGTCAACTACAAGGTCATTAGAACCCCGCCCATTACGTAGTTCTAATGTTGAGGCTGCACAGACACTACACTAGTGCGACGATTTTTGGGTCTTAGCAGTACCAAGCTTCCCAAAGCGGCCACCCATGTCAGTACCTAGCTGGGGTTGCGCTGCTTAACTTCAGGGATCAGACGAGAACTGGGGTGTCCAACGCAATACAGCCGCTCCATGTAGAGAGGGAGAGAGAGAGAGAAGTGGGGCCTGATTATGACATCAAGGATCAAACTTTTGATCATTTCACTGAGTAGATAATCATAAAAGCAAATGTTGGAGAACTTGATTACACACGTCGTTGTCAGTGTCACGTCTGAAGCACAAGAAGAAGAAGAAAAAGGCAAAAAAAAGAAAGGAGAGATGTGATCTTTGACACAAGGAATTTATGTCTCGCACATTTTCTTAAAACGATCTTGCAAGATAAAGAAAAGTACGTGAGACTGTCATTGTGAGACTGAAAAGGGCCTCTTCCAAAGTTGGTTAGGGATTTGCTTGTCGTCCTCTCTCGCCTTGTTACTTGCTTTTGACAGAAAGCCCCGTTATGACGTAAATTGACTTTGTAATGGCGGTATGCATTTCTTGCAAGATTGAAGGGCCCCCGAGACAACCATTAGCCCTTTCTTGCATACCCAACAAAGTGTCAAAGCTATATTTTTCTTCAGTGTGTGCGTGTGGAGATGTGAGGGTGGGGTAAGGCTGAGGGCTGCTGCTACTGGCGCAACTTGGGGCAGCAAGGGTCCATTTGAAAGCCATTATACAGCTCCCTACTGCCCTATGATGGAATGAACACCATCAATTGGACACCTCGAATGGTCATCATTGCACTCTCTTTGCTACAACTATGAAAGCAGCAGTAGGGTTGGGGGGGACGGAAGTAAGAGGGGACTACGAAAGAAGGAACCCTGGATAACAATCACTTGATAATGGGGGCCCTCTACAGTCATCTTGTGACCCTTTAGTCAAGACTCACTATTTACAACTAACTACTAGAGCTATGGGAGGAAGTAATTCAGGCGCCAGCAGACACAATTTGGGCAAAAGCAGGGTAAGGGCATTTTCCGAGAAGGAGTGACACCGAACGCACATCATAAAAGGGTCAGAGGGCTCTTATTACTACTTGACAGAAAGTGCACTTGAATGACGCCTGGATCGAACCTGAACCATGCCTATAGACGACGTAGTGGAATATTTTAGTGCTTGCCCTACCAATTTCTTTCGTTTCGTCATTTTAGGGCCCTTCAACTACAAGGTCATTAGAGCCCCGTTAACTGCGTAGTTCTAATGCAGAGCCTGCACAGACACTACGATTTTTGGGTACTAGCGGTACCCAGTATTTCCAAGCGGTCACCCCACGTTAGTACTAGGTCGGGTTGCGTTGCTTAACTTCAGTGATCAGACGAGAACTGGTGTGTCCAACGCTATGCAGCCGCCCTCCGTCCTGTCAAGAGGTGAGAATAAGGGCCTGGCTGATTTCACGATCTTAAAGACCGTTAAACTGCAAAAATCGCAGATGAAGGAAGTGGAAATCACCCAACAGATGGCACAGTTGGAATTGCAACGTCCCAATTCAGATATCCTTGAAGGGACCCACGGGTAGATAGGACGTGGTCCTACATCAGGACTTTGCCGATCGACACGTACGTTTTACTCCAAGTAGAAAGGGTTCTTTGACGTTCAATTTTGACGTACAGTTGTGATTGTGCACGCGCATGCGGGTTTTTGTTTGTTGGTGTTTTAGGACCTTTGTTACGAAGGTCATGAGAGTCCCGTCCTCAGTGAAGTTCTGATGCAGAGACTGCACAGAAACTACACTAATGCGACGATTTTTGGGTATTAGCAGTACCCAGTTTTCCCAAGCGGCCACCCATGTCAGTACTAGCTGGAATTGCGCTGCTTAACTTCAGTGATCAGACGAGAACTGGTGTGTCCAACGCAATTCGCCACTCCCCGCGTAGGCGTGGAATAACAGTTTCCCATTCAGGACGGAAGAGCGACTCAAGGCTTCAAGTAAACAAGCAACTCCGTTACCATGGAAGTTGCGAACCATGAAATTACCTCCACCGTAAGTTACCAGTTAATAGTATCAACGTAGGGACACATTCCTTAATCACCTGGGAATCTACAGAACGGATCGCCGCCTGGAGGCAATGTGGTGATTTTCCTTCCTAAATTTCATTAGGCTTATCTGATTAGTGGCGTTCTGTCGACTCTTAATTCCATTTTCCTATGCCGGAGGGCCAAGTTCCAGCAAGTGGTAATTTTGGTAAAAACAAAAAGACCTTTCTTTACCTCGCAGAAAGTACTCTGCTGAGATATACAGCTTTCTCGGCACTTCCCCCAACGCCAGGGGAGCAGCGAATTGCATTGGACACACCAGTTCTCGTCTGATCACTGAAGTTAAGCAGCGCAACCCCAGCTAGTACTGACATGGGTGGCCGCTTGGGAAAACTGGGTACTGCTAATACCCAAAAATCGTCGCATTAGTGTAGTGTCTGTGCAGTCTCTGCATTAGAACTATGCTGCGGACGGGGCTCTAATGACCTTGTAGTTAAAGGGCCCTAAAACACCAACAAAACAAAAACCCCAACACCAGGTGGAACTTTTGCCGATCCACGTCAATATTTCAGTCCGTTGGGAAACTGGGATGTTACCTGCAGATAACAACCACCGTAAACCCGTCAAACGGGACCACAACTTTATTTCCCATCTGATAGAAGGAGCAGTCGGAACACCTCTCACCCGAAATAGCTAGGTTGGAACCTGGAACCATGAACTCAAGAGGCAAACGCGTTACTACTGCGCCACCGAATGACGGGCCCATAAAAGTCGGGAAGGGGTACATGTCTCACCACTTCTTAATTTCGAAAGTCAATCATTTTATCGCGCCTTCACATTATCGTTATTGCCTAAATTAGGGCTACTTGGGGGTGCCAAACAGACCTTCAGACTGGTGACCTTTCTTTCTTCGGATGAACCCATAGATGGCACTGTTAAACTCATTCAAAACTAAAAGCAACTCTTGGGTACCCCCTCTTTGTCCCTGTGACTGGGCCCATGGCTATTGTTGATGTTTATATGTTGGTGTTTTGTGCCCCTTCAACCACAAAGGTCATTAGAACCCCGTCAAAGGCGTAGTTCTAACGTACAGTCAGTACAGGCACAACGCTGTTATGACGATTTTTGGGTATTAGCAGTACCCAGTGTTGCCAAACGGTCATCCATGCTAGTACTAACTGGGGTTGTGTTGTTGAACTTCAGGGATCGGACGAAAACTGGTGTGCCCAATGCAATAAGGCCGCCCCCTTGGACATATGGCAGTGCGTAAAAGTGAAAGGGACATACAACAGTGGCGTAACTTCGGTTCTGGCGCCCGGAGCAAAAGGCATTCGAAGCGGAGCCCCCCTCCCTTGTTGCTTGTCCTGAGCAGACATGGCTCACGTATGTAGGCACTTTTTATTTGCCATAAAGTCTTCGCACATTGTGTCGTGGCGGCTGATTTCCAGCAAGACGAATAAAAAGCCTCCCCCCATGGTGGCGCATTGTCCGGCACCAGGGGCAATTTGACCCATTGCACTCGTGTGCAACAGACCCGCCGCAGTGGCGTAGTGGTTAGCGCGCTCGGCAACTGCGCCAGTAGTTCTAGGTTCGATACTGCACCGAGATGGGTTGGATTCTATCGCGCGAAAGAGAGAAAAGCCCTGAGTGCTCCTGTTTTCGGATGAGAAGTAAAACCGAGGTCCCGTGTTGGTTTACGATGGCACTTGCACGTCAAAGAACCCTCTCTACTACGCAACAGGTAGATGAGGCAAAAATTTCCAGGTGTAAGAGCCCCCTGGTGTCGGTAGCATTCCCCAACGAACACTAGACCGACTCTAAAACAGCGTAGGGGTGCAGCTTTGGCCGGTAACCAGCTGCAGAAAAACTGTCCAATATATCGCCCTTGTGTCCATTTTCAGAGGGACAAGATGGGCACCCGACCCTGCCATAGGCGGGAAAAGGATAAAGCGGGCTTCACAACAGCAACGGGAACGGCAACGTAAAACGTATTTTGTGCAGAGGGGAGGGGCGACGGGTACGTCATGTGGTGGAGGTGCGCTCCTATTGGTCAAACGGCTTACGTTTAACGGGAAAGTTGAATTTTTTTCAACTTTCCCGTTGCCGTTCTCGTTACCGATGTTATTGTGAAGCGGGCTTTTGGAGTTGCTTTTGCACTGGTGTGCAACAAAAGAGGTATGCTTCTGCCGCACCGCGTGACACTAACACCTAGGTACGCCGATCTCCTGACGTTATTAGGGAGTTTTATTATACAGTTTTCTGGCTACGGTTCTATCCGACGTACGTCACGTAATGCAGACGAATTGTCAACTGCACAAACTCAGACCCTGCATGCGTCTGCACAGTTCACGATTCGTCTGCATTGCGTAGCGTACGTCGGATAGAACCGCAGCCAGAAAACTCTATTATAACGTCGACGCACGCACGCAATAACATACACAGACCATGTGATTAGCGTACGATTTTTAAAAAAATTAAAGTTTTATTGCAGCGTTTCCGCAACGGCCCATACATGAGCGCCACCTACCGAGAGACCTCCTCCACTGTCATTCATTTTCTGTTTATTTTTTACTCAGTGTCAAGCGTCACCAGAGCATACGTCTGAAAAGCGTAAGTCAAAACCTACGCTCAGTTTGACCAACGCAGCGTTCGCGTTTGCGCAGTTGAATATTCGTCTGCATAGTGTAGCATATGCTTGCAAAAAACGTTGCAATAAAACTCCCTAAATCGGGCTTCACAACAGCAACGGGAACGGGAACGTAAAACGTATTTTGTGCAGAGGGGAGGGGCGACGGGTACGTCATGTGGTGGAGGTGCGCTCCTATTGGTCAAACGGCTTACGTTTAATGGGAAAGTTGAATTTTTTTCAACTTTCCCGGCCGTTGCCGTTCTCGTTCCCGATGTAATTGTGAAGCGGGCTTTACTCTAAAACTCCCTCAGCTACCGACCAAAGCCGCAATCCCTATGCGGATTTATCGTCGGGCTACAGTTCGTTAGGGCACTCCACCGACACCTGAGGGCGGGCTCCAACACGTGGTAATTTTGTCTCCTCCACCCGCTGCATAGTAGAGAGAGTTCTTTGATGCGAAAATGCCACTGTACACCAGACGGCACCACGGTTTTACTCCTCATCCGACGGAAGGCGTACTCGGGGCCTGTCTTTCTCGTCCGAACGAAGCCAAACCACCTCGATCCAGTATCGAACCTAGAACCACTGGCGCAGTAATCGAGCGCTCTACCTCCTGCGCCATCGAGGCGGGTAAACTAATCCAAAATCCGGCATCGAAATGAAATCTGAGGATGAAACATTTCTCTGAATGTACTGAATACCGTTAAAATAACAACCCTGTTCGTTTTTGACAACGCCTTTCTTCCCCAGTAAAAGGACCTTGAAAAGGTCTCTCAGGTTACATGCATCCGAAAATTAATACTCAGCTCCAAAAGTGCGTTTTTGATGGTCGGCATTCGCTTTTCTCCTCGCCGATAATCACTGTTGATAATATAAATAATTAAAATTGATTGAAATATGGAAATTACGTCGGGGATATTCAGACAGAAAAGGAGGAAGAGGAGGTGGGGAGTGTCCAGTTACAGAAATTGAGTGCCTATATTCAATTATTAGGACCATTTCACGCAATTTGCGGTGATGGTGTCAACTAGCTGACCGCCATGGCGATTCTCATCACAAAATGCGCCGCCGCAATTCACACAAGTAGAAAAATCGCATTTTTATGCAAATTTCTTAATTAAACTACCTCAATGTGGATCATGATGTCACCCGCCTGGGTGCATGCTCGACTACTGTGTCACTAGTTCCAAGTTCGATACTGCATTACAGTTCCTTTTGGTTTGTTGGTGTTTTAGGGCCCCTCAACTACAAGGTCATTAGAGCCCCGCCAATTGTTGTTGTTGTTTGTTGGAGTTTAAGGTCCCGTCAACTACAAGGTCATTAGAGACCCGTCCACTGCATAGTTCTAATGCATATACTGCACAGACACTACACCAATGCGACGATTATTGGGTATTAGCAGTACCCAGCTTTCCCGAGCGACCACCCATGTCAGTACTAACTG
>JAAFCE010007744.1:10849156-10859440 GCA_013389805.1 Trigoniulus corallinus
TTTTTTTGGTGGGACATGAAAAAGACGTTCAAACACATTTCAACTTTAAAATCAAATATCGGAATCGAGAAGAAGAAGAAGAAGCATTGACTTCATCGATTTTAACTATCAACCGAAAAACTTTTTTTTTTTCAGATCAATTCAACTTACAAATGATGGGACCACCACCACCTCTATATCACCATCGTCCCAAAACCCCGAAATATGAGGACATCAAGTGTAATTTAGACTTCTCCCAACGACAGGAAACTGGGGAGAGGAGTTGGGATGCAACTCATCAAGTCACATGATGACACACATCTACATTATTATCATGTAAGTGCAAACACGGGACAATGCGGTTGCAGTCAAAAACTAAAATGATGTTAGGAACCCATCTTAGCACACGCCCGCCCACGGTTTCAGAACCAAACACCCCCCCCCCCAATTCTCCTAATCTCAACATCTCAAATAATACACCATCAAATGTTGACGTTGCTCATTTCTTGGCTTACCACAAAAACAAGACTCTTACTTCTTCTCAAACTTAAAAACAAACCACGCCGACATTTCGGATAATGAACAGACAAGATTTTGACAGGGTTCGCTATTCAAAAGACAAGATACCATTAAGAGACTGCCCCAAGTAGAATCAGCTCGAAATGCCTATGTTAACGTCCCCTACCCCCGATCCCATTCATTAGCGACTCTCGCCTAAAATCCATTCTCCACCCATCGCAACAGAGCTGGTCTGCATGGCTCAAAATGAACATTGGTTGTCTCTACCGCTAATTAAAAGGATTTCTTCTTAATGGACATTTTGGTTTTCATCTCCACTCGCTCAATTCTGGAACTAGAGGGCTCCAGGAACTGGTAATGACATGGCGTACCCCGTCCCTTCCCTCCTCCCCCACACGTACAACAACGAGTTTGGGGAGCGGCGAGTTGCGTTGGACACACCAGTTCTCGTCTGATCACTGAAGTTAAGCAACGCAAGCCCAGTTAGTACTGACATGAGTGGTCGCTCGGGAAAGCTGGGTACTGCTAATACCCAATAATCGTTGCATTAGTGTAGTGTCTGTGCAGTATATGCATCAGACCTACACAGTGGACGGGTCTCTAATGACCTCGTAGTTGACGGGACCTTAAACTCCAACAAACAAACAAACAAATAACGAGTTTCTGCATTCAACATGCAAATCATTTGAGCTACAGGAAATGAAGTCTGGTTGGCACGCACATGCCTAAACTCTGACCATAAGGGGTTGTTTGTTGGTTTTTTAGGGCTCTTCCACTACAACGTCATTAGAGCCCCGTCCACAGCATAGTTCTTATGCAGAGACTGCACAGACACTACACTAATGTGACGATTTTTGGGTATTAGCAATACCCAGTTTTCCCAAGCGGCCACCCATATCAGTACTACCTGGGGTTACGCTGCTTAACTTCAGTGATCAGACGAGAACTGGTGTGTCCAACGCAATTCGCCGCTCCCACCATAAGTGGGTAAGGGGCACCAAGGTGGTGTTGGGCCCTAATAACCTTTGTAGTTGATGGGCCCTAAAACACAACCAAACAATACAAGGTGGTGGGAGCGGCGTATTGCGTTGCACACACCAATTCTCGCCTGATTACTGAAGTTAAGCAACGCATCCCCAGCTAGTACTAACATGGTTGGCCGCTTGGGAAAACTGGGTACCGCTAATACCCAACAATCGTCGCATTAGTGTAGTGTCTGTGCAGTCTCTGAATTAGAACTACGCAGTGTACGGGGCTCCAATGACCTTGCAGTTGAATGGCCCTAAAACGCCAACAATACAAAAACTAAGGTGGTTGGACTTCTTTTGAACGAGAGAGAAGCCTTCAATTCGCCTTCTTCCCGTTTTGGTTTCTTGGAGGAAGGGTGGGGGGATAGAACCCTTCAACTACAATGGTCGTTATAGCCCCGTCCACTGCGTAGTTCTAATGCAGAGTCTCCACAGACACTTGCACAAGTGATTTGGGTAGTGCTTCCAAGCGGACACCCATGCTAGTACTAGGGTATGATAATGATGATGTGGAGAGGTTCTCTCCAGTCACACGTGGTCGAGTTCCTTTTTTTTTGTTGTTTGTTGGTGTTTTAGGGCCCTTCAACTACAAAGGTCATTAGAGCCCCGTCCACAGCATAGTTCTTATGCAGAAACTGCACAGACACTACACTAATGCGACGATTTTTGGGGTATCAGCAGTACCCAGTTTTCCAAAGCGGTCCCCCCATGTCAGTACTAGCTGGGGTTGCGCTGCTTAACTTCAGTGATCAGTCGAGAACTGGAGTGTCCAACGCAATAAGCCGCTCACCTGTTCGATCCATTTCGCTCAAATAAAAACACTCACCACACCGAGAATCGAACCCTACAATCTGGAACTGAAACGTGAAGTGCACTTGAAGTGAGTGTTCGCCATGGAAGACTATAGGCTAAGTAACAACAAATTCAGTCAAAATTACACGTTGAGACGATTTCTGATTTTAATGACACTCGTAGACAACAGTAAAACCAACAATCAAAGTTTGGGAGTTGAAAATCTCATGAGACACTCATAGACACACTTGCCTCTCTCACCATTTGGAAAGAAAAAAAAACATTTCAAGCTGTCAAAATGGACACGTGACAACACCAGATGTTAACTGGTAGTGGTCATAATCACAACACGGAAAAGTAATTTCGACCAATTTGGTGAGAGAAAATGAACTTCAAGAGGAAAAACGGGCAGGGAGAAGGACTTTCCATGGGCTGTCCGATGTACCACATTTCAAATATCGATTAAGAATAGATGTCAGGCGAGAAACTCGCACCTGAGTGCCACACCACCCTTTCCAAGCACACTATGCCACCATTAGACCATGCCTTAGTGTGGGGCGCGTCAGGATTGTTGTTGTTGTTTGTTGGTTGGTGTTTTAGGGCCCTTCAACTACAAAGGTCATTACAGCCCCGTCCACACCATAGTTGTTATGCAGAGACTGCACAGACACTACACTAATGCGACGACTTTTGGGTATCAGCAGTACCCAGTTTTCCCAAGCGGCCACCCATGTCAATACGAGCTGGGGTTGCGCTGCTTAACTTCAGTAATCAGAAGAAAACTGGTGTGTCGAGCGCAATTCGCCGCTCCCGGCGCGTCAGGAAAGCGAGTTCCTATACTAGGAAATTGACCGAGCGGCGAATGGCGTTGGAGACACCAGTTCTCGTCTGATCACTGAAGTTAAGAAGCGCAACCCCAGCTAGTACTGACATGGGGGGCCGCTTGGGAAAACTGGGTACTGCTGATACCTCAAAAATCGCCGCATTAGTGTAGTGTCTGTGCAGTTTCTGCATAAGAACTATGCTGTGGACGGCGCTCTAATGACCGTTGCAGTTGAAGGGCCCTAAAACACCAACAAACAACAAAAAAAAAGGAACTCGACCACGTGTGACTGGAGAGAACCTCTCCACATCATCATCATACCCTTATGATGCCTGTGGCAGGGTCGGGTCTGCGAGTTCTAGCCCTCCACTCCCGCCTATCTCCCACCAGGTCCCAGTTCATCTCACACACTACCATAACCTTACGTACAACCTGCTCCCATGCCTGCTCGGTCTCCCCTTGCCCCAGAGTGCTTCCGACCACCTGCATTCCTGAAATGGACCTAACGAGCTCCTCCTCTCCTCTCCTCTTCTCATTACGTGTCCATACCACCTCAACCTATTCTCCTTCATTTTTTTCGGTGATGTCCACCACCCCAAGGCTACTTCTAATCTGCTCATTCCTAAAACAGCCTCTTCACAAGCTTAAAAATGAAACCACCACAGCTGGCTGGATTCGAACCACAGTGACCACGTGTTTGATGTGGCCGCTGCACGGAAAATGACACGTAATAGATACATGCATGTAGATCGCATCATCTGACGTCAGTAAATTTCCATCAGAAGTACAGAAGCAACTCCTATCCCGTTTCCCGCCTATGGCAGATTCGAGTATTCCAACCTGTCCCTCTGAATGGACGGACACAAGGATGATAAATTGGACGGCGTTTTTCGGCAGCCAGTTGCCGATCAAAGTTGCAACTCGTCTGTTTATTTATCGTCGGCCTTACTGTTCGTCCGGGCACTCCACTGACGCCAGGGGGGGCCAGCTCCTACACCTGGAAATTTTGCCTCATTTACCTGTTGCATGGTAGAGAAGGTTCTTTTACGTGCCAAAGCCATCGTACACCACATGGGACAAGGCGCATTCGGGACTTCTCTCTTGCTCGAAATAAGTCAACCCACCTCGATCCTGTGTCGAACCTGGAACCACTGGCGGAGTAAATCGAGGCAGGTCCTTCAGAAGTAGAGGCCCAGATGAAGTTCTCCCTTTCCCACTCTTCTCAGGTCTACTACCTTACGGTGAGGTGGCGGTGTTGAGTTTCGTGGATACATCAAGTAAGCTGAGGGACCTAGGGCTCTACAGTGCCATTTAAGCGTTATTGCAATCAGTTAACACTAGAAGGACGGAACGTGTCATTTTGACACGTTTTCGTTTTTAAAATCTTACTGTCGCCAAACCGTTTAACCAAAGAGGCTCAGCTTTTGTGACTTTTCCTAGATATATGCAGTGCATGCATAAGTAAAATTTCAACAAAAAAGGTTTAAAAGAAAAAAAGTTATGAGTCAGTTGACCTAATAGGACGACACCATGTCAAAATGACCCCCATAGGGAAATAGCTAAAATGATTGATACTGAGATTCCAGTCAATGATGATAATCACAAATGGTCCATCAATGTGTTCTACAACATCCTAGATTTTGAGGCAATAAATACATGGCTCATTTACAGACAGTGTACATCGTCAAAAATTTCATGCAGTAACTATATTTATTCTGTACAGTAAACCGTCTTTATGGGGAAACCCATCATATCGGTACAGATTGTTCAGGAACCGATATTTCGCCAATAGGCTTAATGTTATTACTAGGGAGTTTTGTGTTCCCGTTACGGGAATAGAAAATACAGTATTGAATACGGGAAAATTGCAGTTCAGTAGAAAACCTCAAAAGAGTTTTAGTTTTGCGTTACGCATAGTGGGGCACGCACAGAGGCGGCATCTACTGGTGAAGGTCCCCAAATCTATTGCTGCCATTTTTTTATACAAGAATGCGGCACGCGCATGCGTGAGAAATTCCCGTATCTGGTTTGCATACAACGTGAACGAAGCCCTGTTCATGTAGCTCGGGGAAGAAAAAAATGCTTACTTTTTGCGACGCATGCGCAGATGCATTTTCGTCCGCTAACATGCGTTATGGTAAGCGGTTGACGGCAACACAAAACTCTCTAGTACCCCTGTAAACGGTACACCTCTGTAATGGGTAAACCCCTCTATTGGTTCACCTAATGCATGTCACCATTTTCAGAAAACCACCACTGTAATGGACACACCACTCCATTGGTACACCTACTACAAGTCATCTTTTTCACAAAAACCCCTCTGTAATGAGTACATCCCATCCCTGTGATACTGTGGGTAGCATGCTTGGTAACTGCAGCAGTGGTTCTAGGTTCGATACTGAACCAAGGTGGGTTGATTCCCTGAGCGCACTTTCATTTGGATGAAAAGTAAAACCATAATCCCACATGGTGTTCAATAGTATTTGCAAATAAACGAACTCTCTCTACTATGGAACGGATGGATGATGTCATGTATGTAACATATGGATGTGAAGGACAGTGACCTAACCCCTTAAAGATAGACACACTTGATACACAAGTTAAACAGGATGACCATTGTCCAAATTTCCGCTGACCTTTCCACTTTCACCTTCAAGTCAACCTTCATCTCATCTATATATAGTGGACATTACTTATATGTATCATTCTCTCTTTACCATTCACTATTAACTTGTAAGAAATAAAGGCATCTATAATTCGTGCAGTGTCTGTCTCATTCTGTTGAATATATAACAAAGTGGCGACGAGGATAAAATTGGACAAAATCTTAAAAAACTAAATAAAACAAAATTAAGAAAACGGAACAAGACGGACAGTTAACCAGAATAAACAGAATATCCACCAGCATCAAGAGAAGTGAAACGTGTTAAAAGTGCAAGTTTGGTGTCAGTGAAAAGTGCAACTAGAAAATCACCAAGAAATGGCAGCATTTTTAGGCAACATAGACGCTTTTGATCCAGAATCAACAGACTGGTCTACATATGTAGAACGCCTGGACTTCTTCTTGATAGCAAACAGGATAGAGGAGGACAGAAAAACGGCAGCCCTGATGACTTTTATTGGGCCTAAAACCTACAATCTGCTCAAGAATTTAATTGCACCATCCACACCAAATACTAAAACATATGAAGAACTAATCCAAGTGCTTCAGAACCACTTCTCACCAAAACCAATAAGGATAGCAGAACGCTACCGTTTTTACAAACGGGACCAAAGACAGGGTGAGTCCATACAGAACTTTATTGCGGAATTAAAACGCCTGACAATGCACTGTGAATTCGGACCCTGCCTAGAAGAAATGCTCTGTGATAGGTTTGTTTGTGGTCTAAATGACCCACAAATACAAAAACGCCTACTCACAGAAAGCACCCTCACCTTCAACAAGGCAGTCGAAATTGCAGTGGCTATGTCAACAGCTATGCAAGATGCTGGGGAACTGCAAGTGCGCTATAACAGCACAACAGAAGGGGACACCCACAAAATACGGACAACAAACAAAGCTGCCCAAGGACAGTGCAATGGGAACAAACCCTGCTACAGATGTGGCAAACAAAGCCACCATCACACCAAGTGTCCATTCCTCAACGAGATGTGCCACCACTGTGGAAAACGGGGGCACATCATAAAAGTATGTAAATCAAGAAACCAGCATAGGGGCAAACCAGAGCACCACACAATGACTGGCCAGAGGACACCCACTGCAAGGCAGCCAAGAGGCAACAAGCACAAGGTAGATGCCATCCACTGCAACACACCTACCAGTAGTGAAGAAGAATACCCCATTTACCATATCACACAGAACAGACGGCAACCACTTTGGGTCACACCAATAATTAATGGAACACCAATCCAGATGGAACTGGATACAGGAGCAGCTGTCTCACTACTCCCAGAAGCCATCTTCACCAAATACTTCAAGGATATACCCCTAGAGGACACAGACATCCTTATGAAGACTTACACTGGTGAACCCATCCAAGTTCAAGGGAAGTTCCAGGCCAATGTTCACCTCTCAGGAGAGAGAAAGACACTACCTCTATATGTAGTTGCAGCAGGGGACCAACCACTACTAGGACGCCAATGGCTAAGGGAACTAAAAATCGAGTGGTCAACAATCAAGTCTATTACACCAGTAGAACAACAGCTTCACACCCTACTAGAAGACCACAAAGACGTCTTCGAACCCCAGAAGCTTCCCATCAAGGACCACACCGCAAGATTTACACTGAAGCCGGGGGCAAAGCCAAAGTTCCTGAAGGCCAGGCCCATACCATATGCCATGCGTCCCAAGGTAGAAGCAGCCCTCCAGGCAATGGAAGAAAAAGGGATCATCACCAAAGTCAACTGGAGTGAATGGGCAACACTCATTGTGCCCATCCCTAAACAAGATGGCACAATTCGAATCTGTGGAGACTTTAAGTCCACATTAAATCCTCAGCTCCACATCGACAGATATCCACTTCCCAGAATAGAAGACATATTCGCAACTCTGGCTGGAGGAGATCGCTTCACCAAGATCGATGCACAACATGCCTACCTGCAGCTAGAAGCAGATGAAGAAACACAAAAGATGTGCACCATCAACACACACAAAGGCCTATATAGACCTACACGTGTATTCTTCGGCACAGCATCGGCATCGGCAGCGTGGCAGAAGACCATCGAACAGATCATCCAAGGCATTCCATATGTATGCGCTTTTCATGATGAACTATTAGTTTCAGGTAGAAACGACGCAGAACACCTCCAGAACCTGAAGCAAGTTCTCAAACGCTTCAGAGAATACAGGGTCACCATCAACCGAAAGAAGTGTGAATTTTTCAAGTCTTCACTAGAATACCTGGGCCACACCATCACAAAGGAAGGGCTACAGAAGTCAGCAAGCAAGACAGCAGCCATCCAGGACATGAAATCACCCAGAAATGTGAGTGAACTGAGAACAATGTTAGGATTCATTAGTTATTACAGACGATTCCTACCCAACTTAGCAGAACACTTAGCACCCATACATAGGCTACTACAAAAGGATGTAAAATGGGATTGGTCCAAGGAATGTGAGAATAGGTTCCAATTAATTAAAAAGCAATTAACCACAGACACTATACTCACACATTATGACCCAAAACGCCCCATCACACTTGCATGTGATGCCTCAGCACATGGAATAGGAGCAGTCATATCCCACATAATGGAGGACAACTGTGAACGTCCCATTGCATTTGCATCCAGATCCTTGTCACCAGCAGAGAGGAACTACTCTCAAATTGACAAGGAGGCACTAAGTCTTGTATGGGGAGTAAAGAAATTTCATCAGTACTTATATGGTCAACATTTCACATTAATCACTGACCATCAACCCCTTACAAGTGTATTCCACTCTCAGAAAGGAATCCCAACCATGACAGCAGCAAGACTTCAAAGATGGGCACTCTTTCTAGCTTCACACAACTACACAATAAAATACAGGAATACTAAACTACATGGGAACGCTGATGGGCTATCACGACTACCCACCAAGAACATTAAAGAGGACTCAGTTAATGCTGTAGACATATTCCTTGACACCCAGATAAACATACTACCCATCAACAACAAGATGATAAAACTTGAAACCACAAAGGACAAGACACTCAAGGAAGTCCTACAGTATGTGACCCATGGGTGGCCAAACAGGAGCTCCCAGGAAATCCAACCATACTACACAAGGAGACATGAGCTAACAATCCACCAAGGATGCATACTATGGGGATCCCGAGTTATAATTCCCAGTAAGTACCAAGCTCACATCCTTCGAGAATTACACCTAGCACATACAGGTATAGTCAAAATGAAAACCCTAGCTAGGAGCTATGTATGGTGGCCAGGGATAGATCAAGATATTGAGAGAATGGCAAGAGGATGTGAAGGTTGCCAGCTAACAACCAACAATCCTAAACAGTCACAACTCCACCCCTGGGACTGGACCACACAACCTTACCAAAGGATCCATGCAGACTTTGCTGGACCTGTACATGGTAAAATATACCTTGTAATAGTCGACTCATATTCTAAATGGCCAGAAGTTGTACAAATGAAGAAAACAACATCTCAAGCAACAATTGAGGTCCTGAGATCACTATTTTCAAGATATGGAATACCAGTACAGATAGTCACTGACAACGGACCACAATTCACGTCAGAAGAATTCAAAACATTCACAAGGAAAAATGGCATCCTACACACACTTTCTGCACCATACCACCCAGCAACAAATGGATTAGCAGAAAGATTTGTACAAACATTTAAAAATAGCCTAAAGGCCATGTCAAAGGACACTAGTGTAGATAACAAACATCTACTAAACATATTCCTCTTCCAGTACCGTACCACACAACACTCAACAACCAATGAGACACCAGCCAAATTATTCCTTGGCCGAGAACTTAGGACACGACTAGACCTAATTAGGCCAAACCAACACCTCACAATAGCAAACAAGCAGATGCAGCACATCACCTACCACAAGGGAAGAAGGATGGTGACCTTCCAAGAGGGTGAGAACATCCTATGCAGGAATTATCAGGGAGAGAAGAGATGGGAAAAAGGAAGAGTCAAAAAACAAATAGGACCCCTAACCTATCTGATAGAGACATCAAAAGGCCTGACATGGAAAAGACACCTAGACCAGATAAAAGGGTGCACAGCAAACCAACACAACAGCACCCAACACCAAGAAACACCAAGGCAACATATAGACGACTTCCCACTGTATTTCCAGACACCTGCCACACAAACCCCACTAGAAAACACCCAAAGCCAACCAACACACAGCAACAGAAATGGGCAAACCTACTCCCAACCAAACACCAGGAAAACGTACCCAACTCGAACAAGACAACCACCTGAACGCTTGGGATTTGCCACCACAGAAAAACCAAACTTAAGTGGGGAGGTGTCATGTATGTAACATATGGATGTGAAGGACAGTGACCTAACCCCTTAAAGATAGACACACTTGATACACAAGTTAAACAGGATGACCATTGTCCAAATTTCTGCTGACCTTTCCACTTTCACCTTCAAGTCAACCTTCATCTCATCTAT
>JAAFCE010007744.1:10859450-10882140 GCA_013389805.1 Trigoniulus corallinus
ATCTATAATTCGTGCAGTGTCTGTCTCATTCTGTTGAATATATAACAGATGAGGCAAAATTTCCACTGTAAAGCTTGCCCTGCTGGGTTGGTGGAATACCCCAAAGAACCACAGACTGACAATAAATACACATAGGGGTTTGCAGTTTATTAAAGTTAAGAATTTTGTAAAATAGTTTGATGTTATACAACGCATTTTTTCAGTTTATAAAACAAATCCAGGATTTTCGTCAAGGGGGTTGAGCCAATACAGTTGTTTGTTGGTGTTTTAGGGCCCTTCAACTACAAAGTCATTAGAGCTCCGTCCACTGCGTAGTTCTAATGCAGAGACTGCACAGACATTACACTAATGCGACGATTTTTGGGTATTAGCAGCAGTGGCGTCACTAGGAGGGTGCGGGCCGCACTGGGTAACACCACTTGTACCATGAGAAATGGAGTGACACCAAAGCAGAAGAAGAGGCTTTTTTCGGGAGAGGGGGTGACACCATGGTGTCACCACACCGCGTGCCACCAACCCTAGCGACGCTACTGATTAGCAGTACCCAGTTTTCCCAAGCGGCCATCGATGTTAGTACTAGTCGGGGTTGCGTTGCCTAACTTTAGTGATCAGACGAGAATTGGTGCTTCCAAGCGGTCACAAGCTGGGGTTCCCAAGTGGTCTGGTGTCCCCAAGCGGTTACCCATGCTAGTACTAGCTGGGGTTGTGTTGTTTAACGTCAGAGATAAGACGAGAACTGGTATGTCTAACGCAGTAAGCCGCTCCCTCGATTGTTGTTGTGGTTTGTTGGTGTTTTAGGGCCCTTCAACTACAAAGGTCATTACAGCCCCGTCCATAGCATAGTTCTCACGCAGGGACTGCACAGACACTACACTAATGCGACGATATTGGGGTATTAGCAGTACCCAGTTGTCCCAAGCGGCCACACATGTCAGTACTAGCTGGGGTTGCGCTGCTTAACTTCAGTGATCAGACGAGAACTGGTGTGTCCAACGCAATTCGCCGCTCCCTCGAAATAGGCGGAAGTGACCCTACTTGTAGGCAGGACAAAGGTATGATGGTGATGACGATGGTATTTTTTCCCCCGCAAATAATCTTGTTTATTAAATGTATGTTTCGCAGTAAACTGCGCCCTTGGTGATTTTAAGGGCCGAAATTAGATACAAAGTAAATGGATAGCTTAATAGCAATAATAAGCACTTGAAAAGTGCACCCAAACACTGCACCCTGAGCAGTCAGGCACTGCACTTCACCTAAAATAACAAAAGCAGATCATTTTCTACGCAATAAAAGTGAATAAATGATGGTAGTTATTGCGGATGAATTTCGGTGGCAGCTACAGCAGAGTAGAACTGATCAAGGTTGGCAATTTCAACTCGTTTTTTTGACATTTCGTCGTTTACTCATCAAAGTATTGCTGCATTTATCTTCCCTTCCATCCATCGCAATCGGTTTGTTCTCAGGGCTGTCCACCACTTGACATTGAACGTACTCAACACGAACATGGGTGGGGCCTACGGCCATTTCAGAAGAGAGGGCCACATGTAAATAGGAGACATTTTCAGTCAACCTTCGCATCGAAGTCGGCAGCTCGTGAGGTCTCTTGAGGACGCCAGAGAAAGGCAAATAACAACAAAAGCAACTACTAGCCCTTTTACCCCCTATGGCACTGTCAGGTACCCATCTACGTCCCTCTGGATGTACACGTGGGCGATGCGTTGGACGGTATTTGAAAGTAGCCGACTGCCCACCTAATGCTACACCACCTAACCAAGGAGTGACAAACCTATGGGAAGCGGCGAATTGCGTTCAACACACCAGTTCTCGTCTGATCACTGAAGTTAAGCAGCGCAACCCCAGCTAGTACCGACATGGGTGGCCGCTTGAGAAAACTGGGCAGTGCTAATACCCAAATATCGTTGCATTAGTGTAGTGTGTGTGCAGTCTCTGCATAAGAACTATGCTGTGGACGGGGCTCTAATGACCTTTGTAGTTGAAGGGCCCTAAAACACCAACAAAAACAAACAAACCTATGGGCACGCAGAATAATGTTGCTGACACGTGGCATACAGTATATAGGGCCTATTTACAGGGTAACCTACATAAAAGGAAACCAATCGATTGGCTGATTGTTGTGTTCTGTTGGTGTTTTAGGGCCCTTCAACTACAAAGGTCATTAGAGCCCTCCACTGCGTAGTTCTAATGCAGAGACTGCACAGACACTGCTCTGATGCGACGATTATTGGGTATTAGCAGTACCCAGTTTTCCCAAGCGGCCACCCATGTCAGTACTACCTAGGGTTGTGTTGCTTAACTTCAGTGTTCAGACGAGGACTGGTGTGTCCAACGCAATAAGCCGCTCCCTACGATTGGCGCAATTCCCATTTGCTGTAACAAACCGGAAGTAAGGGCATCCTACTGTCTGGCACGTTAGAACACACGCCAGTCGAAATGGGTTCACCACCCCTGCCTGAAGCGTGGTTATGGTCCGCCTATTTTTCTTCGTTGGGACACGTTTCCTTCACTGACTCCAGGGGACGAGCTCCTAGACCTGGAAATTTTGTCTATCTGCTCTCTGCATGTAGACAGGGAGCTGTCTCCGTACAGCTACGAGATCGTACACACCGCACGGTGCCCCGGCTTTACTTCCTATCTGAAGGAAGGCGCACAAAGAACCTATTTCTCGCCCGGAAGAATCCAACCCACCTAGGTCCAGTGTGGAACCTAGAACCACTGACGAAGTAATCGAGTAAACTACCTCTGGGCCACCGAGATGGCGACAACCCATCCCAAACATCATCATCATACCATTATCCCGCCTGTGGCAGGGCCGGGTCTGCGGGTCCACTGAGCATACTCTAACTGGGGTGTTGTCTTTTGCGGCCAGGATCGATCTTGCAATCATGGACTCCCCAGATCAAGTAACTAACCACTGAGATATCAAGACAGGCCTGAGTCGAAGTCATGGATTTCGCGGGTTCGATCCTGACATCAGCGCCGGATTAAGATAGTGAGAGACCCTAGGCTATTTCAATTTTGAGGCCTTTTTCGTAAGGTTTGAAGCCAAGCTAAATGTTGAGGCCCTAGGCTTCAGACTACTCAGCCTAATGGTAAATCCGGCACTGCCTGACATCCTGCCATTCTCCTCTTCCCTGACGAAAAACAACCACTCCGCGTAGGTAATTTTAAATGGTTGGATATGTGTAATTTATGGTGCACAGGTTCAATTCCGGCCTGATTAAAGGATTCTTCCTTTCAGCCCTCCAGAGTGGGGAAAGTAGCGAACTTTTAGTACACGATTATTAAGCACCACAAACTGCTTTTTTTCCGTTTAGGAAAGGGTCCATGGCATTCAAAGGACATTAAAGCAGATGTCGATTTAACTTCATTTTACTCTTTGTAACCAAATATCGATTGTCTTATTTAGTTTCGAGATAACTCTCCCTACATGATAACTGTAATTAAAACCTATTATTCCTGCTCGTCATGACTGCGCATGCTCACTTTATCAAACCCCAGTTACACCCCCGAAATCAAAATAGCCCTTTCTGTAGGAGTGGTGGCTGTGCCATACAATTTTAATGCATTTCAAAAATAATTGACGAGTATGAAACTACTTTTGTATCAGACAGTCGAAAAATATAATGACAAGGTAGACTTATGATGGATCCCAGGCTTACCCTGCCTTCCGCCATGCCCGTCTCACCCCATTTTATGTCAAAATCGGGGCAACTGGGGTTAGTAGGGTGGTGATGAAGAGAGGAGAGAGAGAGAGAGAGAGACTGTGGGGCTTTGAGTGCACCACGTCACTTGTACATCAAAACCGGCCACTTCTGTCCAGTGGTAACAGTGCCAGTGAACAGCATGAAGTGTGAGAATTTTGAGTTATTTAACGACCTGTCAACTCTGAAGGCCATTTACCGATGACACGGTGAGGAGAGGGAACGCCCTGGGAGCTCGGGGACTGTGAAACCCTGCTAGAGTGAAGGGGTATGGGAACGTCATGAGAAAGGAGGGCCTAGTAAGGTTTGCTATAGGAATGCAGGCTGCACCAGATGGGGCAGAAGCAAGTCCGAATTTGTTATGACAGTGCTGTAACACTGACAATAGATGGGGCCTGAGGCAGACCCGACTTTATCATGGCAGTGCTGTAGGACTGACAACAGATGGGCCAGAGGTGGGTTTAGGACAGCCTTGAGTGGTCTTGGAAATTTGGGCGGGTTTATGCAAGATGGAATTTTAGCCAATGTGCCTACGGCCTACAGAAACAGGATTGGGACAAAAACCTCCCAGAGGTACTTGACTGTATGGAGGTAGTCCAAAGAAGGTTAGGCAGGATAGCCTTAGGGGCAGTTGAAGCAATACAGGGGAACATGGAGAGGTCTACATTTGAACTGAGAAAGTGATTAGTAGGATGGCGTACCTACGCAGGATATGGGGACTACAGCAGAAAAATCCAGTATGGCAGGCTAATGCATGGGTAAACAACATGAGGATGCCTACCAACTTGGGAGCGGAGAGTAAACAGGTTGCCCCCTCCTCCCCGGGGAGGGCGAAGAGGGAGGCAAAAACAAAGTAAAGATTAGTACAGGTCAAAGTGACGGAATGGGGGTTAAGGCAGTGGCGACAGAGCATGGAGGGATTTGTTTGTTTGTTGTTGTTTTAGGTCCCTTCACCTACAAGGTCATTAGAGCCCCATCCACAGTGTAGTTCTTATGCAGAGACTGCACAGACACTACACTAATGCGACGATTTTTGGATACAAGCAGGACCCAGTTTTTCCAAGCGGCCACCCATGTCAGTACTAGCTGGGGTTGCGTTGCTTAACTTCAGTGATCAGACGAGAACTGGTGTGTCCAACGCAATAAGCCGCTCCCAGCCCAGAGGGAGGGGCAGCAAAGAAAACACCGAGGGTGTATCGGGCAACTGAGACTGAGGTCTGTTTAGGGCAAGACCTGCGTCACTAGAGACGAAACCTCACAGGTGGGGAGGAGGGCTGTAGATTGTGTGCGTCGATCAAGTGGAGGATGTCAGGCATGTCCAACGCTGGACCAAAGCAGGAGGGGTTGGGGAACGCCAACATTGGAAAGGTCCTAGGGATGTGGGGTGGAGCGGCTAGAATGGGTGCGAAAGGCAATGGCGTTGCTAGGACGCTGGCAAGGGATCCATCACAAAGGATTACATATGCCAATCTTACAGAGCAAACTCTATGTAAATATATATTCAGCACTCCTCAGCCTGTAACCTATAAATAGGCCCTTGTTCCGCAAATGGCAGGGTCGGTCTACAAGTGCTCGCCCCCCCACTTTAAAACCGTCTATATCCTATCGTGGATTAAACCCAGTGCTGGATTTAGATATTGAGAGGCCCTCGGCTGTTTCAATTTTGAAGTCCTTTTCAAGCCCTTTTGAGGCCCTTTTCTTAAGTTTTGAAGCCCGCTAAATGTTGAGGCCCTAGGCTTCAGCCTAATAGTAAATCCTGCACTGATAAGACCCACTGACTTACTATTTCGTGACAGTTGCAAAATACTGCTAATAGATGGCGCTGCCAATAACGCCATTAATGGCGTCATTAGCCACCTCTACAAAGCTGCAGTTTACGAGCGGATATTAAGTTATTACGTCTTTATTATGGATTTCTGATTACTATTTGTTACAATTAATATCAAAACGTAGCTCTTAATTAATATCGGGTTATTTATTCTCGCAGCACGTTAGGAAATCAATCCATCAACGTTATTTGAGCTGTTCAAGCGCCATTATGTGTTCAATTCCGCGTTAAAATGTCGTCAAACCGGCAGTCAAGTGCTACCAGTGACGTCACAGTGCGCGGGCCCACTACTACAACCCTTATTCGTTAACCAATCAGCGTTCAGCAATGTAGCCAATTGGTTCGGTCCTGTTGCTAAGGTCTTCCAACTGACTGCTAGTTGGCAACAGCACCTCGCTTTTGGTTCGTTGGTGGTTTTAGAGCCCTGCAACTTCAACGTCACCAGAGCCCCGTCCACCGGGTAGTTCTAATGCAGACACTACACTAATGTGACGATTTTGGGGTATTAGCGGTATTCAGTATTCCCAATCGGCCACCCGTGTCAGTACCAGCTGGGATTGCGTTGCTTAACTTCAGTGATCAGACGAGAACTGGTGTGTCCAACGCAACTAGCCGCTCCCCAGCACCTCGCAGTGTGGAGACCTCAGGCTCGATTTTGACTGAGCGTGGACAATGTTTCAATGTTTCCTTCTGTGTGGCAAACTGGTATTATTAAATTGCGACAGGGTCTGAACTGCACTGGGGAAATGGGCGAGCACCTTACTGGCACATTTTTCTCTAGGGACTTTCCGCGGAGAGAGGTCCGTTGCGGAGCAAATAACGCCTCCTTTTCATCAGTAGAAGTGTACATTTCCGTGTTCTTCTTCCGCCTAAGAAGGGTTCTTATTTTTGGAACAGCTTTTCTGAGTTCGTAGCTTTCTTCGTCTGCGACGCACCCATGCTGTTGTTGTTTGTTGGTGTTTTAGGGCCTTTAACTACTAATGTCATTAGAGCCCCGTCCACCGTGTAGTTCTGATGCAGAAACTGCACCGACACTACACAAATGCGACGATTTTTGGATACTAGCGATACCCAGTTTTCCCAAACGGCCACCCATGTCAGTACTAGCTGGAGTTGCGCTGCTTAACTTCAGTGATCAGACGAGAACTGGTGTGTCCAACGCAATTCGCCGCTCCCGCGCACCCATGCTAAGAAGGTGTCCAAGTTTAGAGTGCCCTCTAGATTAGCACAACTTCCTGTCCTCGCAGATTTAGTTTGGTTTGTTGGTGTTTTAGGGCCCTTCAACTACAAGGTCATTAGAGCCCCGTGCACTGCGTAGTTCTTATGCAGAGACTGCACAGACACTACACTAATTGGGACGACTTTTTGGGTTTTAGCGGTACCCAGTTTTCCCAAGCGGCCACCCATGTCAGTACTAGCTGGGGTTGCGTTGCTTAACCTCAGTGAGCAGACGAGAACTGGTGTGCGCAACGCAATTCGCCGCTCCCCCGGTTGGCTATAGTTGACCAACTGAGGTGACCAGTCAGTACATGTTGCACATGGGCATTTGAGATCGCCGCCGCGACCACCGAAACATAGAGGACAAGCAACTCTTTGACGTAACAGTAACATGAACAATTACACAAATCAATGGTCCGACAAGGACCCTATTGAATGAGCCTTTCAAATATTTGTACGCAGAATCCGCGAGGACAATGTCCACCACACAATAACTGACCACTAGGGGTTCGCAGAAACCTACTTAACCTTGAAGGCGAACTTTACTTAAAGAGTATCTTGAGACAGAAGAAAAAGTTTATCGCTTTTTTTTTTTCGGCCTTTCTACGAAGTGATCTAATTTCTAGAAAAGTCCAAGGACAGAAAAAAATGGCGGCCCGCATAAGAAAGGGCAGGAAGAGAGGGGGGAGAGGGTTCGAGACGGGCGATAAGACACAGATACAAATCACATAAAATACAACATCATATTTCGAGGGCGGAAATCGAAAATCGATTTTACATTTTCTGCTTTAATTCTATCTCCAGTCAGTAGCAGAAAAATTGGAGACCATAATTTCATTTGGATAGAAATGTTGCCATCCTCTTTTCCTGCACAAAAATGCAAAAAAATATACACGCCATGACTGATCAACCTCCTAACAAGAAGTGACGTGTTCAAAAACGACGTTAATCGAGCAGAGATTCCATTTCCACAATTCCGATTGGTGACGTCACCGTTAAATCTCCAAATCTCCGCATTTCCGGTGTGGAAAGCATAATATACATTTTCTCGCTTCAGTTCCCTAGTCACCCGATCTGCCATTACGGAGGAGGGAGGCACTCCGGGCTTTTTTTTTTGGGAATACCTGTCAGCTTTTGATAGGTTCAGCTTAGTAAAGGTAAAAGCTCTCGCTATTCATTCAAGCGGCCCTAGTTCAATTCCCACACATTTCCAGGGTCCACTATTCAAATATGGCTCGTGGCTTACTGGGTCATTTAACGCTGACTTCTCGACCTGCGGAAAGTAATTTGCCAAACGCCAGACAACGAGAAGGGCAGGGCTGATTTAGTACCTAGTAACGCGTTAGAGCATTCACCCAACCACCAAGCAACCCGAGGTCAGTTCCCACGGAATGCTCAGACTATTCCAGAGATTGTGCAGGTATTGACCGCCGTCCACTATTTCGATATGATTCGTGGTTTATTTAGTCAATTAACACTGACCACTAACTTCTGACCCAACGCCAAGGGAAGGGCTGACGTAGTTTTGTAGAAGTAGTAAAGGTTAGATGCGCTCCCTTAACACTAAAGTAACCCGAGTTCAATTCCCTGGAAGCCAGTTCTTGTCTGATCACTGAAGTTAAGCAGCGCAACCCAAGCTAGTACTGACATGGGTGACCGCATTAGTGTAGTGTCTGTGCAGTCTCTGCATCTCAACTATGCTGTGGACGGGACTCTAATGACCTTGTAGTTGAAGGGCCCTAAAACACCAACAAACAACAACAAATTCAATCCCCTGAAAATGAGCAGATAGTTCCAGAGAGGGTGGCGCGTGGCGGTCCAGTTGGTCATTTACACTGACCATGCCAGGAGCTGAAGTTGGAGATGTCACCAACGCCAGAGGCGGCGGGGTACTTGAGAATTTGCCCGAATTAAGCGCAGGGTGGATAGTGACGTCATGCGTAAGACATAGAAGGAAACGAGGGATCCCCAACGACTATATTTCTCATCCGGGACACAAGACGCATTCATTTTCTACTTGTTCGTTTGTTTGTTGGGGTTTTAGGGCCCTACAACTACATGGTCATTAGAGCCCCGTCCACAGTGCAGTTCTGATGCAGGGACTGCACAGACACTACACTAATGCGACGATTTCTGGATACTAGCGGTACCCAGTTTTCCCAATCAGCCGGCCATGTCAGTACTAACTGGGGTTGCGTTGCTTAACTTCAGTGATCAGACGAGAACTGGTGCGTCCAACGCAATTTGCCGCTGCCTCATTTTCTTCTTCGAGAAAGCTTCGATTGGGGGTCGAACCTGCAACCACTGAATCACGAATTAACCAGGCTACACCGCAGCTAGAAGCCTGCATCTTCTCAATTCGTGGGATAGGCCGGCATTCCCCACAGACAACTTTGCCAATATTCCTGCGGGTTCCAGACGCCTGGCTGAGGTGATCCCCAGTCTGAGTAATTCAGTGGACCAGCAGACCCGACCCTGCCACAGGCGGGAAAAGGCGATGATGATGATGACACCGAAGCTAGGAGAAAAAGGTTTAAAAAACCCCCCTCTGTCCACTTGAGTCAAGGAGGAAATGAACACCAAATTTTCAGGAATGGGACCTTGACCTTCCGCAAGGATCTGATACGTAAACGTCATTACAGGAAGTAGGGACGGTCGCAGTCGGGAAGAAATCGGGGGACGGGGATCGAACCTTAGCGTACCATTCCTCCTCTCCTTTTTCGGCTGAATTTACAAATGACCAGTGGCCAGCATGAGGTGTGAATTGGCCCACTACATCGACCCAATCATTTACTACTTGGAATTGCCAACAATGGTCACAAATAATGTCTATAAATAAAATATATTGCAGGAAGTGAATGCGCAAACGCGGACCTTATTCGAAAATGACCATGGCCTTAATAGGCAACACCGTCTGGAAATTGGCATTGCGAGATCGATTTCCAACCTACTTCCTTCCGCCCTTTTTTTTAATAATGAAAAAATAAGCAACAATTCATTTCCACGTTACAATTATTAACCTCCGAGTTGAACTGTCAACGTCGGTTATTAATGGCCAATGAATTTAGGGCACTAAACTGGAAGGCGGAGTCCCTGCCCTAAAATGCAGTAGACAAACTAAACGAGGTCAATTACTAACAGGAAGGAAAAAGGGGTCATGCAGAGGGTCGACCAGGACACCCATTCTTCCAATGTCAAAGTCAGCCCCACAACCGCTCAATGATACCGTGGTGGACTCGTGAGTCCCCAGTTCCATTATGGTCGAGGTGTAGGACCTCTTCGAAGCAAAAGATGAAAGGGCAGCTTAAAGTGTGCCTTAGGTAGGACGGGAAGCCCAGCGTGGGGGAAGTCCTGTGAGTGTAGAGGGGGAGTGTATGTACAATATCAACACTACACAGAAAAAAAAGCAATCCTTTCTACTCGGCACTTATCCTTTTTCCGCCTATGGCAGGGTCAAGTGCTCATTCTTCTTCCAATGGGACCCCAGGACGATACAGCAAGCTGCCAACCAATTGCTGCAACCCTTATACTTATTTAATTGCTTGGGACCTTTTTATTTTCCACTGTCGCCAGGTGGGGCAAGATCCTACCATACGGGGACTACGCTCATTTGGGTTTGCTTGTTTGTTTGTTGGTGTTTTAGGGCACTTCAACTACATGGTCATTAGAGCCCCGTCCACTGTGTAGTTCTGATGCAGGGACTGCACAGACACTACACTAATGCGACGATTTTTGGATACTGGCGGTACCCAGTTTTCCCAAGCGGCAACCCATGTCAGTACTAACTGGGGTTGCGTTGCCTAACTCCAGTGATCAGACGAGAACTGGTGTGTCCAACGCAACTTGCCGCTCCCTAGTTCATTTAGGACTTTCCTATTGAAACAAAACAGCCACTCCGCCCGGGATCGAACCTGCATCTGCAAAATAAAACTTAACAGCAAGGTATGGGATGTGATGGAGGAATATTAGAACACTACGGCAAATGAGAGGCCCAAATTAGTCCCGTCAAGGTTGACCAGGATGATTTCTTTCTCAGAACCAAAAAGAAAGTGCCCTAGTCTGAGTCGGAATCGATCTCAAAGTCACCGCCGAGATTGTCATTCAGCAATGAGCGAGACAGGAAGTTGTCAAAAAGACGCTTAATTCGCGAGAAACCTTCATTCTTGAGCATGGAAAGCCCCCTGTACTACTACCACTCCGTTCCCGCCTATAGCAGGAGGGGGGGACTATTAAATATAGTCAAAAAAGGAAAAAAAATAGACACAAGTCGGGAACTGATGGGGAGAGAATGAACAAGGGTGCCAAGGAGAACAGATGGCCCGCTTCCCACGTGATAACTGCAGCCCGCCACTGACCTCCTTAAAACGAACCGAAAAGTTTGGTACTAGCCCTCCAGTCTGAAATCAAACACGGAAGTGCTACACAAGGGTCAAAAAGGCAATCACCGTATTTGATTTTACACAGAACGTCTATTAATGACAGTATATTTGCATTTGCCCCCCCCCCCTTGGTTCCGTGGCCCTAGGGGGGGTTTGATAAGTAATAATCACTAATCAGTGTATACATTAGAACTAAAGATAATGCGAATCATAAGGACCAACACCGAAATAAATCACCCAACTTAGAACAATCGGCGGAGGGGAAATGGAAAGTGTCCCAAACAGGGATCCTGAAACAGTAAAAAGGTCAACCCCCAAAACAATGACACTCCATTAAAAATCCACTAAAGTAGGTAGAGAGCAATAAAAGGTGTCTATTCTTACCTTTACAAATATGCAGTTAAAAAATGCACACCTCAAACTGCCCCGTCCTGATTCCACGTACTGTTGATATCCAGAATTTCCAGCTCAGGGTCAATCGTTCTGCATGTCCAAAACAAAGACGAAAAACAGAAATTAGAGCGCAGAAATGAGACATTCAAAGAGTTAAATCCAATTGCCACACATTTCAAAAGCAGTCCCAGTCCAAAACCAGAAACTTTAGGCAACACCACAAGGCCACTGCAGCACGAGAGGCAACAGCGCTACCCGAGGCCAGTACGCGAACGATTAACACAACCTTCACAAACACTTGACCAACCCGTTAGGCCACGGCACAGGGACGGGCAGTAGCACCATACGTTGCAGACCACAGTCCTACTGCAAGAGACAACTTCCGGTATCTCTAGTCACCTAGTAGATAACCAGTTCGACCAGATAACCACATGACCAGCTACGCGACAAGTTGCAACAGCAACACTTGGGACGGGTGGTGGTGGTGGTGGCAGTAGCAGTAGTAGCACCACGTCCAGCAGCCCAGTGTCCCCAAGTAAAAGAGAGGTAACTTCCGGTGTCTCTATCCACCTAGTAGATGACCAATCCGGCTAGAAGATAACCACATGACAAGCTGCAGGAGCAGTAGTAGCAATACTTGGGACAGTAAGTAGTACCAGGCCAGGATTTTCTGACGAGTGTCCAGCAGCCTGCAAAGGCAACTTCCGGTGCGACAGGAATAAGTCTGGGAGTAGGTAGTCTATAAAAAGTGCCCCGTCCAAAAATATACGCCTAGCCTCTGAAGAGTAACTTAAGGAAGTCAGACGACAGACAGCCATCCGTCCTCTGTGTCGACCAGAACGACGACGACGACGACACCGGTTGCCGCATGCAGACGCCTGAACAAGTGAATGAGGAAGATGGAGTGAATGGAGTCGATTTCCGACGAGAAAGCGCGCTCGGTAACCGACCGACCGACCAATGAATTGCACGCGACTGTGTCGCTGGCTGCGAGTTAGACCTGAACACTGACAATGAGATTGAGAGCACTGCAGCAGACAAAAGTACGCGTGAAAGAGGAAGGCGTGGACAGATGAGGAGTGGCGAAAGGAGGAGGAAGTAGCGGGTGGCAGCGGAAGAGTAGGTGTATGGGAACAAGGGTGTGGGTTGTGTAGGTTCTCCTCATTCCACCATAGGTGCAGCTCTCTGCCAATAATAATAATCTACTCCGAAAGAGTCATGTGTGCACACACGTAGAAAATAAACACAAAGTCCATTTCACAGAAGGGAACAATTCGCAGGTAGGCAGGCAGGAGGCGGAGCTGATGTGGTGGACAGTGGTACAAGGAGGAGGACGAGGGGTGGTGACAGTAAGGTAGGAAGAACCACCACCAATCTAGACTACCTCACATTTTTATCCATCAAAAACAATATGAGTGACAGAACTCCGTCGAATTCATTCATCAAATCACCTGACCCGCACGGAGTCGGATTTGACCCCGTCACCTCCTAAATACACCAAACTGACCCAGACGGGTGCGTTTGCAATGAGCTCTAGCGTAGCGAAACAAAATCAGATTTCGTGGCTGATTGGCGAGGAGCCGTTAGCATACGGTCGTTAAGTAATTCGAGATGAAGACGTTTTTCCCGGGAAGGAACTCTCAGCTCACAATTTCCGCCCAGAGAGGGTGAACCGGAGATACCACGCATGGACAGATGCACATACCATGCAGCCGAAATCCTCGAGTGTACTTCCTGTTCTTTAAAATGACGCTCTGAGGGGCTTCCTTCTGCCATTATCTCATAACGATCTACTCATGACCGACTTTGCCAAGAATCGATCCTGCGCCCATTGAGCTACGATGACCAAGTTCTATTTACCGGGTTACAGCTATGAATGGATTTTTGCGCACTGGGACGATGCACCAGGGGCTTACAGGTAACTCCAAGCAGCAAAAGTAGTAAAGAAATACCTGTGGAAGAAGGGAAGGGAAACCGGATGTGGAGACATCAGTTTTAGGTCGGAGCAGTAGCGTCACTAGAGGGTGCGGGTCGCACCGGGTGATACCACTCGCACCATGACAAATGGGGTGGCACCATGGAGCGGCGAATTGTGTTGGACACACCAGTTCTCGTCTGATCACTGAAGTTAAGCAACACAACCCCAGGCTAGTACTGACATGGGTGGTCGCTTGGGAAAACTGGGTACCGCTAATACCCAAAAATCGTCGCACTTGTGTAGTGTCTGTGCAGTCTCTGCATAAGAACTACACTGTGGACGGGGCTCTAATGACCTTGTAGTTGAAGGGCCCTAAAACACCAACAAACAACAACCAGCTAGTACTGACTGGGTGGCTGCTTGGGAAAATTGGGTACTGCTAATACCCAGAAATCATCGCATTAGTGTAGTGTGTGTGCAGTCTCTGCATTTGACCTATGCAGTGGACGGGGCTCTAATGACCTTGTAGTTGAAGGGCCCTAAAACACCAACAAAGCAACCAAAAAGTGAAACCATGGCGTTACCTCACTGGGTGACACCAACCCTAGCGACGCCACTGGGTCGGAGATCCTGTAGTAAAACTCACTAAGTAAGGTTTAACGTGCCCCCCAAAAAAGATAGGATGTGCAGCGTGCCCCTATGGCATAGGGCCTATGCCATACCGGGTTCATTTAGCGGCGCCAGTGGGCGAGCTCCTAAATTGAGAGGGAATTTTGTACTGATATCCACGTAGAACTTCCTCCATGTAGGGAGGGTTCTTTCTCGTGCAGTGGTGACATTGCCCACACACCACATCATCATCATACCCTTATCCCTGTCCACCCCACACACTGCCATGTCCCTTCGGACAACTTCGATCTCCCCCTACCCCGGATGCTGCCGACCACCTGCATTCCTGGAATGCACCTAACGAGCTCATCTTGCCCGCTTCTCATAACGTGTCCATACTACCTCAGCCTGTTCTCCCTCATCTTTTCGGCGATTGACCAAACACCACATGAACGGTCGGGACGAAAAAGGTCTTCCCTCCTCTCTCAAAAGAGACAACCTAACTCGAACTGGGACCGAACCTGCAATCACGGGCTCAAGAATCGAGCACACCACATCCCAACCAGCGAGGCAGACTATCCATCAAGGTTGTGGATCCACATAAGAGATTTTGGCAGAGCTGAATCTGAGACCGAGGCCACATGCTCAGGAGCGGTCCCACACTTTCAAATTTGTAACGCAATTTGATAAACGAAATCCTTTTGGGAATATTTTCGTACCATATTACTAACACTGTCCAACCCGCCTCGGTGGCGTGTTGGAAACTGAGTTAGCAGTTCTAGGTTCGATACTGGACAGAGGTGAGTTGGCTTCTTTCGGGAGACGGCCCCGAGTGCTCCTTCTTTCAGATGAGAACTAAAACAGAGGTTCCGTGTGGTGTACGATGTCATTTGCACGTAAAAGAGCCCTCTCTACTATGCAACGGGTAGATGAGTCAAAATTTCCGGGTATAGGAGCTCGTCCCCCCCCCTGGCGTCGGTGAAATGCCCCACCGAGTAGTAGACCGAGGATAAATAAGCACAGGGGTTGCAGCTTAAGTCGGGAACTGGGTGTGGAAAAACAATGTCCAACATATCACCCTTGTGTCCATTCAGAGGGACAAGATGAGTACCCGACCCTGCCATAGGCGGGAAAAGGGTTAGAAGTTTCTATTACTAACATTGTCCCCGACACCCTTCAGTACTTCCAGCCGGGCAAGTGTGGCGCTCATCTAGAAGTCAGTACAGTACTAGCATGGGTGACCGCTTGGGAACACCAACTACTGCTTATACCCAAATCGACCTACCAGCGAGTGTCGGCGCAGACTTCATTAGAGCTACTAAGTGGACGGGGCTCTAATGACCATTGTAGTTGAAGGGCCCTAAACAACCAATGACCCGAAATAGACCCTGTCTAATAAAGGCTTTCAACACGGGCAGCCCAATTGGCCTAAAACGCAACGTCGACTGGTTGTTGTTTAAGGGTCCCGTCAACTACAAGGTCATTAGAGACCCGTCCACTGTATAGTTCTAATGCATAGACTGCACTACACTAATGCGACGATTATTGGGTATTAGCAGTACCCAGCTTTCCCGAGCGACCACCCATGTCAGTACTAACTGGGCTTGCGTTGCTTAACTTCAGTGATCAGACGAGAACTGGTGTGTCCAACGCAACTTGCCGCTCCCGAACGTCGACTGGCAGCAGAATGGAAGAGAAATTTCTATAAATCAAGGTCAACGGTGCACAGCTGTGACCTTTTGGCATTGGTACTTCTTAGGCAGGCCGTATCCAGCTCTATAATCGGCCCTACAGTGGCCAATCTCGTTGCCATATTTAGCTCGGACGACATTCCGTGCATATATGATGTAATTTTCGACTAAGGAATGAATGAAAAGGGTTTCACAGGAGGAGTAAGAGTAAACTTTGCCCTCAAGCACACATTTAAACTACGGAATTCGCCATTATGTTGTCAGCATCTTCATCTTTTATTTACCGAATGACAACGAGCACGTGTTTGTGGTAAAAGTGCCCGCCAACCCCGCCACCCAGGACATCCGAAAATGAGGTCGTTTTCTGCGTTTTTCAGCCTTAAAAAGCACTCGCCTTTTCAGCTTTACATTTCGCAAAGCAAAGTAAGTAGCAGCAGTCACGTCATCTAGTGAGAAAGTACGAGAAACTCTGTAATGCCGTACTGTGGATCCATTGTTCGTTCGTTGGATCACACGCTGTTCGTTTCGGATATGCGATGAGTAGGCTTGGGGTGGGTGGTGGGGGAGAAGACTATACGACCCCCCAAATAGTAAAAAATCTAAATATAGAACTTATTTACCTTTCTAATGACGTCATCACATCTTTTCTACATAACGCCATTGTGGCAACTCCAATTATATCCATCCATCCATCCGTTTGTGAAACTGTTCGCAGCACTAAACGTCAAAATGCCATGTAGGGGACCTGCTGGGGTAGTTGTGGAGGAGAGGGGGATGGAAGAACCGCACTACCCCAGCCTCTTCACCTCAACCTCAACCCCAATTCTTCTCTCTCTCTCTTCCTTTCTCCAAACAATTCAAGAAACCACAAACAGCCATTAAATATTTCTCCTCCAAACACACTCCTATCCCCTCTTCTCATTCAAAAAAAAGAGAGGGGAGGGGGGAAGAGGTTATACACCTCAACCATGGCCTTATTAGGCAACCAACCACTCAGAAAATGAGCTCCACTTCTGTTAGCTTCTCAATTCCAGAAATATTATCCACATTGTTCTCAGAACGGATACCCGAAACATTATTCCTTTTTTCATCCCCATATCTCTACACAGTGCATTTGTTTGTTTCTTTAGATGTCGCAAACATTTTTGAGATGTTTTCGTGTTTTACTCTATGAAGATGCCAATATTTTCGGTGGAAGACGTTGCAGACATGAAAGAGCTGCGATATATTTGTTTGTGGTCAACATTTTTTTGTGTGATGTTGCAGGACTGTTGCTGAATAACTTTGAAACAACTGCAATTCGGTGCAGTGGCAACAATGTTGGAAACAATCCAAGCTGCATTGCAACAGCTCAGTTACACGTTCCCACCACTAAAAATGGAAAACAAGATATAATGTTGCGCAATAATTGGTAACTCGCACATGTTCCCAAACAGCAGAAATCTTTGTTCGACCCGACGACAGGTACCGACTCTAGTTTCGAAAATAAACGTGTGTACGAGTGTCTTTCGTGAAACAACGGCCAGAGACAGTATGCATACATTGTATCACAACAATGTATCCCACGTTTCCCGCAACATTTTCAACCATCTTTGTTCGACACATTTCTCTATCTAACAACAGAAAATGAATCAGATTCAGGTGTATGTTTTATACACAGTCAATGACTGTAAACAGTATGCATACAATGTTCCAGTACAATGTCAATTGAATCACTGCAACAACTCCTAACCCTTTTCCCGCCTATGGCAGGATCGGGTACTCATCTTGTCCTTCTGAATGGACACAGGGCGATATATTGGTCATAGTTTTTTCTGCAGCCGGTTGTCGACCACAGCTGCACCCCTACGCTTATTTATCGTCGGTCTAGTGTTCGTTGGGGAATGCTACCGACGCCAGGGGGCGAGCTCCTACACCTGGAAAGTTTGCCTCATCTACCCGTTGCGTAGTAGAGAGGGTTCTTTGACGTGCAAGTGCCATCGTACACCCACATGGGACCTCGGTTTTACTTCTTATCCGAAAGGAGGCACAATCGCGACCTCTCTCTCTCGCCCGAAAGAAGCTGACCCACCTCGGTCCCGTATCGAACCTAGAACTACTGACGCAGTTGCGTGTTAACCACTACGCCACCGCGGCGGGTGTACACACTGCCTACAATTAAGTGAAATCCGATATCAAAGTCGATAGAGAACTTTTGCAATTAGAGCTGTAAAATTTTCTTAATTGAGTTATACTCGTAGATCACGGGTTCGATCCTGCCAAGGTAACACCCAAAAAAAGGCGGAAGAGATGCTAATGATAGACTAAGGCCGTTGTTTACATAAACACGAACACGCAAACAACAAGCATCCTAATGACGATACGGAAGAGGCGCCCGCCAAATAGCAATAAAAATCCTAAGAAACCGCAACATGGCGGAGAGAGGGGGGTAGTGGGTGAGGGGGGGGTTTGATCCGACAATCGACCCCCAAACCAAGATGATGTTACGTGCAACTTGCCACATAAAGCCGTTTAACACAATATTCAAGATGAAATATATGCAAACAAACCAGTCGATTTCTGCAGTTGGATTGAAAATAGTGTTAGAAGAGGAAAGCACCAGAACGATGCTAGCGGAGAATGAGACAGGGATAAGTGGAAGGAAAGGCAGGGGGTGCTATATAAGACCCCTGTAAGAAAAACCAGTAACAGCTGCACTGGGTTTGACAGCCGAGACTAAATCATAGTCGAAAGAAGTACAGAGCTTACATTGTGGAAGGTCCCGAACTCCGTCTTCTGCCGGAAGCCGGCCTCCTTTACCTATTCATAAAGCGTATCCCGACCATCCCTAAATCTACATCACTACCGGAAGTGGCAACAAATAACATTTAAGCTCTTTAGTCGACTATTAGACTCTTAAGTACTTTGAAAGTCCTGTTCAAACGGGTTGCAAAGATCGTTTCAATTTCGGACAGAGATAGAAAACGGCGTCAGTACGACTTCCGGTTATGGAAGAAGTGGCCTAGGACAGCCTAAGCATCTAGAAAAGTACACCGTGATGTGCGAGGGACTAGGTTTGATCCTGTTTCACACTGGTGATTTATTTCGGAGGTTTGTCAGGGAGGGGGCCAAGGCCGAAATGACAGAATGGGCCGCTAAAAAAATGGGGACCCCTAGTGCCGAAATCGCGATTAAGAACCTCAAGGTAGATTAATGAATGGCAACCCAACTATGACTGCCATCGAAACTTTTGGGCTAAAAATTTCCTTCGGCATCCAAGGTCCGACCCAATTGTTGTTGTTTGTTGGTGTTTTAGGGCCCTTCTGCTACAAAGGTCATTAGAGCTTCGTCCACTCTGTAGTTCTGATGCAGAGACTGCACAGACACTACACTCATGTGTCGATTTTTGGGTATTAGCAGTACCCAGTTTTCCCAAGCGGCCACCCATGTCAGTACTAGCTGGGGTTGCGCTGCTTAACGTCAGTGATCAGACGAGAACTGGTGTGTCCAACACAATTCGCCGCTCCCTCGCCCGACCCGACGTGTCCTATACTCAAATACAACATTGAACTGTTTATATACTGACATTATTAAAAGTTCTCCGTGTAGAGGAGGTTCGATCCCACCCTTGCAGTAAATGTCCTTCAAGTTGTTGAAACGCAAACCTAAATTAATCTATCAAATCCAATCAACCCTCTCCTTCCTTTCGCAGCACCATAACAGACGGGCGCTAAATGACGCAATAAATCAAACTAACGTTTTGAAGGGTAAGGCCCCGGGGCTTAAGAGAGAGAGCGGCGGCGGCGGAATAAATAAGTTGTATGGCGATGACGTATTTTGTGGACGTCACCAAGATAAAAAATTAATTAATTTACGTCACTGAATTGGCAGTTCGCAGTTGTCATTTCAGTTCCAAGTTCGCCCCCTGGCAAGGGATGGTAGCTCGCTAACTGATAACAGCGACACCTACAAGTGTACTACCAGCAAATATATTTCCGCGTAGAAGAGGTTCCAGCTTGCGTTGGACACACCAGTTCTCGTGAGATCACTGAAGTTAGGCAACGCAAACCCACGTTAGTACCAACATGGGTGGTTAGTAGTGAATGTTGGATGCTGCAAATTTCCACTCTCCTACATCCTCTACACCCATAGGCGGCTCATGGGGCAGGCAAACCAAGGAGCATTTCCAAGGGGCAGCTAATTTCAGAGGTACTTTCTTACCATGCAGTCTATCGGTCATTTGAAATGATCATAGTCCTGGGGTTCCCAAACTTCTCTGATTGGTGGGGCCTCTTCTAAATGTTGGCTTTCTCGAGGTGCCTCCTTGTTGCAGTCATAGCAATGCATTGGCAATGGGACAAATGCCAAGGGCGTGAGGGACGCTCGGCAAATTGATAACTGCTTTAAATTTATTGGAGGAGGGCGGAGATAGACCCACTTGCCTAGGGCGCCTGGAACTCAGGAGCCGGGCCAGTCTACACCTATCACCTTCTCACCCGCGGGCAGCCTCCTAAGAGTTCGGCCTGTTATGGCTGCTTGGCTTACTCCCCAACCCGTTAATGTAACATAGAACAACATAACGCGCGGGTGACATTGCACACACCACACGGGAATAAGAAAGGCTGACTTAGAACTTCCAGCTACCTAGCTAGACCAGGACCGAACTTTCAACCACTGACTGACGAGTCAAGCTGGCACTGACGCACTGAGGCGAACTTGATGCGTTGATGCCATCGCAGATGCGTGTGTGTGCAATGTGACTCCTTCTCAATCGATAAAAGATGCACCAGCTCCTTCCACCTGTCAGTATACGGAAACCGCCGCTTCACAACACCAGGATTGAGCATGCGCAAGGAGAAAGTAAACAAACTTTAACCATGCGACGTGCAAGACGCGTGGGGAGAAAGGCAGACACACTCCTGATCTTAGGCTCTCGATTTTCCCCAGTTGTGGCAGGTTCGGGTACCCCACATACTCCGTTGGAATCAGAAACACACTGGTGAACTACTGAACGGTATTTTAAAGCAGCCGGCTGCCAAACGAATGGAACGGAAACCCAATAGGCGAAGGATTGGGACACTTTCTCCCCTGTCACCAGGTGGGGGAGCTCCTACACCGTGGAAACGGTGTGCATATTTTGGTGTTGTTGTTTGTTGGTGCTTTAGGGCCCTTCAACTACAAAGGTCATTAGAACCCCGTCCACAGTGTAGTTCTGATACAGAGACTGCACAGACATCACACTAATGCGACGATTTTTGGGTATTAGCAGTACCCAGTTTTCCCAAGCGGCCACCCATGTCAGTACTAGTTGGGGTTGCGCTGCTTAACTTCAGTGATCAGACGAGAACTGGTGCGTCCAACGCAATTCGCCGCTCCCGTGAATATTTTACTAGCTATAGAAAGGGTTCTATTACGTTCAGGAGTTCCTGGATTCTATTCGACGGAAGCCGGCTTAGTGATTGTTGGGGCCTCGTTCACGCCTGAAAGAAGTCATCAGTCTCGACCAGGATTGATCCTACACGAACTCATTTTAACGAGCGGTACCAATCTATAACGGAGCGTCATACCCCCCCCCCCCTGTAAAAACTAAACACACCCCAAGAATCGAACTCGAGAACACCACTTTGGTAGTCAAGAGCACTAGTCGTCAAGCCAACCAACTAAGCAGCAATGTCCATTCGTATGATATGGGAACCAGCAGCGGCCACCCATCTTTAGGAATACCACATTCGACCAACAAAGCTCAGAATTGGATGAAGGGCAGGCAGGGAAGGAATAAGTGGCGAGGTGAAGGGGGAAGACCGAGGAGGAGATGAACTGCAGAAATTTGAAACCGGCCGAGATGAGCATCTCGTAGGATCAGTGACGTCATTCATCTAATGACATCAACTTATGTTGGGCATCCAAAGACATTTCATAACACTTCTGCATCGCATATGGCAGTGCAAATGAAAACAAAATTGAAAGGGTCTGAATTTTAAATTAGCAACCGCTCAAAGAGAGCCAATCACCCTCTTCCGCTGGACCCCTCTCCCTCTTCTAAGAAACAAAAATGTATGAGAGAGAGAGGGGGGGGGGGGCGCAATGAAAGAAGGGCAACCAAAATGCCGGATAAAAAGGCCTTTTTTGTAGGCAGCAAAACGAGTCCCTTGCGGATTTGAACCAACGCGTGGGTGTGTGGCTGCGTGTTCAGGAAGGCGGACGTGATGAATACCATTACATTAATCCCTTCATCCTCGCCCCTTGCAAAATGAAAACACCATTTAAATATTCAGAGCGATCATTACGATATCATTTTCCTCTCTCTCTCTCTCTCTCTCATCGACCCCCTACCATCACGATCAAGGTCAACCATGGTCACCGTGACCTCGTTACATTTAAAAACCTGTGGATGGATGTCAAGTTTAACGTCAATGGACAGAACGATGCTAAAGGAGAAAGAAACTGGCAGATATAGAGAGACGTATTCAAGAGGGAGCGATAAAAGATGCTGACTTAGACAAAGGGAGAGGGAGTAAAAAAAAAGCATGTGGCGCGCAAGATATGGCGTGAGAGATGGGATGAGATTGCTGGCACGTCAAAGAGAAAAGGCGTTTAAAACAGGAAACCAGAGGGATAGCAATAAAGGGAAATAAAAGGGATCACAAATAAAGAGGGATAAACGGGCAAGAAATACAAGGGGAAATCAGGGAAAGGAATACGAAAAGATAACCAGGAAAAGAGAGAAGTGATATTAAGGAAAACACCACGACAACGACATGACGGGATAACAGGGAAAGGAACGCGGGGAAAATCCAAAGGAGTGTTAAGTGCAACTGGTAAGACAACACGGTGGGGTAACTTGGAAAGCGACACGAAGGGGGTAACTGAGAAGGGCAACACGAGGGGGTAACTGGGAAGGGCAACACGAGGGGGTAACTGGGAAGGGCAACACGAGGGGGTAACTGGGAAGG
>JAAFCE010007744.1:10884786-10896535 GCA_013389805.1 Trigoniulus corallinus
GGAAGAGGCAGGCAGAGAGAGGAGAGGGCAGGGAGAGAAGGGTGGAGAAGCGGGCAGACAGAGAGGGGTGAAGAAGCAGAAAGAGAGAGATAGAGGGGTGGAGTGGCAGACAGAGGGAGAGAGGTGGAGGAACACAGAGAAGGAAAGAGAGAGGTGAAAGGGCAGGCAGAGAGAAAGGGATGGAGGAGCAGGTAGAGCAGAGGGGGAGGGGCCGGCAGAAAGAGAAAGTGTGGGGAGAAAGAGAGAAGGAGGGGTGAAGGGGCAGGCAGAGAGAGAAAGTGAGGGCGGAGAGAGAGAGAGAAGGAGAGGCAGAAAGAGGGTGAGGTGATACAGCGTGAATCCCAGAAAGGGAAAAAAATCTGGAGGAAACACCTAATACTATAAGAAAAATGAGTGAGTTAAGGGGAGGGGGGGATGTGTAGGAAGATGGCATATATCAAAATGGTGGGGCAAAAAAAGAGGATCCTTTCCTCATTGCAAAGAGAGGTGTGAAGGTAGAAAATACAGGGGATGAACATAGGGCAAAAACGGGGAGAAAGGGCAATAGATGCTAAAAAGGCAATAGGAAATGAAGGAAGGAAGGAAGACAAACTGCATTCCCATAAGCATCTCACAAAATTCAAATCCATTCTTCCACATGGATCTAAACAGGTGGTGGTGGTGCTGGTCACGTGTTGAGTCTTCATTAGCATGGAAACCCACCCAATGAACATCAATAACAACAACACTTCTCCAAGGCTAGAAAAAAAAAAGAAATGACAACCACCGAGGTGAAGAGCTAGAGCGTCATATCATCATCATTTACATATCTCCATTTGCAAATATGCCAAGCCTTCTCACAACTCATTACAGTTCTTGTCGACTTCAACTTTATCATCGATCCAATCGATGGAACGACTGTACATTCAACAAGTCCGCTGGATTAAACGGCGCCACTCACGATTAGCGTCTATCGACTGAAAGAATCCACCGCCATCTTCGTTTCCACTTCTCTTTACGCTTCTCTCTCCACTCCTTCCCGCCCATTCCATCTCCACCAAATTTAACTTCCAGTTTACCCTTCCACTTCTCTCCAATCAGGGTCTCAACCGATATCAATTCCTTTCAAAACCTTTCAACTTCTTTCCAACAAAGTCTCTTTCGATTCCATTTCCACTATAACCTTTCGTGTTCTTTCCTGGGGTCTCCATTCAACTTCACCATTCCACCGTCTTTCAACAGTTATAAAGTGGAATTCAAATTAGTAAGAAGTTTCTACATCTCCCCCGACAGGTCACCCATTCAATTACATTTCTAGTTGACCTTTCCACCTCTCTCAACAACTATCCTGCCCATTCCATATCCTTCCTCCTTGCTGTCCAGTGAACACATCGCACACTTTCTCAAGGAACAGGCTTTCCAGTGGAAGCTAGTGGAACCGCACGAAATACTTCAAAACAGAATCAAACAGAGACGTATCTAACCACACCGCTTTTCGACGGCCACAACAACCCAGCAAGCAAGAAACACACATTGGGGTTCCGTCCCCTTCTACCTGCAGGAATAGAAACCCCAAGAAACTGGATCGGGATAGATCCAGGAAAAAAACACACAAGTGGAGCCCAAGGCCGCCGCAACCGGTAGACGCAAAGAGTGCACCGAACCCGGAAGGTAGGTGGCGAAGAAGTAGGGCGCTCGACTACTGGGGCAGTGGGCCCAGGTTCGATACTTGATCGAGATGGGTTGACTTCATTCGGGCTAGAGAGAGGTCTCTAGTGCGCCTCCCGTCGGATGGGAACTCAACTGATCACTGAAGTTAAGCAACGCAACCCCAGTTAGTATTGACATGGGTGGCCGCTTGGGAAAACTGGGTACCGCTAGCATCCAAAAATCGTCTCATTAGTCTAGTATCTGTGCAGTCTCTGCATAATGCTCAGTTCCGCATCACCACACTTCAACGCTAATCACGTCGCCACTGATGACATTTTGATGACGTTTTGTGCTAGTGCTTTATGAAGGAGCGCCAGCGCAATTCCTTAAGTGTAGCGCTTTATTTGGAGTCACGGCACGGCGCCGTCATGTCTTAGTTCATCCTCCGCCATTTTTCAAGCAGACAGCTCAACCGCCAGCCAATCAGAACGCAGCGTGACTTGCGGGACGCTATGTGAGTTGACCACCTGTCAACTCAACTACCGTCACGCATAGCTGCTCTGCGGCGCCCCAAGCAGCAGTGTGACGTCACCATTTTTTGTGCTGTGTCGTCTGATTCAACGGCAATAGCGTTAGCGCGTGGGTATACAGAACCAGTTGTTGTTGTTGCTGTTTAAGGTCCCGTCAACTACAAGGTCATTAGAGACCCGTTCACTGCATAGTTCTAATGCACAGACTGCACCGACACTACACCAATGCGACGATTACTGGGTATTAGCAGTACCCAGCTTTCCCGAGCGACCACCCATGTCAGTACTAACTGGGCTTGCGTTGCTTAACTTCAGTGATCAGACGAGAACTGGTGTGTCCAACGCAACTCACCGCTCCCTACAGAACCAGGCATCTGCATAAGAACTACACTGTGGACGGGGTTCTAATGACCTTGCAGTTGAAGGGACCTAAAATACCAACAAACATGGGAAGTGAAGCCCTGGCCCCCGTGTGGTGGACAACGAGTAGATCACGCAAAATTCCCAAGCGTAGGAGCTCTCTTCCTGGCGTCGGTGGAGTGCCCTAACAAACAGTAAGCCGACAACAAACAAGAATAGGGATTGCAGCTTAGGTAGGCAGCCTGCTGGGTAAAAATACCGTCCGACAGATCACCCATGTGTCCCAGAGGGACAAACATGGACACCCGACCCCCTCTAAGGCATTCCTACAACGGCGTCAGGGGGCGAGTGCCTTATCCCACCATTAGCATCGTTATCCCATTGTGAATTTCAAAGACGCATACCATTACGAGAGGCTCAATAAGCAGATTACGAAAACGTGGTTTAAATGGTTAATTGTTGCGTGGTTCGGAGGGCCAGCACGCATGCGCAAATAAAAGTCCCAAATTGCGACGCATCGCCCCCCTCTCTTTAGCTCAAAATGTACTTTAACCAACGTAGAATTTAATCATTTCGGACTATTATTTTATAGCTGCAAAGGGCTGCCGTAGTGGCAGGAGTCATGTGGCTAGCAAACCATCAACGTCAGCTGAATGTTTTATTAATGGACAATGTCCACCATGACAGGGGACTTATTCAACGACAGAAGACACTACATTCAATATCCGGGATGACGCGTCAGGCCATTATCACGCTTATTATTCCAGGATAAGCCAATGGGACACAAAACCTAATACCCCTTTCTACCCATCAGCTCCCCCGTTCAATTACCTGGTCCGACCAAACTGACCACTGATGTCGTTTTTCTTAATAGCCGCCATTGGAGACACAAGGACACACATTCAATGTGACCCAAGACCACTAACCGGATTAGTAACCAGGGACGGTGTGGGTGAGTAGTCAATGTCGCAGGGGGGGAGGGGGAGAAGGGAATCGTATTAACGGTCTAAATGGATTTGCCGAAACGCGCACACGCAGACAGGTAAAATGACCGCTTCAATCAAGGTCCGTCCACTGTTGCTACTAACAACTGATAATGACCACCTTGAAAGTCACCATAGCAACCAGTTTGCAACCTGAAAGGAAGTTATACTTGGGACAGCAATCCTGGAAACGGGCTCAAATGATACGCCGTTGGCCCAACGACAAAAAGAGATGCTAAGATGCCATGGTCATTAGCTGGTCAGCGGACCACCTACTAAAGATGTGTTGGAAGAGTTGAGACTTCGATTCCATCAGTTCGAAGAAGTGATGAGAAGTTGATGAGAACAAGCAAACAGACCAAACCGGGGATCAACCTCGCTACCACATAATCTAATATCAGGGTATCCAATTTCTTCTGCCTCTCATCTCCCAACGTTCTCTTTCTCGCCCCTCCCCTCTCGAATTATTTGTCCTACCCGTTTCCCGCCCTCTTCTTTTATCTCCCCCCTTCCCGCCCTCTTCTTCTCTCTCTCTCTCCCCTTCCCGCCCTCTTCTCTCTCTCTCTCCCTCCCGCCCTCTTCTTCTCTCTCTCTCCCCTTCCCGCCCTCTTCTTCTCTCTCTCCCCCTCCCGCCCTCTTCTCTCTCTCCCCCTCCCGCCCTCTTCTCTCTGTCTCTCCCTCTCCCGCCCTCTTCTCTCTGTCTCTCCCTCCCGCCCTCTTCTTCTCTCTCTCTCCCTCCCGCCCTCTTCTCTCTCTCCCTACCCCCCTCTCCCTACCGCCCTCTCCTCTCTCTCCCCTTCCCGCCCTCTTCTTCTATCTCCCTCCCTCTCCCGCCCTCTTCTCTCTCTCCCCCTCCCGCCCTCACACCCTCATTCCCACTATCATCTTCCATCCGTCCTTTCCTCACCACTCTCCATTTCTTCTTCCTCTCCCATCACTTGCCCGTTCTTGACCCCTTTCTGAACTCTTTCCATCCCTTTGCTATCTCTCCAGAAGCGGCTTATTGCGTTGGACACGCCAGTTCTCGTCTGACCCCTGAGGTTAAGCTACGCAACCTCAGCTAGTACTGACATGGGTGGCCGCTTGAGAACACTGCGTACTACTAATACCCAAATTGTCGTAAGAGCGTAGTGTCTGTGCAGACTCCCCATTAGAACTACGTAGTGGACGGAGGTTTAATGACCACTGTAGTTGAAGAGCCCTAAAACGCCAACAGAACAAAACCAGGCCATGCAGGTGATCCCGAGTTCAAACCTCCAATTGCAGTGGAGACGTGGGCCAGACCGGAGCCACTGGAGACGTCGGTCAAGGGACCCTTTAGTCCACCGAAGACCAGGGCGACCGCTGCTTTGAGATTATCAATGATGTGATTTCTGGGACTACTGTAAGGAACGGCAAATTGCGTTGGACACACCAGTTCTTGTCTGATTACTGAAGTTAAGCAACGCCACCCCAGCTAGTACTGACATGGGTGGCCGCCTGGGAAAACTGGGTACCGCTAATACCCCAAAATCGTCGCAGTAGTGTAGCGTCTGCGCAGTCTCTGCATTGGAACAACGCAATGAACGGGGCTCTAATGACCTTGTAGTTGAAGGGCCCTAAAATACCAACGAACCAATCCATCCCTCCTATAATTTTTTCCTCTCATTCTTTTCTTCTCTCCTTCTCTCCATTCATCTTCCCTCAACCCTTTTCCCTCTCTCCCTTTCATTGCTTCATTCATAACTCGTTCTCTCCTCTTTTCCCGTCTCTCCTCTTCTCGCCAATCTTCTTCCATTTGACTTCCTCACACTATCTCCCCTTCTCTCCATTCGAGCCTCCCACCACTTATCCTTTCTCTCCCCTTCCTTCTACCTCCATTTCGCTCTCTCTCTCTCTCTCTCAGCCACACACTCTCTCTCCCGTCCTGCTCACAATATTTTCTGCGTAAACCTTTCTCTCCACTCTCTCTTCTCCCCTCCCCCTCTTCATTAGTTATTAATTCTTCTCTCCATTCTCTCTAATTGCTCATCTCTCCCCTTTTATCTCCCCAGTTCTTATCCCTCTCCCCTCCTATTCCTTTTAACTCCTTCCCTTCTCTCACCATTTCCAATCTCCCGTTCTCCCCGTCAGTTTTCATTTCTCTCCCCTTCTCACTCCCTCTCTCTCTCTACCACAATTCGTACTCTGTCTCTCCCTGCAGTTGGTTTTTTTCTCTCTCCTCCCCAATCTCCCTAATTTGTCAACTCTCCCTATCTTTCTCCCCTTCAGTCTTCTGTTGCATTTGTTTCTTCTGTTCACCAAACCAATTTCTGTTTCTATCCTTCATTCGTCGTCCTCAGGCGTCTCTTCCCCGTTAATCCCTCTTTATCCCTCCTTTTTTTTTAACGCAATTTCCCTCGCTTCCCTTTTCTTTTCGCCTGTATTCTTCAGGTTCAGGTCTTCCCCCTCTCCCCCTCCCCCATTTTTCCTGTAGCACCACCAAAGCCACATCTTTCCTTTCTACCACAGGTCCTTTGGATTTAGTTCCTCAGATGACAGCGGCTGTGTTCGGAGCATTTGCTTTTCGTACTTAGGACATTACAACGCTCTATTAAATTTTATGCAAACAGCGTTTGCAAGTGGCGGCGAGCAAAAAAAAATTGCTGCAGCAACACCAAGTAAGCAGTGAACCAAACGTTACACTTTCATTAATTAGGTAAAGAAATGAATAAAAAAGAGAGAGGGGGGAGAGAGAGAGAGAGAACTAAACCTCCAATGAAAAAAAGACTAAAAATGAATTTTCCCGAAGCCTGGTTAGTTTTCCGTGACACTTGCAAAGCGAACGCAAATTCAATTACCAAGGCCACTAGAGAAAAAGACTAACAAACAGACACCCCTCACTAACCCCTTTCTGCATTTATTAAGTCAAGTCGAGATTCAGCTCAGGAAGAGCCAGAGGAGGAGAAGGCAAAACGGAGGACACAACACCGATGTCCGTAAAGATCCCCGGAAGTGAGTAGGCTGACAGGCAATGTGGGCGGCCCATTTACCACGCCCCAGGTGCATTGAAGTTTGTCAAGGTGTGGCATGATGATTGCGGAGTAAATGCATGGTGGGTTACACATAGAAGACTTGAGGAGGAGGAGGGACAACCCAGCAGTCACCTTCCAAGCCATAGATCTCTCAGCCCCAGGACAACGATCACGAACGGACTCACATGGACTTCCGCTTTCAATATTGGCAATAGTCAGACGGGGATCTAACCACACACCCCCTCCTCAAACTTGGGTCCTAATAGACGAGTGGAAAGTCGCGACTACGCCCATTTTCGTTATTTGCGCACGCTGTTAAACTTATTACATTAATTAACAGAAATGTAAACAGTTCAAATTGACGTCCCTCTCGCCATTCATAGAAGAAAACAGGCCTCTGACTGGCCTCTAGCCACCGGATGTGATCTACTGACACCAGGGGGGGTAACATTTTCGGGTGCAAAGTGGGGTCGTACTTCAATCTAACACAGAAAAACCACTTGCGACCTCGAGAATTCCAGCAGGCAATTCTGAAGAACGCCCTTCTAAACCTCCCAGAAATCAAATGATGGATAGCCGCCGGGCAGAGGGCCTCCCATTCGTTTCGTTTGTTGGTGTTTTAGGGCCCGTCAACTACAAGGTCATTAGAACCCCGTCCATTACGTAGTTCTAATGCAGTGGCTGCACAGACACTACACTAGTGCGACGATTTGTGGGTATTAGCAGTACCCAGCTTTCCCAAGCCGCCACCCATATCAGTACTAACTGGGGTTACGTTGCTTAACTTCAGTGATCAGACGAGAACTGGTGTGTCCAACGCAATTTGCCGCTCTTTTCCGTGCAATGGTGACATCATATCCACCCTAAAAGAGACCGGAAAGGCAGGGGCACATGGAGACTTCTACGTCACTCATAAGCATACATTCACCAACTTCAGGCCAGGATCAAATTTGTATCCACTAACTCTGTCAACTAAGGTACACGCCCATGGCACCTATGCCACCTCGGGTTTTTTGTTTCACTTGTGTTTTAGGGCCCTTCAACTACACAAGTCATTAGAGCCCCGTCCACTGCGTAATTCTAATGCAGAGCCTGTAGAGACACTAACTACGCTGTTACGACGACTTTTGGGTATTAGAAGTACCCAGTGTTCCCAAGCGGTCATCCATGTCAGTACTAGCTGGGGTTGCGCTGCTTAACTTTAGTGATCAGACGAGAACTGGTGTGTCCAACTCTATACAGCCGCTCCCTCCCACCTCGACGTCGCAGATGTGGCAACTGTGGTGTATGTGGTGTGAGTGGTATTCACCGTCAGGGCAGACTGCATCGCGGGTTAGGCCGAAGGATCTAGAGACCGGTGCTGTAACCATCCGAACAGACTCGTGAGCGAAGGAGCCCGGGTGAGAAGAAGTTGTGTTTTCCTTATATCACCTTTTGGGCATCCCTACCAGTGACCCCAGGAAGGGGGATTAGAAGGTAAGGTCACCGGATGCTTGACCTAGCAGCATCATGACGTTATCAGGTTGCAGGGAGAGGGGGAGCAATGACCTCTCACTGGGATCTGTGACCGTTTTGGTTTTTGGGAAGGAGAGAGTGTGGGACAGGGACCCCACACGACCTTCTGTCGGACAGAAGCCAAACCCATAAAAGAGCCCTTTTTACGTGGAGTAGAAGGGCGTTAGGAGTACGCCCACTGGCGCTTGTGAACAAAAATTGTGCAGCCACGTTGCATTGGACACACCAGTTCCCGTGAGATCACTGAAGTTAAGCAGTGCAAGCCCACGTCAATACCAACATCGGTGGTTGGCAAAGAACGTTGGGTGCTGCAAATAAACCCTCTCTTCATCCTTTCGCCTACCTCCTCATCTCCCGCGGGCAGCCTCCTAAGGGTTCATCCTGTTATGGCTGCCTGGCTTACTCCCCAACCGATGGAACTAATCCATGTGTTGTTGTTGTTTAAGGTCCCGTCAACTACAAGGTCATTAGAGACCCGTCCACTGCATAGTTCTAATGCATACACTGCACAGACACTACACTAATGCGACGATTACTGGGTATTAGCAGTACCCAGTTTTCCCAAGCGGCCGCCCATCTCAGTACTAGCTGGGGTTGCGCTGCTTAACTTCAGTGATCAAACGAGAACTGGTGTGTCCAACGCAACTCGCCGCTCCCTGGAACTAATCCAGAAATCCCCTCGAAGAACATAGACCGACGTTAAAATAAACAAAGACGTTGCAATCCGTCACTTATTTTCACGTCGTAAATACGGTCCCCAACCGATCTTCCATGAGGTCCCAGTTCCGATGGGACAAATCTTGCTATAACCCACTGTCCGACAGGGCAGTGGGTCATAGCAGGATTTGTCAGTATCAGAATGAAACCGAAGGGAGAGGAATTGCATCAACGGAATTCCATTAACGAGACCGCGAAATTAGCCACAAAAAAGCAATAAAGTCTTACGAAAAACAGCAATGAACGCGAAAAAAGAAAAGGTGGAGGGAGAGAGTGTGGGGAGATCGAATCCCGGTCTCTGAACCCCATCAGTTATCCAGCAGTGCCTCCTTTTCGCCCCTCTAGTCATAAACTGCACGAAACCTTGAGAATATTTTAAGAAGAATAATGAAGCAAAACAAACCCCATGTACTACACCTACGCATTCGGGATTAATCCTACAACTTGGAGCAGTGTCGCAACAGCAGCTGTTGAGCTGCCTGCCTGCTGCCGTCGTCGCGCCCTTGAAAACCGCGGCTTCGTCGACAGCCCCTCTCTTCCCCAACCACTTCTTTACAGCACACCAGTGTATTGTGTGATTGCCTCCAGTAACCATATTAAGGGGACCATTTGTAAACTCGTTCGTCAATTAAAAAAAAAAAACCGATGTTCCGTTTTAATCCATCAATGGACCTATTAATAAGCTCATTAAAAGTGTCTCTTCAAGGTCTTATTTCAAACGGACCTCAAGTAACACGTGACGAGGAATTCATGTCAAGGTTACTTTTGTACACACTCTGTTTTCCTCCAATTCAGAAAAGAGACTAAACTCGCCTCGGAACAGCAGGGGAGCGGTGAGTTGCGTAGGACACACCAGTTCTCGTCTGATCACTGAAGTTAAGCAACGCAAGCCCAGTTAGTACTGACATGGGTGGTCGCTCAGGAAAGCTGGGTACTGCTAATACCCAATAATCGTCGCATTAGTGTAGTGTCTGTGCAGTATATGCATCAGAACTATACAGTGGACGGGTCTCTAATGACCTTGTAGTTGACGGGACCTTAAACTCCAACAAACAAACAAACGGAACAGCAGCATCTGTTGGTTCCAGGATCGATTCGTTGCTTTCTTTCGGTGTGTGTGTGGGGGGGGGGGTAAGGAAGAGGGAAAGAAGCCTCCAGTTGTTTGTTGGTGTTTTAGGGCCCTTCAACTACAATGTCATTAGAGCCCCGTCCACTCCATAGTTCTGACGCAGAGGCTGCACAGACACTACACTAATGCGACGATTTTTGGGTAATAGCAATACCCCAGTTCTTCCAAGCGGCCACCCATGTCAGTACTAGCTGGGGTTGCGTTGCTTAACTTCAGTAATCAGACGAGAACTGGTGTGTCCAACGCAATTCACTGCTCAAAAGTCTCCAGTGAGCCTTCCGGCAGATGGGAAGCAAAGTCGACGCCCTACCTTGTGGTGTGTACGATATTATCACTGTATTTAACAGAACCCTCTCTACGTGGAACGCATAGATCAATTTCCAGGGATAGGATCTCGCCCCACCTGGCGTCAGGGGATACAGAAAGTAAGTCAACTTTAAAACAGCAAGGGGTTGTAGCATTGGGTAGTGGGGGGGGGGCAACTGTATTGCGTTGGACACACCAGTTCTCGTCTGATCCCTGAAGTTAAGCAGCACAACCCCAGCTAGTACTGACATGGGTGGCCGTTTGGGGCCACTGGGTACCGCTAATACCCAAAATTTGTCCTGACAGCATACGTCTGGCTGCGTAAAAGTAACTTCCAGTTCTGTGCCCGTGTGTTCCTGATACCAAGGGGCAAAGAGGGGCTCACAATTACAACACGGAGGGGGTGGAGTAAAGGTGCCACAACAAATCAAACTATGCCGGCCGATAAATAAGTATAAAGTTGACTGCCGGCTGCGTAAAATACTTCAACAGATAGCTAATATGCCCCATCAATCCAACGATGGGCACCTGACCCGGTCATAGGCGGAAAAAGGGGGAACCGATGTGCCAAAATTCTCAACGTCGCCTCGGTAACAGCGTTGACAGCCATCGGCACCCGCTTGATAGCCATCGCCGGATGTCAGCCGCTAAAAGTAATTTACCGATGCCAGCGGCTACACAAAAGAGTTTTGCCGATACACACCTATAACTTATTCCGCATAGGAAAGAGTCAACTGCGGCTTTCCTTCAGTTCTAAAAGGGCCACTTGATGCTGTAGTGTCGTCCGGTACGTAAGCCATCCAATTCCGTCAGGATGGAACCTGCAACCAGGAACACAAGAGTGAAACAAATCAGAGCCACCGGGACGGGGAATTATGAAGAAGGGAACAATTTTAGGCGCAGATCTACACCTAGAAAATGTACGTACTCAGTACGTACTTGATGCTTAAATGCAAACCGACCAGGACCCAGGATTGAGCCTGTAACCACCAAATTCACCACTTAAACACACCATCTCTAAGCCACTTCTCCAGTGCGGGATTTAGATATTGAGAGGCTCTAGTCTATTCCAATTTTGAGGGACTTTTCTTAGGTTTTGAAGCTCGCTAAATGTTGAAGCCCTAGGCTTCAGCCTCCTTAGCCCAGTGGCGTTCCGAGGGTATTCTGCGCCCGGGGACAAAGACCGAAATCTGCGCCCTCTAAACTTAATGCGAACCGCATTTTTGCACTCCCTGTCTTCTGCCCCCTCAGTACGCCTCTGACTTAGCCTAGTGGTAAATCCGGCACTGCACTTCTCCCTCTCCAATCATGGATTCTGGATTCCTTTAATGGGTTGGGGAGTTAGCCAAGCAGCCATAACAGGACGAACCCTTAGGAGGCTGCTCGCGGGAGATGAAGAGGTAGGCAGTGGACTTAGGAGAGGGGATATTTGCAGCACCCAACGTCCTTTATCAACCACCCATGTTGGAACTAACGTGGGCTTGCGCTGCTTAACTTCAGTGATCTCACGAGAACTGGTGTGTCCAACGCAACTTGGCCGTATCAAGCAACTTGGCCGCACCACGCAACTTGGCCGCACCACGCAAC
>JAAFCE010007744.1:10896635-10929027 GCA_013389805.1 Trigoniulus corallinus
GCAACTTGGCCGCACCACGCAACTTGGCCGCACCACGCAACTTGGCCGCACCACGCAACTTGGCCGCACCACGCAACTTGGCTGCACATGGAGCCATCGTTTTTCTTCATCCATCAGGGAAAAGATGTTTCCATTGCGTCACATTTCCCTCCAGCCAGTCAGGATCGAACCTGCAGCTACGGACTAATGAAACAAAGCATACACTACCATTGAGCCACCCCGTATAGATACGACACTGAAACCAAATTTAGCCAAATACCCTGCTGCATTCAATCAGGGTCAAAAACATCAACGCGTACTTGACCCCATTTCGGTGCTGATCGACACTAGAGACTACGCAGACGTCATTAGACGTGAACGGGGCGTTGTGTGACAACAGAACAAAGACTAAGTTGATCAAAATCTAATTTTGGATAAAATAACAACAGCAGTGGCAACAGCTGGAAAACAATGGCAGTAAAGGAAAAGGTCACAACTTTTAACCTCCCTCAAAAATTTCTCTAACTAATGAACCTGCTGAGGACCTTAGAGGCGAGGTCATTCTCAGACGCCTTACTGCGATACCTCACAACCATCACCCTCCCTTCAAAAATACATTTCTAAAGCTCTAACCCCCTTCCTCTTCAGTCCGCTCCCCGAAATAATCTTAGGGACCACCACACGGCATATAATAGCCAAGGACACATTTGGAACGACCTCACAAACTAACTCCGTAGGCGGCGCGCTAATTCCCAAAACGAATCAAATCCGTAATTTCAGGGCCCTGCGTCGTACGTGCACAGCATCTTGAAGGAACCGGATAACCTTTTATTTAAGACATTTTTGATCTCGAATATCAAATTAATAAGAATTTTGGAATCCACACACAAAAAATTGGGAAGTGGCGACAGTTGCAGGTAAATCTTGGGAGCTCAGAAGAGTAGCGCAGAGCAATGACAATGGGCATGTCATAAAATACCCTGACTAAAGTAAACAACCTGCGCTGAAATTCAGGAACGATGTGCGGAGGCCTTGGAGGGTCCTGGAGGGAATCTAAATCTAACTCTAGGGGAGGGAGCGGCGAATTGCGTTGGACACACCTGTCCTCGTCTGATCACTGAAGTGAAGCAGCGCAACCCCAACTAGTACTGACATGGGTGGCCGCTTGGGAAAACTGCGTACTGCTAATACCCAAAAATCGTCGCATTAGTGTAGTGTCTGTGCAGTCTCTGCATCAGAACTACACTGTGGACGGAACTCTAATGACCTTTGCAGTTGAAGGGCCCTAAAACACAACAACTCTAGGGGATAGGGTGAGGTGGCTGCATCCTGGCGCAGATTAACTCACGGCAGCCCTAACACTGGCACACTAGAGTAGCACGCTGCTGAGTGGCTTAATGAACTGGGCATTCACCAGGCCGTGAAGAGTAGCTATATTGAGTTGGACACACTCAGTTCTCGTCCGATCACTGCAGTTAGGCAACGCAACCCCAGGTAGTACTAGCATGGGTGACCGCTCAGGAACACTGGGTACTACTAATACCCAAATTGTCGTAACAGCGCAGTGTCCGTGCAGACTCCGCATTAGAACTACGTAATGGACGGAGGTCTAATGCCCACTGTAGTTGAAGAGCCCTAAAACGCCAACAAAACAAAACCAGGCCCTGCAGGTGATCCCGAGTTCAACCCTCCAACTGCAGTGGAGACATGGATCCACCAAAGGCTGCCATTTATGGACATCTGGATAGTATAATCGCTTCTTTAGGAGGAATCAAACCCTCAGCAATCGGAATACACTGGCTGACGTTAAGTAACCGGCAAACCAAACCCTCTTGGGAGGGAATCGAACCTCCGCCCGTGCCCGCCGTTTGTTTTCAGGATCGGGGGCCACACGGCTGTCCTACTCTACAGCAGTTTTACTCAGCGGGCTGCCAGCCTAATGCTGCAACTCCTTGCTTATTCCAACGACGGCCTAAGGTCACTTTTTCCTACAAAAGCCGGGAGCGGCATATTGCGCTGGGCACACTAGTTCTCGTCTGATCACTGAAGTTAAGCAGCGCAACCCCAGCTAGTACTGACATGGGTGACCGCTTGGGAAAACTGGGTACTGCTAATACCCAAAAATCGTCGCATTAGCGTAGTGTCTGCGCAGTCTCTGCATCAGAACTAGGCTGCGGACGGGGTTCTAATGATCTTTGTAGTTGAAGGGGCCTAAAACACCAACAAACAACAACAACAAGCGGCCACCTGGCAACCGGAAATAAACTCTGACCTAGAAATCTGAAAGAATCTGAGCAGTCCATTATTTATTGCTCCAATTATTAGCTACCACCTGCAGAAAGGAACGCAGAATTTATACCGAAATAGGGACATCCAAAGAGAAAAATATTTACTGGTCTCACTAATGATAGCCGCAATATTGCACCGCAAGTGACCATCATGAAGGTTACAACTGCAGAGGCAATATGTATTCCATGGGAGCAGCTCCTGGCCCCCTCCCCTTCCAAAGGGCCTGAATAGAATACAACCATTTTCATCAGAATATCCCTGACAACATCATCATCATCATCATCATCACCAAAAACCTGCACCTATAGTCACATTTCGTATCAAAAATTTTTTTTTCTGTTCACGTCCGCAGCACATTTGATTCAATAAATGACCAGTAGTCACATAGCTGATGGACAATATTGTCGCCGTATAATCGGACGTGATCCATGTAACTGAGACAGGCTCGCAGATGGAGCAGCAAGAGATAAGGCGTGTTAACGATGGACACCTGCAGGGTCCAGCACGTCGTACATCCGGCATGGGGGATGAGGGACACAGAAACCACCCCTACACCCCGCCATATCGTTTTACTTTTCTGTTCACGACTTCAGACTCTATAGACAAAAATAAGACCTTTAAAACGTCGTTTCAAGGCGTAGAACTGGTCAGCTAAGTCCTCACTATATCATGGCACGTCCGGGGAGGGGGAGGGGTGGACAGGGCACACAGTCCCCCTCAAGGGTAACGGCTGAAAGTCCCATTATTAGTAGAGTAAAAATCACTTTTGGCCTCTTATAAAGAACTTTTAGCACCTCTCCCTTTCTTACGAGATTTAAGGTTTGGCGTAACAGGACAAGTCTACCTCCCAGGACTTGGATCTCTACACGACGGTACCTTTGCCAGGGTCGAGTACCCATTTGTCTCATCGGAACTAGAGCGGCGAATTGCGTTGGACACACCAGTTCTCGTCTGATCACTGAAGTTAAGCAGAGCAACCCCAACTAGTACTGACATGGGTGGCCGCTTGGGAAAACTGGGTACTGCTAGGACCCAAAAATCATCGCATTAGTGTAGTGTCTGTGCAGTCTCTGCATAACAACGATGCTGTGGACGGGGCTCTAATGACCTTTGTAGTTGAAGGGCCCTAAAACACCAACAAACAACAACAACGGATTTAGATATCCTAGGCTATTTCAGTTTTGAGGCCCATTCTTAAGTTTTGAAGCCCACTAAATGTTGAGACCCCAGGCTTCAGCCTACTTAGCCAAGTGGTAAATCCGGCAATGGTCTGTTCATTCTCTGCATTAGAACTACGCAGTGTACAGGGCCTCAATGATCCTTGTAGTTGAAGGGCCCTAAAACACCAAAAAGTAACTCCTAACCCATTTCCCGCCTATGGCAAGGTCGGCAACCCATCTTGTCCCTCTGAATGGACACAGGGCGATATATTGGACATAGTTTTTTTTCTGCAGCCGGTTGCCGGCCAAAGCTGCACCCCTAAGCTTATTTATCGTCGGTCTAGTGTTCGTTGGGAATGCTACCGACGCCGGGGGCGAGCTCCTACACCTGGAAATTTTGCCTCATCTACCCATTCCGTAGTAGAGAGGGTTCTTTTACGTGCAAGTGCCATCGTACACCCACACGGGACCTCGGTTTTACTTCTCATCCGAAAGAAGGCACACTCGAGGCCTCTCTCTCTCTCTCGCCCGAAAGAAGCCGACCCACCTCGGTCCAGTATCGAACCTAGAACTATTGACGCAGTTGCCGAGCGTGCTAACCCATACGCCACCGCAGCGGGTTAAGGCCCTAAAACACCAACGAAACAAAAAAAATCCAGGTTCCAATACTGGGTTAAGGTGGATTGGCTTCTTTGGAGCGAGAGATCCTGAGTGTGCCTTCCGTCAGATGGAAAGCACAGTCGGTGTCCTAAAACATCAACAAAACAAACACAAATTCGGATGTCTTTTATGAACCTGCCCTCGGTTGGTATCGACTAAAGCAGCTACAGCCACCACCACCACCACCACCACTACTACGACTGCAGAAATGAAGGAAACGAGTGAAAAGAGAGCGACACAGAGACGGAGACAGAAAATTCCCGAAATGGTATCACAGATAACTATAATCGTAATGACGGCCTATAATTACACGACATTCAATCTACGGCAGAGAGAAAAAAGCTATCGAAAAAGAATTACTAGAAACCTACTTATTTCCCTTGTCAAGGCAGAAAATATATATATTAGATAGAGGGAAAGGGTGGTTGATTTTCTACGAAGAAGGGAAGAAGAAAAAATAACTTCAATACCTAGTTTCCAAGGGAAGAAAATCAGGGAGGGGAGAAAAAAAAAATAACAAGGGGCAGAAGCACAGACGATGGAGAAATTCTGCCACATCCTTTCCACAAGCATCTCATCTTTGCATCTTATTCGTGTGTGTGTGTATTTTTTTTTTTTTTAAATAACAACTCTTCTCTCAAACTGACACTGTTTACGACTGGGAAATTTCAAACAGAGTCGGTCGCCCGTGAATTCATGCGTCTTTTCACGAGATTATATTTCTATAGTAAACAAGAATCCGAAAATTATAACCCAGGTTGAAGCAGAGACTGGAAGAGAGAGAGAGAGAGACTTCTCCACTTGTGCAGCTTCTTCTTCTTCTCCTCGCATCTCTCTGCCCTATCTCTCGAGATAACATTATTATAATGACATATAATAATATTAGTATTAATAATAATAATATCATTTGCTTTGGGATCTATTTTCTATTCTACTGTTGACAAATTTGAGTTATTTTTGTACAAACTTATTTTTTTCCTGCTGACGTACGAGAGCAGGACGAGGATGAGGAGGAGTTGAATAGAGGACGAGTAGCAAACAAAGACGACTGACAGAAAAAAAAAATTAGAGGAATTCATTCGGCATCAGCCTGACGTACAGAAAGACCGAGTTCAATTCCTACCTGAGGTGAAGAAGCCTGGCTGCCTGGCACCTCTCTGTCGTCATCTGTTCTTCCTCACTAAAACTTCCTACTTACTTTAAATATTCAACGTTTCCTACTTCCCTTGTCAAATGTCCTACCGGGTATCTCAACAGGTTGCATGCTCAACCGTGAGATCATATCAGAGGTTCAATCCCGGCCGCCAATTTAGAAGGCGATTTTCGGGGTGAGAGGCAATTTGTTGTTGTTTGTTGGTGTTTTAGAGTCCATCAACTACAAGGTCAATAGAGACCCATCCACTGTATAGTTCTTATGCAGAGACTGCACAGACACTACAATAAAGCGACGATTTTTGGGTATTATCAGTACCCAGTTTTCCCAAGCAGCCACCCATGTCAGTACTAGCTGGGGTTGCGTTGCTTAACTTCAGTGATCAGACGAGAACTGGTGTGTCCAACGCAATTCGCCGTTCCCGCTGAGAGGCAAGGGGAAGTCGAAAAGAGACAGAAACCTGGTGGATTAATTTGTTCGTGAATGTAGGTTAGGGCGAGAGAAGGGCACCCCAATGACCTTCCGTCGAAAGGGAAGTAAAGCCGTGGTTGCGTGTGGGGATGTGTACAATGTCGCTGCAGAACGGAAAAGACCTTTTAGAACAGGGGGCGATTTTTTTTCGTTGGTGTTTTAGGGCCCTTCAACTACAAGGTCATTAGAGCCCCGTCCACTGCGTAGTTCTAATGCAGGGACTGCACAGACACTACACTAATGCGACGATTTTTGGGTATTAGCAGTACCCAAGTTTCCCAAGCAGCCACCCATGTCAGTACTAGCTGGGGTTGTGTTGCTTAACTTTAGTGATCAGACGAGAACTGCTGTGTCCAACGCTATAAGCCGCTCAACAGAGGGTGAAATATGCGTGTAAATCGGTAACAATTTCCAGGCGTTGGAGCTCATTCACCTGTGTGTTCACGGGCACCAAAGGTACTAATGGATACCAGACCTTGCCTCAAGCGGGTTTGTTTGTTTGTTGGAGTTTAAGGTCCCGTCAACTACAAGGTCATTAGAGACCCGTCCACTGTATAGTTCTAATGCATATCCTGCACAGACACTACACTACTGCGACGATTATTGGGTATTAGCAGTACCCAGCTTTCCCGAGCGACCACCCATGTCAGTACTAACTGGGCTTGCGTTGCGTAACTTCAGTGATCAGACGAGAACTGGTGTGTCCAACGCAATTCGCCGCTCCCCGCCTCAAGCGGGAAATGGGTTGCTGTTTGTTGGTGTTTTAGGGCCCTTCAACTACGAAGGTCATTAGAGCCCCGCCCACACCATAGTTCTGATGCAAGGACTGCACAGACACTACAGTAATGCGACGATTTTTGGGTATTAGCGGTACCCAAGTTTCCCAAGCGGCCACGCATGTCAGTACTAGCTGGGGTTGCGCTGCTTAACACTTCAGTGATCAGACGAGAACTGGTGTGTCCAACGCAATTCGCCGCTCCCCGTGAAATGGGCAGCAAGCAGCAACAGCCACGGTGATATAACAGAGCAGCATCCTATCCAATTCATTCACGTCGCCTGCCCAAACATAAAGAGTCGATTATTGTTATTATTAATAATCTAGAAATAGAGGTGGAGTAACAGTATCGACCAAACACTAATAATGTCAGCAATTCATCATTCCAAAGACTAATATTGGGAAACAGTCTCATCACCGGTTCTCTCTTGTTGGCAGTTGGTGCTGTACCAGGCACTCACAGAAGGACAGAGAGAAAGAGAGAGCGACAGAGGACTTCACGTACGCATTGACCTGGACACACCAATATCTGAAGACAAGTCCGCGGTTTTCATTAATCACCGTCCAGTCTACACATAAAACGCCATCGACGATTCTTTTTGAAAAGAAAATCATCACCACTGACTTCTTACAACAACAACAGGGCGATCCAAATCCAGACAGAGACTTCCTGACTGCGCGTGACACTAGTTACTAGAGAATGTCAAATTGGAGATTGTTTCGTGAGGTGACACAACTTGACACTGCCGAGGATAGAAGGGGAAGAGGAAGAAATGACCCTAAGACCATAAGGATACGGCACAAAAGTCTTGTCAACCGTGAACACGACGAATTATTCGACGTCCGTGCCTGATTGAACGCTTAGGGTAGAAGAGTTCAGTTAAAGTGACCAGATTTTCCAGAGGGCAAAGCGGGACGGGGGCTTTTGGTGAGTGCCCCCCCCCCAAGTAGGGGTAGAGAGAGGGACGCCCGGGACAAGAGAGGGACGGCGGGACATGGTCTCAAATCGGGACGTCTGGTCACCTTAGTTAAGTAGATACCAGCCTGGTTATTTACCTGTACCGAGAAGCCTACTAATTTTGCTGGTCTAAACCTACGCTCCTCTCCGAGTGACGGGGGGGGGGGAGCGGCGAATTGCGTTAGGACACATCAGTTCTCGTCTAATCACTGAAGTCAAGCAGTGCAACCCCAGCTAGTACTGACAGGGGTGGCCGCTTGGGAAAATTGGGTACCGCTTATACCCAAAAATCGTCGCATTAGTGTAGTGTCTGTGCAGTCTCTGCATAAGAACTATGCTGTGGAAGGGGCTCTAATGACCTTGTAGTTGACGGGCCGTAAAACACCAACAAACAACACAATCCGAGTGACGCGCAGTGGTGATATCGTAACCACTCCACCCCCGAAAATGGTACTATGGATTTACTTTATTCCCATAGTTTTCCCTTAATTCCTTTAAAACTGTTGGCATCTTCAGCCTTAAAAGTAATAACAAGCCCGACATTAAACTGCAATATAATTCCACACCAACAACTAAACAATTTTAAGAAATTAATTCCCAAGAGAGGCATTGAGGTGGCCCAGCTGCTCAAATCATAATTAGCCAGGCCAAGACGAGAAAATATGATGCTGCATTGCTAATTAACGGTAAGGGAGAATGGATTTTCAAAACGCTGCAAAAGATGCCTTTAGGAAACAAAAGAAGTGATAAGACAGACAGATGAAGATGGGCAGCATCACCATACAATTAAAGCCTGTATTTGGTCAAGGTCCCCCTCTTCTGACAACTTTTTTACAGAAAATTTCAAGAGCTTACCATAGAGGGTATTCTTACTGTCGAAAAATTCTCCACATATCATCATCATCATACCCTTATCCCCTTGTGGCAGGGTCCCGTCTACGGAATCTAGCTCTCCACTCGAGTCCGCCTATCTCCCAGCAGGTCCCCGTCCACCCAAACACTACCATATTCTTACAGACAACCTGCTCTCACGTTGGACCCTAATGACCATTGTTGTTGAGGGGCCTTAAAACGCCAACAAACAACAACAAACTGCTCTCACGTCTGCTTCGGCGTCCCCCTGCCCTGGGTGCATCCAACCATCTGCATTCCTGAAATGGATCTAACGAGCTCCTCCTCCCCTCTTCTCATTACATGTTCATACCATCTCAACCTACTCTCCCTTATATTTTCAGCAATGTCCTCCACCCCCAGGCTACCTCTAATATACTCTTTCCTAATTCTATCAGCTCTCGACACCCCACTCATGTAACGCAGCATTTGCATCTCGGCTACTTGCATTCTATTGACGGGGCTCTTCCTCATTGCCCAACACTTTGATTCATATAGGACAGCGGTCTTCAAACTTTGTCGACTCACGGAACCCTTAGAACTATAAGATGTTTTAGAGGAACCCCATCCCAACTTTAGAAAAGTATATCTTGCCGCTGCTAACGAATTTTCATTTTGACTCGCGGAACCCCCAGAAATGTATTGCGGAACCCTGGGGTTCCGCGGAACACAGTTTGAAGACCGCTGATATAGAGCATAGCTTGCCTAACCACTGCCCTGTAAAAATTCCCTTTCAACTTGATTGGGATCCTCTTATCACACAGGACACGGCTTGCCTGTCTGCACTTCAATCATCCCCATTGATTCTAAGGGCCACATCGGAGTCTACCTCCTCATTGATTTGGAACGTTAAACCTAAAACTTTACCTCTTGCACCTTCTTCACCAGTTCTAATTCTAATTCACTGCAAGCAGCCTCAATGGCCAATTTGGCAGTGGAGAGACTAACTCTCATTGCTACATAAGAAACAGGAAAACTTCTAAACCCCTAAGCTATAGTTGTTGTGCCTCCTACAATACTTGCAAAGGTGGCCTTCCCTTTCAGCAAGCCCTCCAATCTATTTTCCCCAAGGGTATTCGATTGTCGAATGGTCCTTGGCAAAAAAAGACCAGTAGTATGGGTCTGTCTGTGCCCTTAGTTCCTTCAATTTATATGAATGATCCTTTCTCTCCTTATACCCAGCCAGGGACACACTTCCAGCCAGAGGTCCCATTGCACCCCATCAGCAACAGTCTCATGAAAAGACCAATGCTGCGAGATACACGCCACCGGCTTAGTTTTTCCCGCCCCAAATCTCTAATCATGTCAGACACACTTTCCCTGAATGAAAACCTGTGGAGTACAATTCTTGCTGCCCTCCTTTGGATTCTTTCAATTTCCTATGATACGTCCTGCCTAAAGGGACATCAAATTGGGCTACAATACTCTAAAATTGGTCGCACCATGCCTCACCACTTGAGACAGAACGTTACCATTATTTTCCCGTGTCCTTCCGAATTAAAAGCTAAATACCCTGTCTTCTTCATGTTTATCTTTAACCCTCCCTTTTCTATTACCCTTCTAATATCGTTTAGGTCCTTCTCTACTTGTTCTCTGGAGTCACTAAGTTTTCCAATTTGTTGTTGTTTGTTGGAGTTTAAGGTCCCGTCAACTACAAGGTCATTAGAGACCCGTCCACTGTATAGTTCTAATGCATACACTGCACAGACACCACACCAATGCGACGATTATTGGGTATTAGCAGTACCCAGCTTTCCCAAGCGACCATCCATGTCAGTACTAAATGGGCCTGCGTTGCTTAACTTCAGTGATCAGACGAGAACTGGTGTGTCCAACGCAACTCGCCGCTCTGTAAGTACTAGCTGGGGTTGCGCTGCTTAACTTCAGTGATCAGACGAGAACTGGTGTGTCCAACGCAACTCGCCGGTAAGTTTTCCAATAGAAATAATGAAAGAAAAAAAAACTACCACTGCTTTAACATTAATTCTGCTCTTTGCAATATTACTCGATATCCGATTAGCAAACAAAGTTGTTTCTTACGTATTTCCTACAAAAAAAAGACGAGAGATAAAATGATGCTGAATAAATAAAGCATCCGCTATTTTACATGGGCCGCTCTGCATCAGTGGTGGATGCAATAGTCTCCTCTTTAGATACAAAGCTTTCTTCGCATTGTCAAACCTGTATTTACTTTACCAGATGCGATCTTCAAACGGAATTCAAACATATACAGGAGAAGGCTCAAAAATACCTCAAAGTCATCTGCAGTACACCGCCAAACCGGCCCTGTGCAGAACCAAGTAAGTATTTAACTTTTCCTGCACTTCTCTCTGCCGCCTTTAAAGCATCATCTTTTTTATAGCTCTGAGGATGAAAAAAAATGGTAACGGGCAGACCGTTGTTAACTGGACGATGTATTTCTTGTTGTTTGTTGATGTTTTAGTGCCCTTCAACTACAAGGTCATTAGAGCCCCGTCCACAGCATAGTTCTTATGCAGAGACTGCACAGACACTACACTAATGTGATGATTTTTGGGTATTAGCAGTACCCAGCTTTCCCATGCGGCCACCCATGTCAGTACTAGCTGGGGTTGCGTTTCTTAACTTCAGTGATCAGACGAGAACTGGTGTGTCCAACGCAATTCGCCGCTCCCAACTTCAGATGTATGGTTAATATCTTTAAAGTAGGTTGCCACAGGACGCCGAACTGTATGTCGACACCATTACTATGGCTATTTCTACAAAAGTAACCTATCTGCATTGCCGAAAGAATTAAGTCAAAACTAGTAACGCTGAACGGGATCCGGAACATTCGCCCTCAACGTCTCGCCCCGACATTTCGCCCCTGAGTACTTTTCGCCCCTGGAGCTTTCGTCTCCACACATTTCGCCCCTGGGAGAGTAATGGAATTTTAGTTTATGTTTCTGTAAAAGAAATATGCGGCAATTTCGGCAAGAATTCTACATATTGTGGAGGACATCAACAATAGAAATTTAATGGACTTCCTGAAAGGCATAGCACACAATTTTGAATTTTAGTATGAGGGAGAATAGGCTGAGGCGCTATGGACACATCATGAGAAGAGGGGAAGAGGAGCTCGTTAGGTCAATTCCAGGAATGCAGATGGCCAGAAGCACCCGGGGCAGGGGAGGGAGCGAGCGGATGTTGGAGCAGGTTGTACGTAAGGTTATGGTAGTGTGTGGGATGGACTGGGACCTTGTGAGAGATAAGCGGGAATGGAGGGCTAGAACCCGCAGACCCCACACCCTGCCACAGGGGGTTGTTGTTGTTTGTTGGTGTTTAAGGTCCCATAACTACAAGGTCATTAGAGACCCGTCCACTGTATAGTTCTAATGCATATGCTGCACAGACACTACACCAATGCGACGATTATTGGGTATTAGCAGTACCCAGCTTTCCCAAGCAACCACCCATGTCAGTACTAACTGGGCTTGCGTTGCTTAACTTCAGTGATCAGACGAGAACTGGTGTGTCCAACGCAACTCGCCGCTCCCGCCACAGGGGGATAAGGGTGTGATGATAATGATGACTCAGAAAAAGGTCCGAATGATTAATGCTGTTTTTTCTAAATAAAAACAGAATAACAAAAGAAACCGCCATTTGCAGTCCCAGGGGCGAAAGGTTGGGGGAGAAACTTCCGTAAACCACACTGAACTACTGTACTTACATTAGTGTTGACTTCTTTGTAGCGAGCCTTTCGTTTTCACTTCACTTCCTTTGACCTCCTCTTCCTCTTCAGAAAGATCTCTTCTCTTCCAGAATTAAAATTCGTAGTGGAAATCAGTGATTAGATCAAAAGGCTATTTCTGACCAGCTTCTCTTTCTTCTCTCCCCCACTGTAATTTAATGAACAGAAAATTCAGTCATTCAATTAAGTTTAGAGATTTGTTGGCTAAAGAAGAGATTATGTACTCATAGTCTGATTTCAACATCGGACACGTATCAAAAATCAACAGGTGGTTTTTAGAAGAGGGGAAGGGCATTTTTAAAAGCCATCATTTTAATACGTCGTCGTCAATTACCGTGCGATACCAAACTACACTTTGCACCTTCAAGAGGTTATCCAAGCCAAAATTTGAAACGTGACATGGGTCGGTAAATAAGAATCATTTCCGAAAGAGAAAACACACTCAATTACTCAAATCAGTGAATGAAAAAAGTTCCTCCTGAGCTTAATAACAAAGGGGGTTTTGCATTCTTTCGATACAAGCACATACACACACATGCTTTCATCATCATCATCCTCTTATCCCGCCTATGGTAGAGTCCGGTCTGCGAGTTCTAATCCTCAACTTCCACCTATCATCCGCCAGGCTCCCATCCACACCGCACACAACCATGTCTCTCTCAACAACCTGCTCCCACGTCCGCTTTGGTATCCCCCTATTCCTGATGCCACTCACCACCTGCGGGAGCGGCGAGTTGCGTTGGACACACCAGTTCTCGCCTGATCACTGAAGTTAAGCAGCGCAACCCCAGCTAGTACTGACATGGGTGGCCGCTTGGGAAAACTGGGTACCACTAATACCCAAAAATCGTCGCATTAGTGTAGGGTCTGTGCAGTCACTGCATAAGATCTACGCTGTGGACTGGGCTCTAATGACCTTGTAGTTGAAGGCCCAACAAACAACAACAACCTACTCCCGGAAGCAGGTCATCCATTACCAGAGTGAATAGTTAAGGGCTGAGAACTGATCCTTGATGCAGACCCACCTTCACCTGGAAGCCACCAGTGTTCCCCCATGCCGTCCTCACCCTAGAGGTGGAACTGTCGTACATTTCCTGTACTACTCTAATATGTCCTTCACCTACCCCATTCTTTCTGAAAACTACCCTATTTAGGGTCTCCACCCGCAGTATACACATGCTGTATAAAGTGGGAGCGGCGAATTGCGTTGGACACACCAGTTCTCGTCTGATCACTGCAATTAAGCAGCGCAACCCCAGCTAGTACTGACACGGGTGGCTGCTTGGGAAAACTGGGTACTACTAATACCCAAAAATCGGCGCATTAGTGTAGTGTCTGTGCAGTCTCTGCATAATGCCTGGTTCCGTATACCCACGCGCTAACGCTATTACCGTTGTAACAGACGACACAGCACACAAAATGGTGACGTCACACTGCTACTTGGGGTGCCGCAGAGCAGCTATGCGTGACGGTAGTTGAGTTGACCAGTGGTCAACTTACAATAGCGTCCCGCACGTCACGCTGCGTTCTGATTGGCTGGCGGTTGAGCTGTCTGCTTGAAAAATGGCGGAGGATAATGTAAGACATGACGGCGGCGTGCGGTGACTCCAAATAAAGCGCTGCACTTAAGGAATTGCGCTGGCGGTCCTTCATAACGCACTAGCACAAAACGTCATCAAGATGTCATCAGTGGCAACGTGATTAGCGTTGAAGCGTGGTGATACGGAACTAGGCATAAGAGCTACGCTGTAGACGGGGCTCTAATGACCTTTGAAGTTGAAGGGCCCTAAAACACCAACAACAGCTGTATGAACTGTTTATTAAGAGACCCTAAATAGCATGGGGCATCTAAGCCATTAACGAGGAAGAATAGTGATCATTATCGAAATATATATACAGTATAAGGAGACTTAAATGAAACCTTTCCAATGCTGTTGTTTTCAGTTAGGAACCACTTTGAAAATCATCAGTAGCACAAGTCATCACGAATGGCTTGCGCGCCTACAGTAGCTAGTTTAGATAATGTCATTATTTCTCTTTTAAGGAAAAAAAAAGATAATAAATTCATTTCTGCTCTTATTCATTACCGTAATCTTCATTCAGCTGTTCGTTAACTCTTTTTAAAATCTTCCATTTATTGCACTATATTCAAACTGAATAAGTGTACAATTGTTTGAAACAATAAAGGGCAACCACAAAGCATTTGAGTAGCGGTCGAAGAAAATGGCGCTGAGAAAAGAACATTCGAACAAAAGAAAAGAACTTTTCAAATTAGTGCACGCCATTAGAACGCACCAGCAACTTGTTGCCGTGGCAACGCGCCACCACGCCAACGTGCCACTAGGTAACACGACACCACAGATACCCGACTCCGAATCCATGTGTATAGATTAACTCCCTCTTAAAACTTATAAAAACGAAAACAATGAGAGGAATTTCGGCAAAGATACTTGAAAAATGGACATGAATATGAATATGTAATCCTTTGTGACGGATACCTTGCTGGCGAGATCTTTTCATGCTGGACCCATATGCCCAGATCTCCACCAGCACCCCAGCAACACCTTTGCCTTTCGCACCCATTCCAGCCGCTCCACCACAGAACCGCCTCCAATGTAGGGGTTCCCCAACCCCTTCTGCAGTGATCCAGTGCTGGGCAGACCAGTATCACATGCCTGACGTCCTCCACCTGATCCCTGCACAATCCACAGCCCTCCTCTCCACCTGTGATCTTTGCCATCCTCTGTTTCGTCTCCAGTGACCCAGCTCTTGCCCGAAACAGAAGTGAGCTCTCCCACGTATTGTCATAGATTACCTCCCTCTCTATGTTAAGCTTGTTCCCATACACCCTCAGCGTTTTCTTTGCAGCCCTTCCCTCCATACTCTGTCGCCACTGCCCTAACCCCCATTCCTTCACTTTGTCCTGTACGAGTCTTTTACATTCGTACCAAATACTACTATATATGTAAACTCTACCGCATAATTGGTTAAAGAAGAACAACTCCAGAGCAATGGGGGGATTCCTCTGACGTGACCCATACAGGGCCGGCCTTCTCTATAAAGGGGGCCCAGGTGCAAAAATCCTTTTGGGGGCCCCAAAATATTTTTCCAAAAGCAAAACTAAAAGAATTCAGTGTAAATGGACTCCTCTTAGATGCCCTCCTATCCCATTCTGAGATCCTTCCTAATTTTGGAAGGTATTACATTTTTGGATGATGCCACGTGTCCTAATATGTCGCCATTGCATTTATGAGTTGGTCTGAAAGCTTAAGTGGACATCCACACCTTGGAACATTTTCAGGTGGACCTGGGTCATTATATATTTTTTTTACCCTTCTGATTATTAAAGGTATTTTGGCTTTAACAATCCCCAAAATAACATCATTATTAAATTATTGACTCTTAACCTCTAATTCTGGGTTGTCCAACCTGTGGTCCACTGAGGCTTGTAATGTGGCCCACGGTGCATCATTTCTAATTATGCATTATAGCCTACCTGCTATGTAACACCTAACGTTATCTTCACCCGTTTTGGATTCGACAGCCTGTGGCTGCCAATCACTTCATGGATCAGCCGAGTGACCCACAACACCAGAAAGGTTGTACAACCCTGGTGTAGTTCAATGGTAGGGTTGTTAGGTTATGTTGCATTGGCAGGGTCGAATGAGAGACGTTGCCCATACAATGACGTATTAAACTTTTAATGTTGGCAATGATCTGATCCCTGATGGGTACTGATGATGGCCCCCCTCAATCGTGGAGTCCGGGTGCAATGCACCCTCCGGATGGCCGGCCCTGGACCCATAGGATTTGAGCGGCAGATTGCGTTGGACACACCAGTTCTCGTCTGATCACTGAAGTTAAGCAATGCAACCCCAGCTAGTACTGACATGGGCGGCCGCTTGGGAAAACTGCGTACCGCTAATAAACCAAACATCGTCTTAGTCAAGGCGCAAAATGAGGCCGCAGGGTGACGCAGAGTGACGCAGGTGACGAAGGTGTAGCAGCCCTGCGAAATTCTGATAGCAGCCAGTCACCGCACATTGAATCGCAGTTTTTCACCATACGTGCATCAAATAACAAGGGAACTTCTCTGCTTCGCACCGCTTTTTGTTATTTTCACGCCAAATTCACGCAGGAAACTGCGGCATTGGCACTGCGCTCCGCAGGGTCACGTGGTGCAGGCACTGAGTCACGTCACCCTGCTACTTAAGATGCGCAACTACATACTATCATGTGAGCCACAGAAATGTATAGTGAGTCACCCCGCGTCACCTGCGGAGGTTGCGTCTCATTTTGCACTGGGCCTTACTAGTGTAGTGTGTGTGCAGTTTCCCCATTAGAACTACGCAGTGGACGGGGCTCTAATGACCTTTGAAGTTGACGGGCCCTAAAATACCAACGAACAACAAAACAACCTATAGCATTAATGCAGGATGGCTGAAGCGCAGGCAGGCAAATTGGAGGGAGTCCTGTGCGACCGCCGGGTCCCACTAAAGTTGGAAGGCAAAGTTTGTGCGGCTCCGAGTTACGTTGGACACACCAGTTCTCGTCAGATCCCTAAAGTTAAGCACCGTAAACCCACATTTGTACCAACATGGGTGGTTGGTAGGGAGCGTTAGATGCTGCAAATGTCTTCTTTCCTACATCCCCTCCCTACACCTACCTCCTCCTAACCCGCAAGCAACCTCTTTAGGGTTCGGCCTGTTACAGCTGCCTGGTTTTCTCCCCAACCCATTAGCATCACATATAACATACTAACATCACAGAACGGTCGTTAGGCCCGCTATGTTGTATGGCTCAGAGTATTGGGCCGCTAGGAAGAACCATGAAACGAGAATGCAAGTGGCTGAGATGCGAATGCTGCCCTACAGGAGTGGCGTGGGGTGTAGCGAGCCGACAGAATCCGAAACGATTACATTAGGGAGTGGGAGAGGAAGCGACGACTTGCGTTGGACACACCAGTTCTCGTCTGATTACTCAAGTTAAGCAATGCAATCCCAGCTAGTACAGACATGGGTGGCCGCTTGGGAAAACTGGGTACTGCTAATACCCAAAAATCGTCGCATTAGTGTAGTGTCTGTGCCGTCTCTACATCAGAACTACACTGTGGACGAGGCTCTAATGACCTTGTAGTTGAAGGGCCCTAAAACATCAACAAACAACAAGGGAGGGGGAGACATCACAGAAAAGATGTCAGAGAATCGGCTGAGGTGGTATGGGCATGTGATGAGAAGGGGGAAGGAGGAACTTATTAGGCCCATCAAGCGACTGCAGGTGATTGGAGGCACCAGGAGTAGAGGAAGACCAAAGCGGTTTGTTGGTGTTTAAGGTCCCGTCAACTACAAGGTCATTAGAGACCCGTCCACTGCGCAGTTCTAATGCATATGCTGCACAGACACTACACCAATGCGACGATTATTGGGTATTAGCAGTACCCAGCTTTCCCGAGCGACCACCCATGTCAGTACTAACTGGGCTTGCGTTGCTTAACTTCAGTGATCAGACGAGAACTGGTGTGTCCAACTCAACTCGCCGCTCCCAAGACCAAAGCGGACGTGGGAGCAAGTGGTGCAAAGTGACATGGAGGCGTGCGGGGTGGAGGGGGACCTGGAAGGGGCTAGGTGGGAGTGGAGGATAAGAACTCGCAGACCAGACCCTGCCGCAGGCAGAATAAGGGTGTAATGATGATGATGAATTTCTGTTGAAAATAAGAGTGTGTAGCTACAGTAAGTAGGTCGCTGCCTGCTATCAGGAAACGTGATTTTTCTAACCAAACACCGAAAACACAACAACAACAATCGACTACTGAAGATTCAAAACTAATTAATACAGCTGAATAGCGCGCTTAAGTCGTCAAAATTAACAATTTAAATCACGACTATTTCGGTAACAATATTCAAATTGGGTCCACTCATCCAGAAACTTCGTAAATCAACGTCAATCTCGTTATCAGTCAGCTAGAAAATGTTCGGCCAAACACCCATCAAACATTTTTCTTTCAAACATCATCATCCTCATCGTACCCTTATCCCGCCTGTGGTAGGGTCGGGCCTGAGCGCTCTAGCCCTCCACTCCCGTTTATCTCCCACTAGGTCCCCGTCCATCCCACACACTACGATATCCCTACGGGCAATCTGCTCCCACGTCTGCTTCTGTCTCCCCCACCTCCATTCCTGAAAAGGACCTAATGAGCTCCTCCTCTCTTCTCATTACGTGTCCACACAGTACCGGTTCTAGCATACGCGAGGCCCTGTGCAAACCTGTGCAAATTGAAAGTGCGAGGCCCTTTCAACTTGCAAAAGCGAGGCCCCGTGCATTTGCACAGTTTGCACGTGCCTAAAACCGCCACTGTGTCCATACCACCTCAACCTGTCCACCACCTCCAGGCTACCTCTACTCGTCCCTAATTCTATCAGCTCTCGACACCCCACACATGTGACGCAGCATTCGGCTTCTTGCATTTTTCTCTAAAACAACAACAACAACGCAACTCCAAACCCTTTTCCCGCCTATGGCAGGGTCGTGTACCCATTGGGCGGTGTTTTTCCACTGCCCGTTGTCGACCAAAGGTGCAACTCCTATGCTTATTTATCGTCGGTCTACTGCCGGTTGGGGCATTCCACCGACGCCAGGGGGCGAGCTCGCACACCACACGGGATCTCGGTTTTACTTCTCATCCGAAATAAGGTGCACTCGGGGCCTCTCTTCCGCCCGATAGAAGTCAACCAACCTCGATCCAGTATCGAACCTCGAACTAATGACGCAGTTACGGAGCGAACATCCCCACTGCGCCACCGAGGTGGGCTCTCTAAAACAACAATCAGTAAAAAACAAAAAAAAAAGGAAACCTTTGTATTTCCGGTTGTGGAATCGAGCTGTAGAGTAAGTTAAGGCGGATTGGTCCGTTCGTTGGTGTTTTAGGGCCCTTCAACTACAAGGTCATTAGAGGCCCGTCCACCGCATCAGAACTACACAGTGGACGGGGCTCTAATGATGCAGAAACTGCACAGACACTACACTAATGCGACGATTTTTGGATACTAGCGGTACTCAGTTTTCCCAAGCGGCCACCCATGTCAGTACTAACTGGTGTTGCGTTGCTTAATTTCAGTGATCAGACGAGGACTAGTGTGTCCAACCCATTAAGCTGCTCCCAGTGAAGGCGGAAGTTAATCAGTTTACCTTGTTTAACGGGACCTCGTTGAAATACCTAGGATGGCGATGTAAAGACCACCAGAGGGGAAAACTCCTGTTATTCAGTGTAGAAAGGGGAAACAGCTAGGGTAAGGTATTGTGTCCCTCTCCCTCCGTGTCATACCACTAACACCAACAGATAGGACAAACTCAAGTTAATATTTACAAGAAATTTGAAACAATGAAGTTATGAAAAACCAAACAAACCGATAAAACCAATTAGGTAATTTCAGTCAGCCATTTTGTGACAAAAGCGCTCTAGTCAATGACCGTCGGGCACCATTTCACACATCGTTTATTAGTAATGGATCATTTCAACAGCTTAGTACTTTGTAAAATAAACATACTTTTGCCCCCTTTTCTGCTATTTTCCTCACCGCATATCCTATTAAAATCGAGATAATTTTTTTTTACTGAAATCGAGAGGCGGGAAAGGGTCCTAACACCGATTCCTGGATCCACGCCCAAAATTTGGGTCTATTTTCGTCCTAAACCTAATATTTATTTCTAATAAACATTTTCAGCACACGGTACTAATTGAATAAATATTTTACCAAACTTAACAAGCAGGTCTAATTGAAATGGCGCTAATGCAAACAGCAGTATCACCGAAAAAAAAGTATCCCAGTTATCCTTATTTGAGCCCTGAAAATAGCCCAATTTCAGAAATCAACACCGTCATAAAAACTGGCATTTTGTTGGCTGTCCACAGCCTGCCAATTGATGACACTTTCCCCCTTCCGCCCAAGCCACGCTCCTATATAAAAAAAAACTATTAACCCTTTTCCCGCGTGTGTCCCTCTAAATGGACACATGGGCGATCTATTGGGCGGTAGTTTTAAGCAGCCGGCTGCCGGCCAAAGGAACAAACCCCTCTGCTTATTTACCGTCGGTGTACTGCTTGTTGGGTCGTTGTTCTTTGTTGGTGTTTTAGAGCCCTTCAACTACAAGGTCATTAGAGCCCCGTCCACAGAGTAGTTCTGATGCAGGGACTGCACAGACACTACACCAATGCGACGATTTTTGGATACTAGCAGTGCCCAGTTTTCCCAAGGCACCACCCATGTCGGTACTAACTGGGGTTGCGTTGCCTAACTTCAGTGATCAGACGAGAACTGGTGTGTCAAACGCAATAAGCCGCTCCTTGCAATCCTGGAGAGCGCATCAGAGTCCTTCAGGCACATAGGGCCGTTGTTTTGGTTTGTTGGTGTTTTAGGGCCCTTCAACGACAAGGTCATTAGACCCCCGTCCACAAGATAGTTCTTATGCAGGGACTGCACAGACACTACACACTAATGCGACGAGTTTTGGGTATTAGCAGTTCCCCGTTTTCCCAAGCGGCCACCCATGTCAGTACTAGCTGGGGTTGCGCTGCTTAACTTCAGTGATCAGACGAGAACTGGTGTGTCCAACGCAATTCGCAGCTCCCCTGCTTGTTGAGGCACTATCAACGCCAGAGGGGGGCGAGCTCTACACCTGGGAATTTTGCCTCATCTATATACACATTGGATGAGACGCGCCTTGGTGACGCAGTGGGTAGCGTGCTAGGTAACAGCGTCAGTGGTTCTAGGTTCCTTACTGGACCGAGGTGGGTTGACTTCTTTCGGGCAAAAGAGCTGCCCCGAGTGCGCCTTCCTTCAGATGAAAAGTATCTTTGAACCCTGAAAAAAACCCCAATTCAGAAACCAACACTGACATTTTGGAGCCCGTCCCCCGCTTGTCAATTGAGGCCACCCTCCCCTTCCCCCAAAACACACTCCTAAGATTTCAAATAACCAGGTGGCTCTCACAAATCAACTAGCCCGTGAAATATTAGATTCCAGGATAAAACAAAATTAGCAGTGTTACCAAATACAAATCTCAAGAGACCTGTCAAATCCTGACAGTATTTATTTAACGTTGGCCTATTTTTGCGTCTGAGGGCGACCATAAACCACTGAACGTTGACAATTCGGGTACAGAATTCCTATTAAAATGCAAAACGACCATATTGCACATGACTTCCGGTTGTGAAAAGGCGGTCGTAAGAATCGATCTTGCGCCGTTGCCCTTTCAAAAAATTGACATTATAATCGCTGGACATCATCGAAAAACAAGAGCATAGTAGATAAGTAGGACCGGAAGTGAGTCTGACGCCAGTCGGTCGATGTTTACCGATGTCAATTGGGGTAGGGTCCAGCGCGTTTCAGGAGAGAGAGGGGGGAGTAAGCCCTAAATGCGCAGTCTTCCGTCCCAACTGAGAAATAAAGCCCAGGTCCCAAGTAACCACTGCTCGAAATGTTACCCAGGGATAGGAGCTCCCTGCCCTACCAATGATGTCGGTAAAATATTTCTAGCAGTATAACCAGACGTTAAATAACGATATAAACCAGAATATATTTTCAATTCGGTTTTGGGAATCAGGCCCATTTTGACCCACTTTGGTAGCGCAGAGATAGTAGGGCTGGACAACTGAGCCAGGGGTTTCAGATTCGATCCTGGATTTATGCAGTTGGTTACTTCTTGGTAAGCGGGATCCTCTAGAGCGGTTTTCATTGGATGGGAAATAAAGCCGGTGCCCTACTGCCCTACCGTCAGCACTGCGCAGAAAAGAGCCCTTGTTACAAAAAGCAACTCCTAACCGTTTTTCCGACTGAGGCAGGGTCGGGTATCCATCTTGTTCCTCTGAATGGACACAAGGGCGATATTTATTGGACAGTGTTTTTCCACAGCCGGTTACTGACCAAAGTTGCAACCCCTATGCTTGTTTATCGTCGGTATACTGTTCGTTGGGGCACTCCACCGACAGTGCCGGATTTACCAATAGGCTAATTAGGCTGAAGCCTAGCGCCTCAACATTTAGCGGACTTCAAAACTTAAGAAAAGGGGTTCAAAAGGGCCTCAAAAGGGGTTCAAAAGGGCCTCTCAATATTTAAATCCGGCACTGTCCACCGGGCTCCTACAAGTGGAAACTTGACCCCGTCTACCCGTTGCATAGTAAAGAGGGTTCTTTGACGTGCAAATGTCATCGTACACCACACGGGACCTCGGTTTTACTTCTCATCCGAAAGAAGGCGCACTCGGGGCCTCTCTCCCACTCGCCCGAAAGAAGCCAACCCACCTCGGCCCAGTATCGAACCTAGAACTACTGAAGCAGTTACCGAGCATGCTACCCACTGCACCACCGAGGCGGGTCAAAATAGCCCTTACTCCACGGAGTAAAATATCCACCTGTAGGCCCGTACAAAATTCCCCAGATGTAGGAGCTCGCCCTTTGGCGTCAGTGGAGTCAAAACGGCCGATGATAAATAAGCTTCGGGGTTTGTTTGTTGGTGTTTTAGGGCACTTCAACTACAAGGACATTAGAGCCCCGTCCACTGCGTAGTTCTGAAGCAGAGACTTACAGACACTACACTAATGTGACGATTTTTGGATACTAGCGGTACCCAGTTTTCCCAAGCGGCTACCCAAGTCAGTACTAACAGGGGTTGCGTTGCTTAACTTCAGTAATCAGGCGAGGACTGGTGTGTCCAACGCAATTCGTCGCTCCAAGCTTCGGGGTTGCAGCATTAAGGACTGTGTAAGAGCCATGCCGTCTAACAGATCGCTCATGTGTCCTAATGGAGGAGTAATGGGCACCCTCCATGGCACAGGCCGGAAATGGGTAATAGATAACGACAGTGATTGAGGCACGTTTTAGAACCAGGAGAAATGAGCAGTGCCGTAACGGGGGTATAAAGCGCCTGCGGCAGTGTCTTAACTTTCGCTTGCCCGTAACCCAATAATGACAAAAAACTTAAACATTTTGCGCCCCAAACCCAGTTGCGCCCGTGGGGGCCGCCTTCTTCGCCACGCCCTCGTTACGGCCCTGACAATGAGAACAGAACATGCACAGCCTGAACACGGCGCCTCCTTGCACCGATCGACGACGTTTTTCCCATCAAACTATACGGGGCAATTCACAAAATGTTCAACCGCATGAAATTCAAAATGGGGCTGTAATGGGATACATGAGGGCTTTCGTGCCCTAGATGACCATGAGAGCCCTGAGCCTACACAGTCATTTCACAGAGCCCCTTGCTGCTATCGCCATCCGCATACCACCGCTTCCACTACCCCCGACGATGAAAATTCCATTCGGATACTAATAATTTGAGGATGGAAAGTTGGACGGAAACCATTATTGGAATTCGAACGTAGAATCCAATACCGTTTCCTTCCTTCCGGTTTGCGTCTGAAGCATATGGACCCTCACTTAGGGCCTTGAAAACAACATCTAATTCAGCATTTGAAAACATTCAACTTTAATTACGTCGGTGAAATAACTGCGCATGCGTCGTCGGTACATGTGTATGAGGGGTGTCAAGGGCATATAGAATTACGAAGGACCATTAAGGGAAGTTTGGGGGCACCGAAAGATAACTGGAATTCGACAGAGATGGTAAGGGCATGTTATGAGAGGAGAGGAACCTGGGGGAACACATGGAGACCTGTTGGACGGCGGAACATGGGACTGAGTGGATGGGGAGATCTGATGGGAGATAAGGGATCCAGCCAGGACTGCTGTCGTTGGGGTGGGACGATGATAATGCCTGAAATATTTAATTAAAACGTCCCTGCTGATGCGACTCTTTCAAACCATCAATAATGCCGAAACGATGGATACCAATGGAATTTCCGGTTATCGTAACTGGACATATGACAAACTTGTTGACAACAACTGAGGCTGCCATCCGCGAACTGAGAAAAGGACAACACTCGGAATGTGCCCAATTATTAGCGATATCAACTGGAACATTTCGATTGATTGCTTTGAATAACAAACGTGGGGTAGGCCGGCATCCCCCCCAGACAACCCGTCCAACATTCCTGCTGGTTCCAGACGCCTGGCAGGGGTGGCCCCAGTCAGAGCAGTCCCACCAAAAACAGGGGCAATCTTAGATTAGAGAGGTAGAATGAGGGGACCATTGCAGAGTGTGGGGTGGAAGGGGACCTGGTGAGAGATTGGCGGGAGTGGGAGGCTAGAACCCGCAGATCCCACCCTGCCACAGGTGGGATAAGGGTGTGACGATGAGGATGTTTTGAATAACAAACAAGCCACGCCCTGGATCCAGTAATGACAGCCATCAATAATTGAAATAGCTAGGATTGAGTGCAATGTCGTCAAAGGCGGCTCTCAGCTCTAGAGCGCGCATTTGAAAGGACAACAGTAATCCTGGGTCAGTTTCGGTAACCACGGTTACGGCCTCTTTTTGGCGTATCCATCACATGGTGATCGTTACTTCCGGTGAAACTTACTCCCGGAAGTTTGCATCTCTTGAGAGAGTGCACTTTACTTACTGTCGCCAGGAAGCGACCTCCTACACCTGAGAATTTTGCCCATCTACGGCTGTAAGAAGGGTACCATTTCGCCGTGTGAATCCCCCATGCCCCACCTAGGTGGATGAACGATAGTGCGCAGCACTTTTGAGTCCGTAGATGTGGGTTCGATCCTGGTCACCGAAGTGGATGACAGAACGATGCAAGAGGAGAGGAGCGTGAGAAGGGGTAAGTCTCAAAATACGTCTTGCGCCAGAGCGAGTGTTTGTTAGTTGGTTTTAGGGTCCTTCAACTACAAGGTCATTAGAGCCCCGTCCACAGCGTAGTTGTTATGCAGCGACTGCACAGACACTACATTAATGCGACGATTTTTGGGTATTTGCGATACCCAGTTTTCCCAAGCGGCCACCCATGCCATTATTAGCTAGGGTTGCGTTGCTTAACCACAGTGATCGGAAGAGAATTCGGGTGTCCAACGCAATTCGCCTCTCCGCCAGACGGAATGTAGAGCCGTGGATCCATGTCACGTGTACCCTGTCACCACTACACAGAAAATTCGCCCCCGCCCTGACGTCAGTGTATTACTTTCAGAAATAGAGAGGCCGGCGTTACCTCTTTCGAGGGGGTTAGGGGGAATACCTACGTCGGTAAGTTAAACATTTACACCGGTAAATTATCGTCGGCAGTAAAGAGGCGGACATTAAATAACCGACATCAGTGCTCAACCCCGAAAAAAGATGTGCATGTGAGGTTTCCTCCTCTTGAGTCTGTTCGCAAAAAAAGGTCCCTGCTTTCGGTGACCCCGATCGATTGTTGTTGTTTGTTGGTGTTTTAGGGCCCTTCACCTACAAAGGTCATTAGAGCCCCGTCCACAGCATAGTTCTTACGCAGAGACTGCACAGACTACACTAATGCGACGATCTTTGGATACTAGCGGTACCCAGTTTTCCCAAGCGGCCACCCATGTCAGTACTAGTTGGGATTGCTTTGCTTAACTTCAGTGATCAGACGAGAACTGGTGTGTCCAACGCAATTCGCCGCTCCCCAACAGATGACTACACCCGAACATCTCCAATCGGACATACGGTCATTTGGGACAAGGTCATTAGAGCCCCGTCCACTGTGTAGTTCTGATGCAGGGACTGCACAGACACTACCCTGATGCGACGATTTTTGGGTATCAGCGGTACCCAGTTTTCCCAAGCGGCCACCCATGTCAGTACTAGCTGGGGTTGCGCTGATTAACTTCAGTGATCAGACGAGAACTGGTGTGTCCAACGTAATTCGCCGCTCCCGACCAGGATCGAGCCCACAACGTCGGCCTCACGAGTCAAAGACGCTATTACGGATCCATCGAGACGAGCGTACAGCGGAAGTGGTAGCTCAAAAGTGAGAAGATGGAGTTGAGGGTTCTCCCATCCCGTTTCCTGCCACCCTTGCAATTGCTGCCGCCTTTAAGTGGCACTAATGGGGAAAGGTCCCAAGAAAATCCATTATTCCATTTATTTTTCCTTAGAAAACATGTGCACTACCTACGGAATTGACGTCATATTTTCCCACGGATTCTCAAGCAGCTGCGTCAAAGTCTTGTTAAAGTTCAGACCGGTAGTTGGCTGAGTGAAGTGCCAAAGCCCTTAGTTGGAAGGCAAATCCGTTTTCAGGTCGGATTAAAGTTGTTGTTTGACCGATGAGCGGATTACCTTGGTGCTGGCCACGTGTGCCACTGCTGCTTTTTAAAGAAAATAAAAAAGTGGTGGGCTAATCTGATGACGAACTACGACAGGTCCTTAGCAGCCAAATAAGTTTTCTACGCTTGCACGCAGCTAATAAATACCCACTTCTACCACGGGGCACCTACAACATGCTGTTCTTCCTTCACTGAATTTCACCCTATCCCACTGATCCCAAACAGAACCCTTACTAAAGCCTGACCCCTTCTGTCCTCCTCCTCACAACACATCGTTTCCAAAGGACTTTTGGGAAGGGCAAGTGGCTTAAAAGACGAGTTTAGCTCTGTTGTTTCACATCGGTGTCTCTGCAACTGCAGGTAATTTATCTACGCCGGGTGGACACCACGCGCGGATCCAGGATGGGGTTTTTGGGGTTGCAACCCCTCTCTATGCACATATAAACGTATTCGTATAATACTGTATATGAGAGCTTTAGCTCAACCCCCCCCTGGCGAAAGTCCTGGATCCGCCACTGGACACCCATTTCTCTCCTGTGACAGGGTCGGGCACAAGAGCGATCAATTGGAGGGTATTTTAAGGCAGCCGGTTGCCAACCTAATACTGCATGCATCTCTCCGCTTATCTGTCGCCATAGGGGCCTTGTTCTTCCACCGACGGCATCGAGCACGCTATCACTGCGCCTCTCTCGTCCAAAAAAACCTTCAAACCATACGATCGAGCCAAAGATTCCATTTGACGCGCGCGCGCGTCATTTTTGGGACAAATCTCTATAGCAAGTCCACAAGTAGGTCACAGGCGACGAATTGCGTTGGACACTGAAGCTAAGCAGCGCAACCCCAGCTATTACTGGCATGGGTGGTCGCTCGGGAAAACTGGGCACCGCTAATACCCCAAAATCGTCGCATTAGTGTAGTGTCTGTGCAGTCTATGCATAAAAACTATGCTGTGGATGGGGCTCTAATGACCTTGTAGTTGAGGGGCCCTAAAACACCAAGCCTCATTAATCCCAGCTCCTTTACAGGTTCCATCCTTACTATAACCATTTCAGAAGCTCAAAAGCAATGGCAATGGCACAGTCGGGTACCCGTCTTTGTTTTTTTTGTTTCGTTGGGGTTTCAGGGGCATTCAACTACAGGGTCATTAGAGCCCCGTCCACTGCGTAGTTCTAATGCAGAGACTGCACAGACTAATGCGACGATTTTTGGGTATTAACAGTAACCAGTTTTCCCGAGCGACCACCCATGTTAGTACCAGCTGGGGTTGCGTTGCTTAACTTCTGTGATCAGACGAGGGCGATGTGCTGGGCGATGTGCTGGACGGTATTTGACGCAGTTGGCCGGCGAGTAAGTGAAGGCGGAATGGTTCGTTCGTTGGTGTTTTAGGCACCTTCAACTACAAGGTCATTAGAGCCCCGTCCACTGCATGGTTCTAATGTAGAGACTGAACAGACACTACACTAATAAGAAGCTTTTGAGGTATTAGCAGTGCCCAGTGTTCCCAAGCGGCCACCCTTAACTTCAGTGATCAGAAGTTCGCCGCTCCCTCCAGGTTCCAAAGGGAGCGGCGTATTTCGTTGGACCCACCAATTCTCGTCTGATCCCTGAAGTTAACCAGCGCAACCCCAGCTAGTACTGACATGGGTGGCCGCTTAGGAAAACTAGGTACCGCTAATATCCAAAAATCGTCGCATTAGTGTAGTGTTTGTGCAGTTTGTGCAACCGAGTTGCGTTGGGTGCAGCCAAGTTGCGTTGGGTGCAGCCGAGTTGCGTTGGGTGCAGCCAAGTTGCGTTGGGTGCAGCCGAGTTGCGTTGGGTGCAGCCGAGTTGCGATGGGTGCAGCCAAGTTGCGTTTGGTGCAGCCAAGTTGCGTTGGGTGCAGCCAAGCTGCGTTGGGTGCATCCAAGTTGCGTTGGGTGCAGCCAAGTTGCGTTGGGTGCAGCCAAGTTGCGTTGGGTGCAGCCAAGTTGCGTTGGGTACTGCTAATACCCAAAAATTGTCGCATTAGTGCAGTGCCTGTGCAGTCTCTGCATAAGAACTATGCTGTGGACGGGCTTCTAATGACCTTGTAGTTGAAGGGCCCTAAAACGCCAACAAACAACAACAACAATGGAACCTGGAACCGAACACTCTAACCCTGTGCGTTGCATTTCAGAAGGTCGTTTATATGTGTGGGTGTGTGTGGGTGGGGGGGTGAGTCTTAAAAATGAGCAATGAGTATTTGAAAGGGCTAAGAGCTTCGTTTTTTTCTCCAAGGGCCTCATCTCATAACAACAGAAAAGATCCATTCGCCGCTTCAATTTTCTAAAAATCCATTTCCAAAACAAGATTTGATTTTCAAATATTGACTTTCTCAAGATGAGTATTTCCATAAAGGGTGTTCAATGCACAGCCAGAGAGAGGGCGAGCGACAAGACGTTCTAACAAGCAGACCATTTCCGGTCACCCAAATAAACGTCCTTCCGCAACGCAGGAATAAAAAAAAACACACAACTATAATTTTTATCCAAACAACACAAAAACCATTGCCCAACTACGATGAAACTAAACAGGGGGTAGAAAATATATCGATTTTCTTTTTATTCATTGGATTTGTAATAAATAGCAGATTATTTATTGAAAAGCTCGACTTGAAACGATGGATCGCTTCTCATTCAAGCTGCTCCACAATCAAATTCGTCATCAATCCGCCTCACAGCCCTTCTCCATATGCAACGCCATTGCACTCCAGGGCAATTCGCAATATACCGCGCCGCTACTACTGTTTATCAAGACTAGTATACAAAGCAACTCCTAACCCTCTTCCCGCCTATGGTAGGGTCGGGTCCCCATCTCATCCCTCTGAATGAACACAAGGGCGCTCTATGGGGAGCGGTGAATTGCGTTGGACACACCAGTTCTCGTCTGATCACTGAAGTTAACCAGCGCAACCCCAGCTAGTACTGACATGGGTGGTCGCTGGGGAAAACTGGGTACTGCTAAGACCCAAAAATCGTCGCATTAGTGTAGTGTCTGTGCAGCCTCTGCATCACAACTATGCTGTGGACGGGGCTCTAATGACCTTATAGTTGAAGGGCCCTAAAGCACCAACAAACAAGCAACATCCATTCCTTCCTATCACCATTCACTAGGTTCCCATCATATCCCCGCTTCCATGCCCTGGGTCTTTGCATCAGGACTATGCAGTGGACGGGGCTCTAACGACCTTTTAGTTCAGGGCCGTAAAACACCAACAAACACACAGGGCGATATATTAGTATCTTTCCACAGCCGGCTGCCGACCAAAGCTTCAACCTCCTTAAGGTTCTTTATCGTCGGCTTACTGTTCGTTGGGGCATTCCACCGACGTCAGGGGATGAGGTCCCAGTGGCGTCACTAGGGTGGGAGAGGCGAATTGCGTTGGACACACCAGTTCTCGTCTGATCACTGAAGTTAAGCAGCGCAGCCCCAGCTAGTATTGACATGGGTGGCCGCTTGGGAAAACTGGGTACTGCTAATACCCAAAAATCGTCGCATTAGTGTAGTGTCTGTGCAGTCTTTGCATCAGGACTATGCAGTGGACGGGGCTCTAACGACCTTGTAGTTGAAGGGCTCTGAAACACCAAGAAAAAAAGAAAAAAGTCACTAGGGTTGGCGTCACCCCCCCTCTCCCGAAAAAAAAAAGCCGCTTCTTCTGCTTTGGTGTCACCCCCTTTCTCATGGTGCGAGAGGTGTCGCCTGGTGCGGCCCGCACCCCCTAGTAACGTCACTGTGAGGTCCTACACCTGGAAATTGCATTCAGTTCTGCGCATATACAGGACATGCCTAGAGATTTGGTACAGACTCGTCCATGAAAGCACATCACATTTTGCCAGTGAAACTGACTGCTTGGGAATGATCCACCATTGATCCCAGGGGCGGATCCAGACGATGGGCAATGCAGCAATTGCTCCACCCTCACTATCTGAATGGGGCGCAACTGATGAGGCATTTTTGCATTGCTATTCCCATTTCTATACTGCCAGTCCAATCTGTAGTTGGCTAAACCACTGAGGATAGGTCATTGTCAAAGGGGCAGGAGAGGACCTTTTTGTAATTGCTAGTCAGATGTATACTAAGGGATTATGAATTATAAAAATATTTGGGGCTCACATTTTTTGAAGTACTACCCCCACCCTGATCCGCCTCTGATTGATCCCAACGTTTTTTGGGGGTCCTTTATAATATTTTATATTTCAATGAGTTAGTGTAAAGCCTAGTTCCCTGGCACGCGACACCGACGAGAATAGCGCTTAAGCAGACAGTATAATTATGACGTAAACCACAGGGGCTAACAGAAATTGCGCCTGGTTTGATTCCCTGGCATGAGCGAATTCATGTAAGCGATTAATAGTTTTGAATATGAACATTTGGTGGCGCCAAAACCGGAAAAAATAAATAAACCAATGAAAAGTAAACAGAAGACTATTTAAAAATTCAAACAGCCAATCAAATTCGAGCGACACATTCCATTGACAAATGCAGTTAACTAATGCCTGGTTCCGTATACCAACGCGCTAATGCTTTTACCGTTGAATCAGACGACACAGCATAAAAAATGGTGACGTCACACTGCTACTTGGGGTGTCGCAGAGTACGTGCGTCCCGCACGTCACGCAGCGTTCTGATTGGCTGGCGGTTGAGCTGACTGCTTGAAAAATGGCGGAGGATAATGTAAGACATGACGGCGGCGTGCGGTGACTCCAAATAAAGCGCTGCACTTAAGGAATTGCGCTGGCGGTCCTTCATAACGCACTAGCACAAAACGTCATCAAAATGTCATCAGTGGCGACGTGATTAGCGTTGAAGTGTGGTGATACGGAACTAGGCATAACTCTCAACTCCACTTCACCATTGATTTCGTGCTTACTTTACAGAATGGTAGTGTAACTACGTCATCAGTTTATGTGGATTGTCGTCTGCTAGCGCGCTATTCTCGTCGGTGTCGCGTGCCAGGGAACCAGGCTTAAGGAGTATGGAATTTTTTAATAAAGCTATGAATGTTTATAATATGTATTTTTGCTATTTTGTTGAAAAAAATATTTCTAAGGGGGGGGGTGTCCCGGTTGGTGGTCCGATACTAGGGAGATTTAGTACTAGGTAAAACGTACGCACGCATCAGCGTCAGAACACCACGTGATCAACGTACGATAAATGTTTAAAAATGAGTTTTTGCACAACGATGTCGCACCCACTTATGATTGAGCTGTGAGCGCCACCTAGTGATTTTCGAAAGGAAGCGAGAAAAGCATTGTCTCAAATGCTACGCTGAGTCGTACGGTCCTCCGTAGGTCAGGCAAATCGTACGTGCTCCGTATCTCAAGCTGGTGTTTGCGCCTGCGCGTTTCCATTTTTGTCTGCTAACCGTGACGTACGTCTAAAAAAAACGCATTGCTAAATCTCCCTACTTATGGCAACCCTAACGTACACCACAAGGTATCTCGGTTTTGCTTCTCATCCGAAAGATGGCGCACTCGGGGCCTCTCTCTCACCCCAAAGAAGCCAACCCCCCTTGGTCCGGTATCGAACCTAGAACTATTAGCGCAGTTACCGAGCGTCACTGCACTCGACGGCAATTCATAATAGACTGCGCTACTAAAAAGACTAGCATGAGGTAAGCAAATAAGGAGTGCACCAAACAATGCGTTCGCTCAATGAAATAAATGAGTAGAGATGAATGCAATGAATGAAGTTACTCTGAGGAATACCGGCGAACGAATTCGGAAGAACTCCAACGAACGAATGCGAGCTATCAAAATATGAAAGCCAATGAACAAATTGTTGCTCTTCGAGCACGCACAGCGAATGCCAACGAACGAATGCGAACTATCAAAAATGAATGCCAGCGAACGAATGCGAACGACCAAGATATGAATGCCAGCAAACGAATACGAGCGCCCAAGTTATGAGTGCCAATGAACGAATACGAGCTGTCAAGATGTGACTTACCAACGAACAAATTCTTTCCGTTAACGCGAGCATAGTGAACTCAAACGAACAAATGCAAGCGACCAAGATACGAATGCCAACGAACGAATTTCGAGCTATCAAGATGCGAGTGCCAACGAACAAATTCTTCCCCTTAACGCGTGCATAGTGTACTCCAACGAACAAATGAGAGCTATCAACAAACAGTATGAACTCCAA
>JAAFCE010007744.1:10929037-10943231 GCA_013389805.1 Trigoniulus corallinus
TGAGAGCTATCAACAAACAGTATGAACTCCAACGAACAAATGAGAGCAAACGAACAAACAGTATGAACTCCAACGAACAAATGAGAGCTATCAACAAACAGTATGAACTCCAACGAACAAATGAGAGCTATCAACAAACAGTATGAACTCCAACGAACAAATGAGAGCTATCAACAAACAGTATGAACTCCAACGAACAAATGAGAGCTATCAACAAACAGTATGAACGCCAACGAACAAATGAGAGCTATCAACAAACAGTATGAACTCCAACGAACAGATTCCTACAATAACGCAAGAATATTGAACGCCCTACGAACCTACTGTATTTGTTCCCTTAATTAATGCACCCGCCATTTTCAGAAATGAACCCCAACGAATGGATTCGTCAACGTTCGATTCCATCGTCAAGATTCGTTCCGTTTGGATGAAATGAACACACACTAACCACCAATTCGTTCGCTTGATGCATATGCTAAAAGGAACGCCACCGAACGATTTGGCCCACTTAAAATCTATAAGGTACCCATGAAATTTCTCCTTGTTCGTCAAGGGTCGCTCAATATGCAACAGGAGCATCCAAGGAACATTAAACAGGATGTTAGGCAGGGCCGGAGCTATATTTGGAGGGGCCCTGTGCAAGCTAATTATGTGGGGCCCCGTGAAAACATGAAACGCGGCCCTTCTATCAATACGTTCATTAATCCGAATGCGCGGGGCCCTGTGCCGTTGCCCTGTTCGCACACCCATCACGCCGGCCCTGTGGAGCGGCGAATTGCGCAGGACACACCAGTTCTCGTCTGATCACTGAAGTTAAGCAACGCAACCCCAGCTAGTACTGACATGGGTGGCCACTTGGGAAAACTGGGTACTGCTAATACCCAAAAATCGTCGCATTAGTGTAGTGTCTGTGCAGTCTCTGCATCAGAACTAGGCTGTGGACGGGGCTCTAATGACCTTTGTAGTTGAAGGGCCCTAAAACTCCAACAAACAACAACAACCGGCCCTGTGTTAAGCAATGCTCTTAGTAGGGGAAGATGACAGCGTTAAAATACAAGGAGACGATACTGCAGCAACCAGTCCAAAAATGCCAGTCAATTAGCGAACAAGAACCGGACGCTAGAGAACAACTGACCGGAAGTACCACACTAATGGTTGACAACATCTGATAGCCATTATACTGTCGCCCTCCCCCACTGCAATCCCAGCAGAGAACTTCACTTCTGTCAACAAGACAGGTTAGGCAAGGGACCCGGAAGTGGGCAGAAATCTTCCTGTCACGTTGACAGATGCCTTAAGACAACATGTCCAGTGTCAAGAGTCTAAAATTAATGTTTTTCTGATAATAACCGATAGGAGTTCTTCAGGCGGAAGAACAGGGATGGCCTGAAGAAGGATTTCAGAGGACATCCCGGGGGAGGAGGAAACTCGAAGAATTTAAAGAATGTGCCCTTTCTTTGCGGCATCATGGGAAGATTCCATTCAGGAAGCACATGTCAACCAACTCGCCACTACTTTTTATCCGTTTCTTGTACGGAAGACAACACCAGAAATGTCATTGTTTAAAACCATTGAATCCCCAGAGGTTACCAGGGCCAGGGGGACAGGAGGAGGGGCAAGACAAAAGGAAGGAAACAAAGGGGGGGGGAAGACAAGTGTGTGGTGGATGCGCCTGCGCAGAATAAAAAATATTGACATGCTTTTATGCGTTTGGTTGTCAAAGGTGTCAATGGCATTTTGTTGTGGAATTTCAATTCACCCCTTTAAGTATCCACAGCGGACCCCCCCACACCTCCTCGCACACCAGGGCGTCCCCCTCTCTCTCCTTATAATCCTTTGATGACAAACGATCTCGACTCGATAACGACTTTATCGAAGGATGAAATAGGTTTCGGAAACAGGATAGACGCTGAATTCTTTGCTGCGGCGGCACAAGAAAGACAATAACGCAAATAGACAAATGCCACCAAGAGACACCAACGGGACAAATCCACAAGTTCCGGTTCCTACAGTAATTTGGGGGGGGGGGAAGGCTGTAACCAACATGCAGACAGAAAGTGGGAGGATTCCACGGTTTCAGGATCGAGATCATTTCCGAAAGGGAAGGTACAAGCCTCTACTTACAGTACAGTATGTATCCCGTTAGGAAGTAAACCCTCTGCCCAAACACGCTCTAACCCCTCTCTCACCTATGGCAGGGTAGGGTGCCCATGAGCGATCTGTTGGCCAGGGTATTTTGTCGCACCTGGCTGCGCATCCTAATGCTACAATACCCTATGCTTTTTTGTCGTTGGGGCACCTTCCTTTCCCCGACGCCAGTGGGGGGGGCGAAGGCCCACACCTGGAAATGTTGTTAGTGAAATCTCCACGAAGTAAAGGTTCCTTTAACGTGAATCCCCGTGAAGGGATAAAGGATATTGGAAGCACCCAGGGCATGGAAGCGGGGATATGATGGGAACCTAGTGAATGGTGATAGGAAGGAATGGATGTTGCTTGTTTGTTGGTGCTTTAGGGCCCTTCAACTATAAGGTCATTAGAGCCCCGTCCACAGCATAGTTGTGATGCAGAGGCTGCACAGACACTACACCAATGCGACGATTATTGGGTATTAGCAGTACCCAGTTTCCCCAGTCGGCCACCCATGTCAGTACTAGCTGGGGCTGCGCTGCTTAACTGCGAAGCACGACGCAAGTGCATTAACATTAAGCCGTGGAAGAGGGACACGATGATGCTGGATGCGCCTTCTGTCAGAGAGAAAGCAAGGCTCGTATCGCGTCGTTTGGAGAGAGGTATGCACAACGTCACGATACTGCACGGTCAAGAACCCCTTTCTACGCGGAGTAAAATAAACGTACAGAAACCGAAAAAGTTGTCAGGTGTAGGTGGTCACCTCCTACCATCGGCATATTACCTCCCGAAATCGGTGGGGGCCAGGGTAGAGATGACTGAGCCCAGTCACATCTTCCGACAAAGAGAAACTCAAGCTACGCATTTCCTGGATTCCCAAAATGATGTGGGCATCAACGCTGCACGGAAAAGCAACAACCTTAGCTACACGGAAAATTTCAGGTGTAGCACCTCGCCTCATGCCGTCAGTGGCGGCCCAAAGAGATTGTTGTTGTTTGTTGGTGTTTTAGGGCCCTTCAACTACAAGGGAATCAGAGCCCCGTCCACTGCATAGTTGTAATGCAGAGACTGCTCAGGCACTACACCAATGCGACGATTTTTGGACATTAGCAGTATCCAGTCTTCCCAAGCGGCCACCCTTGTCAGTATTAGCGGCGGTTGCGCTGCTTAACTTCAGTGATCAGACGAGAACTGGTGTGTCCAACGCAATTCGCCGCTCGGCCCAAAGAGAGAAAATAAGAGGACGATAAACAAACACAGGTGTTGCAGCATTAGCTTGGCAGTTGACAGGGCCCGCTCTAAGGAGGGGCAACCCGGCCATTTGTCCGGGGCGCCAACATTTAGTGGCGCCATTTTGACTGTAAGTATAAGAACAGAGCACGCGAACAAAGCGCTGTTTCAAGGGGCGGCAATTTGTTGCTTTTGTCCGTGCTAGAGCAGGCACTAACGCTGCAGCTGACTGCGTCAAAATACCTTGCAACAGATCGCTCGTGTCTCAATAAGTAGAGCGGCAAATTGCGTTGGACACACCAGTTCTCGTCTGATCACTGAAGTTAAGCAACGCAACCCCAGCTAGTACTAACATAGGTGACAGCTTGGGAAAACTGGGTACTGCTAATACCCAATAATCGTCGCATTAGTGTAGTGTCTGTGCAGCCTCTGCATCACAACTATGCTGTGGACGGGGCTCTAACGACCTTGTAGTTGAAGGGCCCTAAAACACCAACAAACAAACCCAATAAGTACTCAACCGACCCTGCCTTAGGCGGAAAAAAAAGGTTAGTGGTGATGATGAGTTAAGAACTACATACTAAACTAGCCATGCGTGGCAAATCCATTCTTGTACTTGGAGACACAAACTTAAGGGGTGTTGATAGCTGGGCTCTACCAGAAGGGCTACAGAGAGGATGTGTTAGTGTTGCTTCCCTTCCTGATGCAAGTTTGGAAGACATAAAGGGTAGGATTGAAGGTATTATGAAGGGGGAAAAGGAGGACTGCATGACGATTTTACATATAGGATCAAATGATATAACTCTTGATAAACCTGCAGTTGAAGTTCTGAAGGGAATTATGGATATAGCTAAAGAGGTAAAAAGATTTAGGCCCAAGGCAAGAGTTATGCTGTGTCCTGTTGTGGAACGACAGGATAAAGGCAGGTTAACTGCAGCAAAGGCCAGATGGATCAATAACAGGATGTTTTCTGAAGGTCAGGCTATTGGGGCAAAACTACTTGATTACAGAGCATGTCTCTCAGATCTCCAACATTGGTTTGCTGTTGATAGGTTTCATTTTAATGCAAGGGCTGTCTCAAGGATTGGTACAAAAATGAATGAGTTTATTGTCGATTTTTTAGGAAAGGTACCAAGTCATCTTATGCCAGGTTGAGTCAAAATATCAATAGGAAGGGTATTAATAGGGGAGGGATAGCTAAGTCTTTAGCAGTAAATGATCCATTGACTTTGCTTGTTGTGAATTGCAGAAGCATAGTCAATAAAGTGGTTGACTTCAATACTCTTGCTGCCACATCAGATGCTGATATCATAATTGGCACTGAATCCTGGTTGAGGGGAGACATTAAATCAGCAGAGATCTTCTCAGATAAGTTTGTAGTTTATAGAAAGGATAGGGAAACAGGCAAAGGGGGTGGAGTCTTTATAGCAATAGATAAATCCCTGGAGAGTTCTAGGGAACTGCAATATGAGGAAGATTGTGAAATGGTATGTTGTCATGTTGCAAGCTCTCATGGTGGGGGAATTTATGTAGTTGGCTTCTATCGTCCACCAGGTGATGATCCACTCCCACTTACAAGACTGTCACAATCATTGGAGCATATATATCAAAAGAAGAAGGTACCACTAGTAATTCTTGGAGGGGACTTCAATTTACCAGGGTTGGATTGGGGCTGTGTGCAGCCTAATTCAAATTCCAGGTTATCAGGTGCTCTGAACCTATTTTTGGAACAGTTGTACTATAATGGATTGGAACAGATTGTGACAATGCCTACACATTATAAAGGAGGAATTTTAGATTTAGTATTTACAAATGTACCCAGCTCTATCAACACTGTAGAGTGCATTGAAGGAATTAGTGACCATGCAGGGGTAAGGGTGGAGATAGCTAAAAGGCTACCTAGAAAGGTGGCACCAGACAGGGTGGCATACCAATACAATAAGGCAAATTGGGAATATTTTAAATCATATCTAGAATATGAGTTAAATGATTTTTATACCATTGTTAATACCTGTGGTGTTGAGGAATCTTGGCAACGATTCCTAGCCCTCTTAGAGAAGGGCAAGCAGCTAGCTGTCCCCACTAAGATTATAAGGGATAATACTTTTCCTGAATGGTATACAAAAGAGGTGAAGGTAGCTTTGCGGAATCAGCGAAAGGCTAGGAATGCACTTAGGAGAGGGAGGGATGCCAATACTGAGTTCGTTTATAAGAAGGCCCGGAAAATGGTTAAAGTGTATATGAAGAAGGCTTACAAGAATTTTCATGAAAACATATTGGGAGACAGGCTTAAAAAAAATCCAAAAGCTTTCTGGGGGTATCTGAAGAAGTGTAGGAAAGAGGGTTATAGGGATACAGTGGTTAAAGATAGTTCAGGAAATGTAGTTAAGGATAGTCTTATGATTGCAAATGTTTTCAACGATGCATTTGCAAAGAGCTTTGCAACCAGTAGGAGGAACTTCCAGCTGGTACTTGATAGTGACTCTCCAGGGAGAATGGATGAGGTTACTATAACTAGGGTGGGAATTGAGCAACTACTACACAAATCAGTGGTTCATAAGGCTGCAGGTCCTGATGGCATTTCTCCATATATTATGCAGCGACTTTCAGGGATACTTAGCTATTACCTGGTGGAAATATTTAGAAAGTCATTAGACATGGGTATTGTTCCATCATCATGGAAACTGGCTAATGTGGTGCCAATTTTCAAGTCAGGAGACACAGCAGACCCTAAGTGCTATAGACCAGTTTCATTAACGAGTGCTGTATCCAAGGTTTTAGAACACATCATATTCTCCTCTATTATGGGATATCTGGAAAAGAATGGCATCCTTAGCAACAATCAGCATGGATTTAGGAAAGGGAGGTCATGTGACACCCAAATGGCTTGCTTGATGGATTATATTCAAAGGGCTTTAGACAACAGAAAGCAGGTTGATGTTGTATTCTTAGACTTTGAACAGGCTTTTGTCATGGTGCCCCATGATAAGCTGATTTCAAAAATGTCAAGTCTAGGGATACATAGTAAGGTTACTCAGTGGGTAAGGTCATATCTGCTTGATAGGCAACAGAGGGTAATGTACAAGGGTAGTGCATCTGAATGGAAACCAGCCACATCAGGGGTACCTCAGGGAAGTGTTTTGGGTCCTTTGTTGTACATTCTCTATGTGAATGATATAGGATTTGACATAAGTTCCTTCCTTGAACTATTTGCAGATGACACATGTACTGCCCGGGTGTTAGATGAGGGGTTATCATCCTGTACACAATTACAACAGGATCTCAATAAGATTTACAATTGGTGTGTAAAATGGGAACTGCCATTGAATCTGAAAAAGTGTAGGATTCTTACAATATCTAGATCTAGGGAGCTACTTAGCTTTGATTACTATATTGGTGGAGTTAGGGTTGAGAGAGTTGGCACCCATAAGCATCTTGGAATAATTTTAAATAACCAAGGTACCTGGAAGGATCATATAAATAAATTAGTTGGGAGGGCTGGTCAATTCCTCCGTCTGATTAGTAGGGTCCTTCGGGACAGCACAAGGGAGGTGAGGGAAACAGCATATATTTCAATGGTGCGACCAATTATGGAGTATGGTAGTCCAATTTGGTTTCCCTTCAGGCAGGAATTATCTTGGGAGATTGAAAGGATACAGAGGAGGGCAGCAAGAATTGTATTCCACAGGTTTTCTCACAGGGATAGTGTGTCTGACATGATCAGGGAACTAGGTTGGGAAACACTAAGCCAGCGGCGAACATCTCACAGCATAAGTCTGTTTATCAGACTGCTGCTGCTGGGGTGTGATGGACCTCTGGTGGGATGTGTGTCCCCTGCTAATTACAAAGGGAGAAAGGATCATTTGTATAAATTGAAGGAGATTAGGGCACAGACAGACACATATTACTGGTCTTTCTTACCAAGGACCATTCGACAATGGAATGGCCTTGGAAAGGATAAGGTGGAGGGCCTAATAAAAAGCCACCCTACCATTACTAGTGTTGTAGCAGGATCACAGAAATTTAAGCCTGGGGTTTTGGGAGCTTTTTGGTAATATATATAAGAATGAGAGTTGGTCTCTCCACTGCCATATTGGCCAAATAAGGCTGCTTGCAGTGTTGTGAATTAGAATTAGAATTAGAATTAGAATCCCTGCGCACCCAGGGATAAAACAGAAAGGGAGGACAGAAGGGGAGGGGCGACAGAAAAAAGGAAAGGAGTAAATGTCCCAATTTTTCATTCCTATAAATATCACCCCATCATAGAGCCGCCGCCATTCCTTTTTGGCCTCTCCTAAATCCATAATCTCCAACAAGATGCACAACAGCAAGAAGAAAATGAAGAGAATGTGCGATTGGTTGACGTAAATATCGAGTCGCCCCAAATGTCACCGAAAACCAAGTTCAAAAACCCCATCAACAACAAAATGAATGAGCCTATTGTTCTAAGCATAACACGTCTGCATCCAGACACTTCCTTTCGGATATAACCTCACCTCACATCGTCAGCAGCCCGTTTCGGTAGCTCAGGGGCAACGGGCTTCACTCGTGCATTGGGGTTGGTTGCAAGGTTTCGATCCTGGTTTAGGTGGTACTGTAGTAGTGGCCCCTTGAAAAAAGGGATTGCCCTCAGTGAATGTTATACGTGCAGCGTGTCAAACACCCCCTTACTGTAGACAGTGGCCTCTTGGAATCGGTAAATTACTTTCAGAAGGGTGGCACGTCAAATCCTTCTACATTCCTTCCTGCTTGAGCCAGGGTTGAGTAAGCCTCGGTGGTACAGAGGGCAGCGTGCTCGACTACTGCGTCAGCGGTTCCTGATTCGATACTGGCTCGAGGTGGGTTGGCTTCTTTCGGGCGAGAGTAAGGCCCCAGCACGTCTTCCTTCCAACGGCATGCATGTTCACCCATGGCATCGGTGCAGTACCCTGCCCCAATCAACAGTAGACCGCTGATAGGAATAGGAGTTGCAGCTTTGGTCAGTAGCCGGCTGTATAAGAATACCGTCCAACAGATCGCCCATGCGTCCATCCAGAAGGACGAAGATGGGGTACCCAACCCTGCCATAGACGGGGGGCAATTAAAGAATGAGACAATTGGGGCACCTGCAATGTCGGCCACCTGCACCCTTAATGTCGGCCTATTACCTTGTGGGAGTCATTTCGTCCACCGACACGACGCCAGGAAGCAAGTTCCTAAGCCTGAAATTACAGTCAGGGTGTTACCGATCGGGGCATTCCTTGCCACCTGAAGCGGGAAGTGCGTTTTGGACTGCCCTTCTCTCGACCAGAATCGATCCTACAACCATGGACCCATAATGTCAAATACGTTAGCCACTGAGCCATCGAGACGAATTAAAGAACGCATTGACGCCTAGACGGAACTCTGCCTCCGGTTCCAGGGTTGATGGCTTCATTTCCGGGCAAGAGAATATCTCCACCCGCCTTCTTTCTGGAATGGGAATTCAAGCTGTTAACCCAGGGCGTAGTGTAACGTCATCAACCATCAAAAGCAAATTGTTGGAAATTGGGATTATTTTCTTCGGTCCGGGGGAAGAGGACGAGGAGACGAGCCTGGAATGTGCTGGATCTTGAGAAATTAGAGCCGGTTCAACTTTGAGCATAAAACATTCGGCAGGCCAAGGGAACAATTTCGTTTCGTTGGTAGTTTAGGGCCTTTCAACTACACCCAATGCATGGTTCTAATGAAGAGTCCGCACAGATATTACGCCGCGCCGTTACGACGATTTTTTGGGTACTAGCAGTACCCAGTGTTCCCAAGCGGTCACCCATTTAAAGGGCACAAGAGTTTGTTTGTTGGTGTTTTAGGGCCCTTCAACTATAAGGTCATTAGAGCCCCGTCCACAGCACAGTTCTTATGCAGAGACTGCACAGACACTACACTAATGCGACGATTTTTGGGTCTTAGCAGTACCCAGTTTTCCCAAGCGGCCGGGAGCGGCGAGTTGCGTTGGACACACCAGTTCTCGTCTGATCACTGAAGTTAAGCAACGCAAGCCCAGTTAGTACTGACATGGGTGATCTCTCGGGAAAGCTGGGTACTGCTAATACCCAATAATCGTCGCATTAGTGTAGTGTCTGTGCAGTATATGCATTGGAGCTATGCAGTGGACGGGTCTCTGATGACCTTGTAGTTGACTGGGCCGTTAAACACCAACAAACAAACAAATCCCAAGCGGCCACCCATGTCAGTACTAGCTGGGGTTGCGCTGCTTAACTTCAGTGATCAGACGAGAACTGATGTGTCTAACGCAATTCGCCATTCCCTGGATTAGACGGAAGGTGGTCTGACTGACAACTTAACCTTTTAACGTAACCCCGAGACTATCAGTGCAGATGACAGTTAAGAAAGTAGGTGGCGCTGTCATGAGTACCTTTTTTTCAATTTTTCTAAAACCTCTATTCATCGCAATCATTCTTCCGGTTTTTATTTCTCATTTCAAGTCGATAAATTTGGCTTTTATCAACTTGAGACGTCTAATCCTTTGATTCCAACACAAATAGTTGGACATTTTCCAAAATTCTTAATCAGCTCCCACTTCCAGAAAAAGAACGTCTTTTTACCTAAAAAAAAAATCGTTAAAAGTGACGGGGACAGGCCATCTCGACGGTAAAGGCGAGGTTTTTTTTACATTTTCTAAACCGGAAGCTGTCAGCGACATCATTTCATATAAGAAATATCCCCTCCCTCCCCATCCGCCCCCCCCCCCCCCCAAAAAAACTCCTTTTGATTTCCAGAAGTGCAAAGATCGTTTCCGGTTTACAAACATGGCAAGGCAAACACCATGGACTTGTCAACAGTAACTAGTCCAAGCTGCACCGGCCTATTTTTTGTTTCGTTGGTGTTTTAGGGCCCTTCAACTACAAGGTCATTAGAGCCCCGTCCACTGCGTTGGTCTAATGGAGAGACTGCACAGACACTACTCTAATGCGACGATTTTTGGGTATTAGCAGGACCCAGTTTTCCCAAGCGCCCCCCCATGTCAGTACTAGCTGGGGTTGCGCTGCTTAACTTCTGTGATCAGACGAGAACTGGTGTGTCCAACGCCATTCGCCTTCCTGACGCGCCGGGAGCGGCGAATTGCGTTGGACACACAATGGTGTCATGGCATAATGGGCGTCGTCTACAGTACAACCAATCATAAGCGCGCGGAAGCGCGGCGCTCTGAAAGCAGTTGGCTACTAGTCAACTGCACTTTTCCTCCCATTCCTCAACTCCCTCCCTACATAATTACGCGCCGACGTCATCCGTTTCTGTGTTGCTTCGTCTGCTCGCGCGGTATCTGCCGCTCTTGCACGTGCCACTGAACCAGTCTTTAAGCAGTGGCGTCACTAAGGGGTACGGAGGGGTGCGGGCCGCACCGTGTGACACCACTCGCACCATGAGAAAAGGGGGTGACACCACAGCAGAAGAAGCGGCTTTTTTCAGGAGAGGGGGGGGGTGACACCATGGTGTCACCGCACCGGGTGACGCCAACCCTAGCGACGCCACTGCCCTTGAGGTATTACTCCGGGTCGGAAAGCTGGGTTTGAACTCAAAACGCAAACAGGCAACCGATCCCCCTCACTAGACGGAAAAGGGCTAGAAATAAGGCAACGTCATTCTACGCATTGGCCTTACTGCATTTTCGGCGAAGAAGGGACGCGCTGTATTACTCGACGCTGAAAAACGTTACCAGGGCTAGGCGGGGAATCAACCCAAGCCCCACGAATCGATTCACTAAGTGCTGTTACCACCAATCTGCCTTGGCGGTAACGCTTTCACACCACGATGAGGAGGCACTATTCCTGAAGAAGAAGGGGTGTGGAAAGAAACCATCTTCGAATCCAGAAAAATGCAGGTCATAAAATTCCAATAAATGGTCAAACTAATCCTCTGGACATCAGCCTCTTCCATTGAAACAAAAGGTCAGCCAACGGCACTGGCGCTGCTGCTGTCGCGAGTCCGTCTCCTAGCAGACTTGTTTGTCCTCATTCCAATCATGTTCCAAGAAAACCAAAGGGTCACTTCCGGTGTCAATGTCATTACGAGACCAATCAAAACAGTTGGGGAGAAAATAGAGTTTCATCGAAGCAATTGACTCGTCAGAGGGGCCTTAAAAGACGAACTACTGACCGGAAGTTCCAGGGATAAAGAATGAAAAAGGAAGAAACCAAAGGCATTCGACCGAGGTGTCACACAATTCCACAGTTTGATGACATTGATTACATACGTGTTGTGCACCAATCAAAATACCTTCGACGCCAACATGTCCATTGTCTTCTCTTCCTTTTTATGACCGGAAGTAGTTTCTTCTTCCATTCTTGTTCAACATCCAAATGTGTTCACATGCCTGCACTCACAGTTCCTAATCGCAAACCTTAATTTTAATTGCTTTCCACAAGTGATGTCGCAGCTAGTGACCAATCAGGTCCACTTCCTCCCTCCGTCCCACCTGAACTCAGATCAAATCATACGACTTCCGGTGACAAGTGACCGACAATAACCCCTGTTTACTGGTTAAATTCCCTCTCTCTTGCAGGTACAACTCCCAGATGGGACTTGCACTGCTGCTGACCACTAACTAGTCTAGGCCTCCTTCCTCAGCTCAGGACGACTTCCGGCGACGAGTGACCAATAATAAAACAGTTAAGTTCTCTCTTTCTTGCAGGTAGAGTCTAAAATTTGGGTTTCAACTCCGAACTTCCGTTGTTGATACCCTGTGCAGTTTACAAGGCAGACGGGACCAAATTTCAAGAACGGACAGAATTCGATTCCTGATTATGGCGCCACCTAAATGTGACAGGCTCAATCCTGCATGTACCTTGTCCGTGTAAAAAGGGTTCTTTCGAGTTGTACATACTCCCAGACGGAATAGAGGCTTTTCCCACCTGAGAAGAAAGGGCTCACAGCACCCTACTCCTCAAGGGTCTCTTATCCAGGAAAAAGCAAACCCACTTCCGTCAGGTTCGAACCTGCAACCATCGATTCATCAGTGATGCACGCAACCGCTCAAGAAGTGGAGGTTTCAACTAGTGAAGTCAGACTAGAAGATGATGGGGAAGGGCTCTCAGACCTGAAATAAACAACCAGGCTCCACCAAGAACAGAGCCTGTGGCCTGGTCGTGCCGTAAAATAAGAGCCGTGGAACGGAAAAGGGCCTGAGAAGAAAGGGCTCACAGCACCCTACTCCTCAAGAGTGTGACCTGTAGTCGTAAAATAAGGGCCGTGGAACGGAAAAAAACCTGAGAAGAAAGGGCTCACAGCACCCTACTCCTCAAGAGTGTGACCTGTAGTCGTAAAATAAGGGCCGTGGAACGGAAAAGGGCCTGAGAAGAAAGGGCTCACAGCGCCCTACTCCTCAAGAGTGTGGCCTGTGGTCGTAAAATAAGGGCCTGAGGAGAAAGGGCTCACAGCACCCTACTCCTCAAGGGTGTGGCCTGTGGCCGTAAAATAAGGGCCGTGAAAAGGAAAAGGGCCTGAGAAGAAAGGGCTCACAGCACCCTACTCCTCAATAGTCTCTAATCCAGGAAAACGCAGCCCACTTCCACCAGGTTTGAACCTGCAACCATCCATTCATCAGTGATGCACGCAACCACTCAAGAAGTGGAGGTTCGAACCGGTGAAGTCTGCCTAGAAGATGATGGGGAAGGGCTCTCAGACCTGAAATAAACCACCAGGCTGCACCAAGAACACAGCCTGTGGCCTGGCGACTAGCAGCTGGGTAGGAACATTCTACAGGCCATGTGACTTGCTGCGGCTGCTGAGGTGAAGCCATAGCCCTTTTGGCTCTCACACGATGGTGCTGGCAGTAAACAATATTTACAGCCTGAAAGATGGACCGTCCCCCACGCATGTTAGTAAAATAAGGGCCGTGGAACGGAAAAGGGCCTGAGGGTGGGATGACCATATGCGAGAAATCGATCGTGCGGCCTTAAAAAGAACCAATGATGACGACGACGGCGACTGGTGGTGGACAGCAGGCTAAAAAAAAATAGCCACAACAGTGTTGATCCCAACAATCACCTTCAAAACAGCAAAAGAAGGCCAACGACCCCTCTGAGGAAACTCATTTGGTCAACCGAAGGCAGTGAGGGTGGACAGGCCCTGCGGTCCAAGGCTGGAACCCCCCCCCTCCTTCTTTTATGTCATGTTGAAGTTTCATGCCTCAAGAAATCGTTACTTTTGACCGTTAAGACACTTCACTCATTTCGTTAAGCCACCAGTCTCTTTAAGTACATAGTTATGGTCACTCAAGGGGTCATTCTCGTTATACGTCAACATTTCTCTCCTCCCCTCACACCACGCATGCGGCTTTTTCCATTCCGATTCATTCATCTACATTCACGATACCTTCCATGCCTCTGTAAGTAATTTACCGCCGCTAAGCGGTGAGCTCTTATACCCCGGAAAAACTTTGTTACCGATGTGTGGAAAGGATACTCCGCTGGTGTTTGTTGGTGTTTTAGGGCCCTTCAACTACAAGGTCATTAGAGCCCCGTCCACTGCGTAGTTCTGGATACTGGATTAGTTTGTGAGTTGGGAAGTGAGCCAGGCAGCCATAACAGGACGAACCCTTAGGAGGCTGCCCGCGGGAGATGAGGAGGTAGGTGAAAGGACGATGGAGAGGGTTAATTTGCAGCACCCATCATTCTTTACCAACCACCCAAGTTGGTATTGACGTGGGCTTGCGATGCTTAACTTCATTGATCTCACGGGAACTGGTGTGTCCAACGCAACTTGGTTGCACATCTCAACTTGGTTGCACATCTCAACTTGGCTGCACATCTCAACTTGGCTGCACATCGCAACTTGGCTGCACATCGCAACTTGGCTG